>BSQZ01000044.1:5105000-5122500 GCA_033239005.1 Lamellibrachia satsuma | reverse complement strand
GATGAGAGGAGCGGCAGAAGTGAGGTATGACTCGGCAACCTCAAATCCTCGCTCTTTGTGACACTATCTTGGCGGCCAAGGAGTTATTCCTCCTCTGTGAGGATGTGCTCTATAAGGTGGACTTTTTGGTGAAGGCAGTCGACATCTGCTTCAAGGTCTTCTTTATATTCAATGTAGAGTACCCCGCTGAGGCAGCAGACGTGTGGACATTCGTACAGAAGGGGCTTTTCAACACCACCACGCCATATGATGTGGTCACACCAAGAGAGATGGAACTTCTCGGCCACATTAAATGTTAGGACTGGAAATACGAAGCTGACATTGTTTTGTTTTAGTTGTCATCAAGCTGCCCGTCTGCTCTATGTGCATTGTACATGGTTAGTTAGTAATTGAAACAGACAAAGAACAGAGTCATGCACTGCATGCCAGTTATTTGCCCTTACAAATGTGTACTCGTAATGTGTACTTTTGTGTGTACTAGAAAACTGAAATCAAGGTCACAGTGTGACGTCTCTTGAATTATTTCATGTAACACAATTAACAATTTACATTGTGCATATGTCACATGACACATGTTTATACTTTCATGACCTTGAGGGTTACTAGTACATTGACTGGACGTGCCAATTTGAGCTACTCTATCATTTGCCTTTGTTTGCATTGATTTTTTATTGGCTTTAGCTCTATATCGTTCACCTGTAGTTTATAATGTATTGAATGTTATGTTAAATGATTTAATGTCTCAGTACAATGCCGTCATATTACATGTTTTGCACCGACTTGCACTGACAACGTTGTGGAAACATTTACATGATGTTCCTGAAATTAAATGCATGCAGTGATAGGAGAATGAACTGTAGGTTGTTGTCTATTGCATTGCCTAAATGGTATATTGTATTAATTCCACATAATTGGTCTTATTCTAGATAACCAATCACTTGGTCATATTCCAACCAATATAATTGACCCTATTCCAACCAATCAATTGGTCATATTCCAACCAATATAAATGGTCCTAGCCTAACCAATTTACATTGGTTGCTACGTGACCTAGATAGATTAACCAATAACTTGGTTAAATTGACCAACATATATTGGTTACTATTCTAACCAATATGGATTGGTTAAAAAGTTAACCATAAAAAATTGGTTGTCTTAACCAAGAGATTGGTTGGACACATATCTACCAACCACATTGGTTGAATTTGACCAATATCCTGGTCATTTTAACCAATCTGTTTTTAGAGTGTAGGATTACATATTGACTTACTGTCATATCAAGTATAACTACTAGCACACCCTTCTATAATTCTACGGAAAGTCATCCTGGATGCGCACCAGCGCCGTCTCAGTTATGTGATATTGTATATAATACTGTACTATGGAAAGAATATTGTTATTGTCTAGGTGCTGGCGAAGTTGCATTGCCACGTGGCTCTCCAATACTTTTGACACAAATAATAAGTTTGTCCTTGGCCGGTAGTTTTTCATTCAGTCTGGATCAGGGTTAGATTTGTTCAGTAGACGTGTAATCACTGGGGGTTGAAAATTGGTTGGCACTGATCCGGATTTGAGCGATATGTTAATGATCGTAGCTAATGTCGAAGCAAGAATATCAATGTTGGCTTTTACGAGTGAAGTAGGAAGTGGGTCAAGTACCCTTGGTTGTGTTGCGTACAGCACGGTGTACAACATCTGATGTTATTCCGGAAAACGCATTGACTGTGCAGACTTGTTGACAGGAACCATCCACGATGTTGACAGTTGCAGGCGTCTACACGTTAATTGGCTGCAAATGTCAAACACTTTGTGTATGAAGAATTCTAGAAAATCGTCTGCGAGTTGAGCAGTACCAGCCGCGGGACTGGGCAGTTTTGGAGCAGCTTTTCTCTTCATCAAAACGTCCACAATTCTGAAAAGTGCTTTGTTTTCTCGTGTACACTCGTAAATTTTTGTCGTATAAACTTGGCTTGGGCAGATGTGTTGTTTGTAGGACTCGTGCAACGGACCTTCAGTTTTGTGAGCCCCTACTTCCGCTAGCCTTGCCTAAGCTTTCGCTTAGCAAGAAATAGCGCCGAGGTGTGTCAGGGCGCACAGTAATTGTTCGTGTGATCAACGGAGTGTGGCTGTCTAACAGTTCTATCAAGGCAGTATCGTACTGTATGTAAACAATCAGAGAAATCGTCGGAGTCTTTGTTTCCGGCCTTTCCACAGTGGATGTTAAAATCAGTTGTGCTGTGAAAAGTTCCATAAAGTTGTCGCACTCGGTTATAAACGTTTCGAAAGAACTTCCGGAAAGAAACGTCGGTCTGATGATACTTGATGGCGTAAAAAGCATCACCTCAAGACATTGGAATGATGATGCTGGTCATGGTCTCAAGAAGCACGTGTAGATAGACGACATGTATAAAACACCGATTTCCCCCACCCTGTCGATTACAGCCTTTATGCTGATCACAAAACAATACCCAGTGTTACAAACATAGTCCGAGCAATAGTTATCCACACAAACAGAATGCTTGCAATAATAGGGCTTTATATGTATAACACTTTTGGTTTGGTGCCACCACTCAATAATTTTCGTCTGTCAAAAAAGTGGCAATCTTGGCATGTCCAAACGTTATGGTTCTGTAAATTATATAATAAAGATTAGTTATATATATATAACATGACCCAAAATGGTAGTCCCAAAAGGTGGAGACTGATGGAGATTTCCTAACACAACTTCACATGAGTGATGCATGTCATGCTCATTTGAAAGTGTGATATGTTGTTTAACAGCCGATTATATCGACATAAACTGTTATCCCTGTTATTTAAATAAATGCATTGCTTGTTTAACTATCACTAGATTTTGTAATTATATATATATATATATATATATATATATATATATATATATATATATATATATATATATATATATATATATATATATATATATATATATATATATATATATGTGTGTATATATATATATATATATATATATATATATATATATATATATATATATATATATATATATATATATATATATATATATATATATATATATATATATATATATATATATATATATATATATATATATATATATACATAGTGTCTTTCCGAACTTCATTACGGACACATTCTTATGTGTCGAATGTTGCATATTTCCTAATTAGAACAAGACAGTTATGTTGTCACATTGTTAACACCAATTGTTTAGAAATACATAGGCGCTGTGTGCAAACACGGTCAATATCTGCAAGGCGGGGCTTCTAGAGACTTCGATCCGCATTAATGACACGAAACATCGATAAAAGAATCGTTCATTCATATAGTCGCCATATTTCAGTCACAGTCAAAATGTCATTGATGCAATTTCACGGTGTATTGTGTGTTGTCCCACGACCCTGCGTCAAACTTGTTGATACAAAACGCGTCAGTCAACTTAGAAAAGCCTTTCGGGTGGTGGTTTCGGGTGATGAACGGGGGTTTAAGGTATCTGTCACCGCCGCGTCGTTTGACTCACCCGTGCACCCGTCAATGCCAATCTCGTGTTCGTTTTCTCGGCCCTTGTTATCACAACCGCCATGGCCACGATATACCGCTGCGCCACCTGCCAGCAAAGAGACTTCATCCGGATCGTGAGCGGGGTTAACGTACGCTTCTATGGCTTTCGCGGCGTCCTCCCTCTCCATCGTCCTCATCATTGCAACCAACTCCGGCATGCTAATCTTCCGTGTTTCGCAGACGCTCAACAGTCGGTGTGTCGGGTCGCCTTTAATCTGCAAGTAGCGGATTTTCTCGTCTAGTTTCAGCTGACTCGCCAGGTGTCGCCAGTCGTGGCCACTCACCACGTCGATGGGGTCGAGCAAAACTGCAAGTTCAGATTTTAGTTTCTCCGGGATTAGGTTGTCCGTAGAAGCCGCGTCCCCGCCACTAGGTGGAGTGTCGGACGACGCGGCTCCTCTCGGTGACGTTGTTTCGTTGTGCGGCTTTATGTGGTTTTCTACCGCGGCCGCAGCGTCATCACGTCCAGTACTTCTCAACACAGATATCAACGTTGTCAGTTTGCAACTTTTCGTCTCCCACACAGCCAGAAGCAATTCCGTCGGGTTCGACTTGGTCTCCAGATAGCGAACCTTTTCGTCGAGACCAAGTTCACTCGCCAGGAGGCGCCAGTCGCGGCCATGCACGTGATCAGTAGGGTCAAGAAGTGTCACTAACTCCATCTTCAGTTGGTGCGGTATGACGCTCTCATACTTGATGGAGTTGCGCTCCATATCATACTTAAGCGGATTCTCGAACTGCAACGAATGCAGAACGGTGAATATAGTATCTGGTATTTTGTGTGTTGGCGATTACGAGGACATTGTATTACGGTTATTAATATGTCATAAATATGCTACTTGATGTAAATGAAACAACATTACCTGGCAATGTGTCGTCGTTTAATGCAACTGAGGGGTGCCCGCAGAGTCTAAATATGTTCTAATTATTTTACGAAATATATATACCACAAGTTGATGACACTATATTAATGAATATCGCTATACTTAGTTCTCATATTTCGTGCTCGCATTTCATGACCTATCCGAATCAAACTTTATTGTACCCTATTCTTTTATGGGCAACAACTCAAATCCTCATGTTACCTTACATGATCTTTAGCATAGGTGCATACCAAGAACATGCTTCTTACATTTGATATATGGGAAATGTGTTAAAGAATGTGCATCCGTTAACGGAAGGTTGAAGCCCGCACCTTACTCAGATGACCTATGATTAAGGTCGTTGCGACGTCGCATTCACTACTGTCCCGCTGTCCCGTTATTATGACGCACGACACCATGTCTTGTTGGCCGTCTTCCGTCTCTTCCCGTAGCCCGCGACTCAGCTGGAAAGTGTGGCTCGGCTGCATCGCATGCCACACTTTCAGGAACGACATTCTCTGGAGAAAAGAGCCGATGAAAAGTAGCCTTCATAATTATTTTATACACGTTCATGTTTCAGCGAACATAGAACACATATACAGTGTACTAGGAAGCGTTCACTGTGCACATAGATGTTGTGGGATTGAGAAAGGAATGAAGAAACGAGCAACAACATATTAGGAACCACTGCGCATTAGGGGAAGGCAGTGTTAGTTGAGCCACTGGTTTAGTTGAGCCTCCCTTGTTTCCCAGGAAACTACAGCAGCGACAGTTACATGTTACCACCCAGTGATTGAACATGTTACTTGGACATGATTGTTGTACAATAAGTGTCAGTTGTTACAACGGTAAGAAAATGTGAGTTAAAAGTATGTTTTTCGAAACTTTTGGTGATTGTGATTAATGTCTGCTGATGTCTGTAAACTATCAAAGCACGTGACCAGACTTGACTTACGAATGGTTCAGCTATGCACAGAGAAGAAGATTATATACATCACTCTGCGCAACAATGATGAGTTAATTAAAAAAGTTTAATTGTCAAAACGGGGCTAGTTGAGCCGCCAAAGGCTATGGGGTAGCTAAGCAGTGGTTAAAGAACAAACACGAGTATTCGTTACCCTAAAATACATCAAGGAATTCATTTTTCCAGCAAATTGAGACATCGGATAGCTACAAGACAACTTAATAGCAGTTGGTTACACTGGTTGCGATTGGCCTATAAATCTATATCAATTAAGAGTGTCGACTTATTAATTAAGCGCACAGACTTGTCAGAGACTGGTTGTATTCATTGGGTAAATGTGTTGGCTGAGTTGTTATGAAATGTTAGCACAAGGTTTAGGTAAAGTTACCCCACACCAAGTTCTATTGTTATTATTAATATTTACACCCTAATTTATTGTTTTATGTATTTAAATGTTTATTTTTTATTTCATCTAATATTTGATGCATTGATCCACAAAGAGGGAATTAGCGCTTAATTGATGTGGTTTTATAAGGGCGCATGAAAAAGAGAAGAGGGTGGCAGAAGTTGAAGAGAAAGAACGAAATTAAGGTGGAGGATTGTGATAAGAGATATCTCGAAAGGGCAGGGGTGAACAGTCAAGGGTGATGTGACCCCCACTGCGCAAGGGACCAAGGGGAAGAAGAAGACTAAGAAGAAGAAGAAGAAGAAGGAAATTATCACGATTTTGTTAATAAATACAATATGAAGTTGCGTCCAGAACCAAATGGGTGAAGCGGCCAAACAGGCGCATACAAACGTTTACCTTGGTGTGGTCTCCTTCCGCAGTCCAACCGCGTCTAACCTGACTTAACGACACATCCACATCTTTGCCGTTGTTGTACATAATGAAAGGTTCGCGGGCTGCCAGAGTGCCAAGTCCAGGCTTAGAGCATCTGTACTTGAACAGCTACAATCAATTGAATCTTGTAAATACACACCTGTGCCATGCAATAACAAAAAAGACCATCTAACAATGCTACAGAGGTAACATCTCGATCTGGAATGTCATATGATATGTTGTGGTGATGACATGGTGTGTGTGCGCGCGCATGCATACGTGCGTGTGTGTGCGTGCGCATGTATGCGCGCTAGCGTTCGTGCGTGCGTTCGTGCGTGCGTAATTGAGCGTGTCAGTGTCATAGCATAATCGCGCAAGATACAATAATGACAGATGTAATACACTAAGTCTTGGCCTCAACAGTACAACAAGTTTTGATCATCATATATTAAATTATACATTTTACCAATGTGCTTCACGGCCCCGAAAGAACATTTTACACAATACCTGTCAGCATGGGTGAGCATATTAGCTACAATGCTAACTAGCCAGAACTAAACAGACAATAACATTTAAATAACAAGATATTCTCCATTGATGAAAATCAAGTATAAAACATCTTTAATATTTTGTCACGTCAGATACATAATTTAATCGCAGCGCCATTGGTCTAAAGTTTGTGATCACTGTGGAGAAATTCCTTATAAATTGCGGCAGCCTGCTACAAGACAAAGGGGGAAGGATGTGGCAGGATCAGTATGCACAATCGAATATCTGTTGTACACCTAACTGTACATCACTGATAACACACTACAACACAGTCTTGAACACTTGGCAAGTGAATGGTGCGTTACAACAACATCGTATGTACACAACATCTCTCTCTCTCTCTCTCTCTCTCTCTCTCTCTCTCTCTCTCTCTCTCTCTCTCTCTCTCTCTCTCTCTCTCTCTCTCTCTCTCTCTCTCTCTCTCTCTCTCTCTCTCTCTCTCTCTCTCTCTCTCTCTCTCTCTCTCTCTCTCTATATATATATATATATATATATATATATATATATATATATATATATATATATATATATATATATATATATAATATATATATATATATATATATATATATATATATAATACATAAATACATACATATATATATATATATATATAATATATATACTTGTGTTGCCGTCTCTCTCTCTCTCTCTTTCTGTATATATATATATATATTATATATATATATATATAAAATATATATATATATATATATATATATATATATATAAAATATATATATATATATATATAATATATATATATATATATGCATGCGTGCATACATAAATACATACATGCATATATATATATACCTGTGTTGCCGTCGTCTCGTCGTCTACACAACAGACCCGAAAAATGATCGTTCTTGCCGCTGCCAAGTACTCAGCACACACCATGGCAACGACACCCTTCGCCAGCAACTCGTCTCCGGTCTTGACATTGACGACAGTGAAGGTGCAGAAGTGGTCCAAGAAGACGAGACACCGTCTGCTGTCCCCGACCAGGAAGTTGGTCGTGGCGGAGTCGTCAAACGTCCACGCCGGTGTCTCCTCCACGTCCGTTTCACTGCAAGTTTATTTGTCTTTTCAGTAATTACAAAAGTCATCTATGTCCAAAAATGGAAGCTACGACTAAAGTATACACACTGAGCATATAACACAATGAAGGCAACAAGTTGTATATAATATACTATCCGAAAACTAATTACTAATTGCATAGGAAATAAAGACTAGCGTCTTTATTCCTAGCCTACAAGAAACATTAATCCAGAAATATTGTGCTGATGCTGTATTGTCCTCTGAAGTTTTCCACACACCTCCTACATGTGTCGACACGAATAGTTTCAAGCGTTTCAAGGAAATGTACAACGATGTTCATTTATTAACTGATACAAAGCTTGTCGGGGGGCCTCACATCTTAATGTACATTATCTTAATTGACCGATCTCAAAGTTAATCTAAATTAACGCTGCAATAGTCCATGTTTAAATTTTGATTGATGTCAAACATTGTAAAAAAACAGGAGATTGTCAGACCAAGAAATCATCCAATGAAAAACGTTATTTGTCACTTTCAAATGTGTCATAAATCAGACTGTCCTTCTACTGCCGTAAAGCGGTCTTTATACATGTCATAAAACTGGCATATTGCATTTCATCGCCACATCGTGTGTTTTCTGAAATACTAAGACATGAAAGATCACGATAGTAACTCGTTTTGTAAGGATATCATTATTATTAAACAACCGGGATGTTATAAATAATAATAGTAATTTCGGTGTTGCAGTATCCCTTAAAACAGTCGTTCAGTTGACCAATTGAAATCGTTATACATTGTCTTTGTTATGCGTGTTACGAACCTGCACATCACCATCAGGTTAGCCTCCGCTTGCGTCGCCGCTAAGTGCTCGTTGTAGCCAAACGATAATGCCACCGTTTTCTGAAAGCGAAGGCCGTGCGGTAGGCAGTGGATAATTGGACCAGCGAGACATTGGTCGTCTTTTAGCGAAGGCGTGTCGTGTTTGTTCGTGCTAACGACGATCGTTATTGCTACGTCTTCTGTGAGAGCGCCCTCTGGTATTGACAGGACGATGGTTAACACCTGAAGAACGCCACCTGCTGGTCCGACGTGGAAAGTCCAAGAGAAGCGGTCGTCGCGTTCAACAAAATGGCACGAGCCTAGGTAAATAGCAAAGATTATAATATATAATATTTTACGATATACTGAAACGAGTACGACAGTATTTTTAATTGACCCATCTCTGTGTGTGTTGTTTAATGAATAAAGTATCCGCGGTCCATGACCAATTTGGAATACTGAACCGATTGACAAATGAATACCTGCCAACTGAACAGGTATATATGAATTATCATCGTAAAACCTGACGACGAATGAATAACATAAAGTGGCGACTGCTTACGATAGAAGGGAGCAGGAGGCCTCTCCGAAATTGTGATGGAGAGACAGTGTTAAGCGAGTTATCGAAAGGGCATATATGAACAACGAAGAGGGATATAGAATGGCAGAAGATCGTGATAGATGGAGACGACTCGTCGAGAAGGCGGAACAATTGAACTGATGTGACCCCCACTCCGCAAGGAACCAAGGAGGACGAAGACGATGTTACCCCATTTAAATCGCATATTGAATGCGACACGCCCTAGCCACATACTCGCTTGTATCCTGTGCATGAACCTTTGATGGAAGTTGTCTGCAAGTATCTGTGTTTTCGAGGTGCACTACTTTGTGACGAGGACGGCTGAACGCTCCCAAACTGAACATCGGTAATTTCTTGAGCCTTGCTGACTTTCTACTAGACTTTTTAGAATCACGTGGTTGGTTGTTCTCACCTGGCTGACGGGCCTTCTCCGACGCAGCTGCGGCTTTCTAAAAGGCATACATATCCAGTCAGGAGTTACTCCCGCCGAAAGCCAGCGTTCATGTTAGTGTTAATGTGTTACATCATCTGCGACCATTTTGTCTAAAAAGGTGGCAACATAATACAAAGTTAAAGCTAGAATACCAGGAATGCATGACTCTTTTACTGATAATGACGTAAGGAAATTAACGATTGAACTCGCACTGGGTTGGTTGTTACGAAGCTGACTAATAAACAACAATGAGCAATGTGTGGTTTAAAATATATGTTATTTTTTGTTATGTCCATCCCTATTGCTGCTGCCGATAATAGCGCGTCTGCCGCCGGTTGGATTACCCCGGCTCGATCACTGCTGTAAGCGCCGCCGAGTCCGACGACAACACGCATAATAAATCAGTTCTTTGCTCAGCTTAAAATCGTGTTCACGTTGTGGGTTACTTCGTACACGATAACGAGTAAATGCAAACAATTTTGATTGAAATAAAGGACACAAATATACAAACATAACCCAGACACGTATACACTATACACCTTTAAATACAATTCAAGACCACTGGCTCAAAATAAGGAAAAAACACTTTAAAAATAGTATGTGCGTGCTAGAGTGTATGTACGTGCGTGCGTGTGCATGTGAGTGGCGCGTGCGTGCGTGCGTGCGTGCGTGCGTGAAAATATGCCATCAATCGCGTAGCTGTGATTCTGTTACCGTACTCTCACTACTCTCAGTTCCAAAGGTCGCCACCGTGTTTCGGATGGGAGGGTGTATATTACAGTGTGGAATTTTGCAGGCGATGTCGCCATAACGTTTTGTGAAATGTATACACAGTGTATGACACCGCACGCGCACACACACGCGCACGCACGCACACACACACACACACACACACACATTTATTATTATACACATGCGTCTACGGTAAAAACTTGCAAACATAACTATACGAGGTATGGATTAAGCAAGGTACAGACAAGTCCAGAAATTACTTGTGAGTGTCAAGATTCTTCATTCTCTTCAAAAATATCTACCACACTTATTGTTCAGCTACAGTTGACAATAGCTTTATTTCTGAATTTATACAAAGTTCCCGCTTGGTGATTCCAACATTGCCATTCGTGTATCCCATTATTGAAAGCAGATCGTGCTTCGAGACATCTGCAGGTAGACTGTTCGACGTGTTGTAAAATAGATATTTGTATACTCCCTGGTGGTTATTATTTGGCGCATAGCATATTATTGTAATCTTCAAACATTGTGTCTGGAATTTTGCTCTGATAATTCGACTGTTCGTTGGTTCCCATTCCAGTAAGGATCTGTTTGGTTCCTCCGCTAGTAACAGTTCAACTCCTTCCTGGCCTCTAGTTGTCGTTCCACAGTACAATTGTTTTCTTTCCATTCGCTAGGTATATCTTTCCCTGATTTGGCCAAAAGCATTGACTGACCTAAGATGTCAACTGAGTAACTGGACATTTCTTTTAATATTTGTGTTCCCGTCTGTAACATAGTCCTAACTTTCTTAATCTTAATTTTATATCTTGCTTTTAGTAGAGAGCTCCTCGAACCAGCAAAGGTCGTCTACGCAAGGTTTGGTCATTGGCCGTCATACTCTTTCAAATATACTGATTATTTCCCAGAGCCGAACTCTGTCCATCTGCTTGTAGTTGTTCACGTATCATGCTATATGTTTCACTTTATATATGTACATCAGTACATTAATTAATTGTGGATTTTGTTTTGTTTAAACATTCAAATTTATACAACCCAGGTTTCTTAAATGCATGTATTTAAATGATAGAAGAAACTGTGCATCAGATTTCCACGTTCAGTTGTTCTAGTGCGAAAACCTGCGAAGACGTCCCCGCAATTTCTTCAGACCGATAGCGAAAACATATTTTGATATTTTGACAACTAGAAATTGGGTCGGACGGCAGAGAGTTTTGTTTTTCTTTGTGATTGGGTTTATTCAGCGCCGGTCCTGTCGTAAGACCTTACCGATTGCAATACCGGTGGTGCCGGTACTGATGGCAGCACCGGTAGCGGTGGCGGCGGCGGCGGCACAGCTGACGATCCCGGCGGTAGCACAGGTGACCATAGCGGTGACGGCACAGCTGACGGTCGCGGTGGCGGTAAATGTGACCATAGCTCTGACGGCACAGATGACGATCCCGGTGGCGGCACAGGTGGCAGTAGCGGTGGCAGTGCAGCTGCTGCTGCCGGTGGCGGTACATGTGACGATGGCGGTGGCGGTACATGTAGCGGTAACGTTGACGGTACAGCTGACGAAGGCGGTGGCGGTACAGGTGGCGGTAGCGGTGGTCCCTGGTTATAAATAAATGAATGAAATAAATTATATAGCATTGTGATGACACAATCCTGTTCAAGCGCCATGAACCTGAAAGTTAGATGACCGTATGCTGTATCAAATTAAAATATCCTTAACAAAACCAACGTATATAAGCTTAACATAGAAATCAGGATACGAAGATGGAATTGGATAGGACATGTACTTAGAAAGAAGACAACCACTGCCTGACTGCTCCAACACGTACCCCGGAAGGGAAAGTGAGTTGCCCAAAAACAACCTGGCGAAAAACCGTTGAAAAAAGAACGACGAGATCCGGGGTGGAAGACACGGATTGAATTAAATAGGTGGCCAACGATAGATCGAACTATAGAATGAGCACTGCAGCTTTATGGGGTCCGATGTCCGAAGTGAATAGCGTAGCACTAATTAGTTGGCTGCCTTCGCTATCGCGACTCACTGATAAAAAGCATTGCAAAAAGAGACTTAGCTAAACTCCAAAGGGGGCAAAATTAGGGGACAAAATTGCGTTGCACTTGTTTTACTAAGGGTGCCTCGTTTCTCAACATCACTACCCCTAACTAAACATATACACTGGTTCCCTGGTTACCTACAGAAACAAATGTGCGCTCTTACAGATTGTGATTTACATACATACACAACAATCACAATATTTGGTTAATATCCTACGTCTTTCAAATATCCCAAAGCAAATCAGATCATATACGTGTCAAAACAACTTTTGTTTGTTCCAATAAATTAGTTAAACCTATGCATGCGAAATTCTGGAAATAACTCCCCATTAAAATGTTCTCAAATGACATGTGCATTCTGTAAACAATACGATACATATTATTCGAATATGAAGGAAACATAGTTAATTAGATTGAATAATGTGTGAGGTTAATTTAATGTGTAATTTTAGAACTTGGCAAGTAATTGTATCAGAACATGTGTGGGTCAATTAACTGTAATTCAATTATTTTAATTAACGTGTCAAGTGAATTGGTTATGAGAATAGTGGAAAGCCCCCCACCAAACATTAAAATACTGGGAACTCAGCCATCCTAGCTATAAACCCCCCACATCCCCCAGCTGGTACCAACGACGATGATTGCATACACTGTACGGCTAAACTGTTGTTATTATTGTTTAAACTAAGCTGTACTAACCTGTCCCTCAGACATGTCGACCCTCACGACACGGTGTCGTTACCAGATATGATAATATCTAGAAGATTTGCGTCGTTCCAAGGCAATGTTCGTGACGACAACAAGGTCCGTCAGCGTATCCGGCTCAGTCGTCACTGAATTGTTGATTATATTATTCTCGCCTCCGTGGTTCCAGTATGTGTGACTATTCGGGCCATCGGTCAACAATCACCGAGACAAGTATCTCAAATTGACATCGGTCCACGGTAACTGCTCTTATGATGACGTTGTGTCCATGTTACTGTTGTTTCACACATGCAGTACTGGTAACAGTGCCCACTGAAACTCTGCTCACCCAACTGTCTAGTACGTAGGCCAAGCTAGCATAGAAACTAGGTCACACTGTCGCCCGCGCGACGTTGTAAACAACCTAAACGGCTTCGCTCCGGGGAGGCCACTCCGCGGATCGCACGACTATGAAGCGTCATCCATGTCAGTGAAGCGCGCATAGGATCGGTCAACGATTTATTTGTGACAAGTGAAATATGCCATTGTTTCCATTTACTGGTGATTGAACCATCTGCTAGTACTCCTTCAACTTGAAAAGAGTATAATTTTGCGTAACTTGTGGAATGTGACTCATGTCCAAGGAAAAGTGTATACAAATTTCAACACGCTCAACGTGAAAACGGTATATTTTTTTACTGAAAGTGTAGAACGTATTCAAGGACTCAGTTCGGACAGTTCTCGAAGATGGTATACTGACAATGCATTTGGTGGCTACCACAACTAATGATGGATTATAGTTAAACAGCGGGTCACTAGCGCGCAGAACCTTTACTTGACGTTGTGGTATATTTATATCTGAGCAGCTAGCTCAAGTTACGAGGCGACCGACGTCACTGCAACGCGGACAGCTATTTCGGGACCGTGAGGGAAGCGCGTCGCGACCGTTGACCAATCCCATGCGCGCTTCACTGACATGGATGGCGCGTCACACATGACTCATCATTAAAAGTTTCTTCTCAACTCTGTCCCGCCCCTGCTATCCCGATATCATCGGGATTAATGCGCGTAACATGACGTCTTCGAGTAGCATTGACGCAACACGAAGTAGGTGCGTTTATAGATACAAGTTTCTTTTTTACTCTGCGACAGTTAGTATGATATAAAATATACTATTTCTACTGCACTACGTACCATTCACATACGCCAAAAATCAAACATGGGGTAAGCAATATCAAATTTATTTGGTAAAAAATAACCGCCAATTCGCTTCACTATAAACGTAACAAATCGGCGTGCTATCCCCGTGTGTTGACCGGTATTTCAGCAGGATGTCTAGCTAGGCCACGCGGATGCGACGCTCTTGTTGAATACACGTGACTAATTTTCTCACAGATCCTGATTCTTGTGCACGACGTGTCATTGATGTATATGTCCGGAAAGTGTACAATGTTCAGACATTGCGTGCGTGCGTGCGTGCGTGCGTGCGTGCGTGCGTGCGTGCGTGCCTCTGCATTTCTTTGTATGTATGTGTGTGCGTGCGTGCGTGTGCGTGTGCGTGTGCGTGTGCGTGTGCGTGTGCGTGTGCGTGTGCGTGTGCGGGCGTGTGTACATATATATTAAAAACTTGCGAGGTGTATGCAGCAAAGTAGTTAGCATTAATGTCACCATCAACCAGTGCAAATGAGCCACGCTGTCAGTTTCATGCGTCTCGCACCTCACTAGATGAAACCGCGAACCCCCATATGTCTCGTGCGACACAATTAGCCAACTCGATGTACATTATTTGAGTATACGTTACGCAATCAGGAAGTAACAATACACCAACATTAAAAAACGCATTTACATGTATATGTTGATACTTGGCATGTTACGCTCAGAAACGAGACGATCGACACCGTTTGTAGATGCGGTTCATTTAAATATCAGCAGTGTTTCGTTTCAAGCCATATCACTCACTGTTATCGATTCCAACGGGGGGTAATATAAGCACATTGACTGATCGGGTGTAGAGTCAGTTACATATGTATAATTGTCAGTCTCCAAATGTAAAGTCACGCGTAAACGGTAATGAAGTGATTTCTTCAAATCACACGCCTAGATGGACCATGCAAAACGGGCGGTTAAGGAAATGCTAGGTTAGGGTTTTTGAAAGCGGGGTGAAGAAAATTGCAGCAAGAGGATTCGAACCTTTGAGCGTCCGAAGTTCTAACCATTTACATTAGTATTATATATATGCAATTTTTGAGACAACGTTAAAATATGTCATTAGATTGTTTTGTTAATGTTCTCATATCGTGCAATCCTTACAACTTACACACATGTATGTAATATGTATCCTATATATGCCATGTTTGTTTCCCAACTGCTTGGCCTGGGTCTCCCTGTGTATTGACAGAGCCAAGTTTCCTTTTCCTAACTGCTTGGTTCTACACATTTAACTCGTGTATGAAACAAGACATGTTGCGACCAAGTCCGTTTATTAACAGTTACATCGTCGATAGCACAATTTCTACATCTGGCCAGTTATTACATTTCAGAAATCGATAGGTTTGTGCAGAGATGTTGCGGCAGTTTCGATGAAGAACGTGACGATTGCCAATTGTTTGCTGACTTCCCGCCATCTTGTCCGCTGGTCCGGATCTCGCGAGATCTCGAACAGCGCGTCATAGAGCCCCGGTAAACTCGATCCCGCGTACCTGTTTTGTTGACTCGGCGCGAACAAAACATTTCTGAAGAACAAAACGAATTCATGTCAGCATATAAGTTGGTACTCTACCACTGGAAAACAAGTCAGTCTGGCAATAAAGAAGTGCTTTAATACGAATTATTTATTGCACCTTGTAATTCCTCTGCTTCTGCTGTTCTTGTTATGCTACGTCAGCTGTTTGGACTATTATGTTATCTTCGAAACCAGACCGTCCAATAAAAAATATATGTTCCAATTACAAAAGCCATTCATTTGAGATCTTCCTGAAGTCGTACGTGTGTGCCCGTTTGATTAAAGAGGTCAGACCACAATGAATTATTGCATTGGTGGCCTTGTAATGTGTTTTCTGATTATAAGAAAAATGTACCATAAAAATACTGAAAGAAATTCACAGCCACTGCCATCATGCCACTGATATTCTGAACCGGTTTTGTCAAAAACACATACATCTAGCTCTCCTAATCTTTTCGCGAATGCGCCTACCCTCAACATTGGTAGTGTTTGTGAAATATGCGTACGCCTATCGGTGTTTTGGGATGGTCACCACCAAAATACCCACGCTTCTTCGAATCCGCTTCATACTGGCGACAGTTCGCTGCCAAAGGTGCGATACTTCGAACTGTCCAACCTTGCTGGCTGAATACAGTTACTTCTTGGCAAATGAAATCATTGAAATCGGCAAGATTGCGTATTTTTGGCACTACATTCGTGAGACATTTCCAGAAGTATGTGGACAGATCTCTAAGACATCGCTCAGAGCGCTTTACACTTGGCTGCCTTGTTCATTCCAACACCAACTCCACTTCTCTTCGAAGAATTAACGCTGCATTTACTGCGCCAATTGACTGCTCGTTCACATATCCACCACTGCATAGAGGATTTCTAGCTCGGATTCTCTCGACTGAGAATTCGATGTTTTAAACACTACGCCACCTAGTAACATGAAACGAAGTTAATTTACGTAATTAATGTAAGAACCAACCGTGTGAGAGGACGGCCAGGAAGGCCCAGAGGATCGATGAAGGCTCGTTCCAACTGCATCATCTGGTCGTTAAGTTGTCGAACAGCCATGGGACTGTAGGAAGGACGGAATGGGCAGAATTAAACTACAGCGCGTAAACAGCATTGAGAATGGAGATGCAGCTGCTGCAGATTAACGTAATTGTCCCCTGATTTCAGCAAGAGTTTGTTGCAGATAAACATAATTTTAACATAATCATATGAGATGGGTTATTGACATATGCTTTTGTTTTATTATGAACAATCACCATGTATGTAATAGTATAATTACGAAAATATGCAACGATACGGAGTTAGGTAACGACACGATAGGGCACAAACACAGCTGGTTACACTGGCTTTTTATTTCTTAGTTACTCGCTGTGAATAACAGTTTGTATTTCTTCAAGACTAGACTCACATATTCAGCACTACGGGTTTTAGCTTTAATTGACAACCACAAAGTCAAAGCTTCGTACGGTCAAAGGGATTTGTAGATGTCCAGTTAGCTCTGTCAATACACAATCGCAACAATAAAATTGCCCACAAAAAGCATAGTAAATTTGCTTCACTTTTTGCTTGTATTAATCAGCGCAGAATGTCCTGTCAGTCGAGCTACAATCAGGTTCACCTTCACTCGTTATGTCTTCTTTTATTCCTAGTTACTTCAAAATACTATCCACCTTTATCACAGTT
>BSQZ01000044.1:5095000-5097500 GCA_033239005.1 Lamellibrachia satsuma | reverse complement strand
GATGGTAGCGAAATTGCAGCAACGTACTGTAGAAATATCTTTGCATCGTCGTAGCCGATGGGATGGACAGGAATCTTGGGAAGATTTTTCTCTCCGTCAGGATCGTAATAGGCACTATCTGCATAGACAACACGTACAACTACTGTATATACAGGCTGATAGGTTTAATGGATATGTCACTGTGATCATTTCCTATGGTTTCCAATTTTCTTAGTACTCTCACTTACGTGCTGGGTATTTAATTTATACATTATTGCAATTTCCAATTTACATCAACAGTTTTGATCTAGTGAACAGAGGCTAAGATAAGTAGCTCGTTTTTTTTCCCTATGCATGTTGCTGACTTTTATTCAACTAAAGGTAGACGTTTTATTTTAAACAAAATCGTAACTTCAATATATAAAGTGCCGATGAATCAATGTCACGAATTGATGTGCCATTCCTTACCTATGCCCGGGTAGCCTGGCGTCAGAGGATCTACCTCGTTCACTGTTCCCCTTTGCACCCCGGTTCCCGGGAGCCACCAGCTTTCGGGGTACACCGACTTGGCACCACCGGCTCTGTAGTCTTTTGGGTCGGAAAAGAAGATGAGTCCGCTTGCTCCGAACAACTCTGCATGTTTCGCCTGCAAATAAACCGACGAAATATATGCAGTTGAAATGACGACAGAGACGTCAAGTAAAAATTATGTGTTTGAATTTATGAATATCACGTTAACATAATTTCCAAAAAGTCCGTAATCAAACGTGAATTGGACATTCCTTAGGATTAAGCCTTGTAATTTAAATACATGTGTACTGATGGCCAGAATGTTTTATATGATTTTTTTCTGTGGATTTTAGATTTGCGATTCAAATGTATTTGTGCAGCTTTATAATTATCAGAGCGTCGTCATAGACTTCGTTGTCAAATAGTATCAAATGACGCACACATTCACACCAGAACGAAATAAAATTGCAGCAAAAGATATAAACAATGTACACAGGTCAGAAACCCACCTTGTCTGCTCGGAATATTTTCCCGTAGCGAGCGATGCAGATCTTCCCCGTGAAGTTGACGTGTTTGTTGTCTTTCAGCCATAGAAAGTCCTCCATTCTGGCATAGTTGACGTACATTAGTTGTCCCTGTGTGATCAATTGTAAAATCCCATGCTTTGTGTTGTATTTTAAGTAGTTATTTATTGCAATAACTTACAGTAAATTCACATTAATTGTAAGCCTAAAACATTAGCAGGGTATATCCGAGTTTGAGCAAGATCATATAGAACCAGACTTAACCAGGAGTAGCTATAGCTAGTTTAGCGTGGGCGTGTGTGGCCAGAGAGCAAGCTAACTGGTCCAGCTATGATAATGAGCATAAACAAATAAGGAAAGTCAGGTGTGAGCGCCTCGCTGATCACCTCTGAGACATTGGTTGAGGTAGCGTAAATTGGTCAGAATTCATTGCTGCTGTGGGCGTCAGTCTGTTGATACAAAATAAGTAAAAGTTAGCGGATCACAGTGTGACCGGAGACCGGTGGGAAGGCGTATACTTGTGATATAAACCGAAGCAGTGCGGGTTTGAAAGAAGCGCTTGAAAGAAAATATTACGCTAAAATCTGCCACGATGTAGCCCCAAACGACAACCGATTGTCTACTGTTTGCGTTTGAATAATGGTAAATAAGTCTTGTCTAGTAGTTACCTTTGATCCACGTTGTCGATGTCAAGAAACCAAAATGCTGGTCAGAAGTAGGTGTTCTCGATTAGTGATTAACTGACTACGGAAGGGGGAAGTATATATACGTTTGTTCAGTTATGATATAACTTAAACGGAAAAAGCTATACTCTTCAAAATGCCGTTGACGCCAGACACTACCATTGTAGGAAAGATAACGAATTGAGAAAATCGTGTTTCCATCGCCTGCAAATGTAACAGGATAAAGCGGTGGATGGCAATGTCTTCCTTGTGCACGTACGAGATGGGTGACCAAAGATAGGGGTGTTTGGTATCAGTGTTGGTGACATAGGGAAACAAGCGTCACTGTCCGCGTGTCGTAGAGTAAACAAGCAAATGCAAAAAATGTCACATCATAGTGATGTACATATGATGTACATATGATGTACATATGTATGAGGCTCGTACCTTCATATGTAAAATGGTATAATACTATAAAACAGATAAGGATATACATGCACTATTAAGCAAGTGATTCGTACGCTAATTTAATACTCACATTAATATTAATTAATTTACTACTCACACTAATATTAATTATATTACATTAATTATACATGTCAGTTGTACAGTACATAAATATATACGATTTATTCATATGCATTAGCAAGAAATGAACTTGTTGTTGCTCGGGGAAAAGGCATCGTAATTATTACTAATTAGGTCATATTCCAAACAGCACAATGTCCAGGGCTAACGCAGGCGAGTGTTTTTAAGTTAGTGGGTTCACAGATATATACCACCCGCTCTGTGGGTTCATGGCAGGTTAATCTACACATTACACAT
>BSQZ01000044.1:5047500-5090000 GCA_033239005.1 Lamellibrachia satsuma | reverse complement strand
GAACTCATCGAGCTCGCCGTACGGAAGACAGCACTCACGGAGCACGCCGTACGTAAGACAGCACTCACCGAGCACGCCGTACGCAAGACAGCACTCACCTTCCACGCCGTACGTAAGACAGCACTCACCGAGCACGTAGTACGTAAGACAGCACTCACCGAGCACGTCGTACGTAAGACAGCCCTCACCGAGCACGCCGTACGCAAGACAGCAGTCACCGAGCACGTAGTACGTAAGACAGCCCTCACCGAGCACGCCGTACGCAAGGCAGCACTCACCGAGCACGTAGTACGTAAGACAGCACTCACCGAGCACGTCGTACGAAAGACAGCACTCACGGAGCACGCCGTACGTAAGACAGCACTCACCGAGCACGCCGTACGCAAGACAGCACTCACCGAGCACACCGTACGTAAGACAGCACTTGCCGAACGCGCCGTACGTAAGACAGCACTCGCCGAGCACGCCGTATGCAAGACTGCACTCAACGAGCTCGCCGTACGTAAGACAGTACGCACCGAGCACGCCATACGTAAGACAGCACTCGCCGAGCACGCCGTGCGCAAGACAGCACTCGCCAAGCACGCCGTACGCAAGACTGCACTCGCCAAGCACGCCGTACGCAAGACTGCACTCGCCAAGCACGCCGTACGCAAGTCAACACTCAATGAACACTCGTAATGCATGACTGCACTCGCGGAGCGGAAGACTACTCTCGCCGAATACGTAAATCTTTCTTGATATAGGACTGTAAATTATTCCTGATATAGAACTGTAAATTATTCTTGATGTGGGATTGTAACAATATTAGTCTTTTTCCATTGTGTTTTATTAAACGGGAAATCTTTTACCCTTTACCTTTTACCACTGAACCTAACGGGTACATGTTCATTGGCTCGTCGCATATTTTTCAGCCAAGCTTAAAACTGTTACAGAACAGGCGACATGCTAGTGATGTGATGGCAGAAGACAGACGAGGCATAACACACACTGAAATAGTCAACCAGCGACGACACCAAAATGATAAAGATCCTTACAACACTCTGCCAGAGGATCTGGACAACAAAGGAGTGGCCCGGAGAGTGGCCTCAACGCATGGTCATTCCTCTTCACACAAAAATAGAAATCTAAGACTATGCAAAAACTACAGAAAAATCAGCGCCATCAGCTATCCATTGAAAACCATCCTATGTGTCAACAGTACAGAGTAGAAGAAGATATACTGGCTGAAGAACAAGATGGATTTAGAGCCGGGAGAAACACCGATCTTCAATGTAAGACTGACTGATCATGGAAAAATGTCTACTTCACAAAAGAGAACTAGTCCACAATTTCAGCGACTTTAAGAAGGCATTTGACAGCAACTGGCACGAAGGCTTATGGCAAGTCATGTGAAACTACAACTTCTACGAATATCTTATACAAGTCGTACAGGCACTGTATACCAACTCAAGCAATGCAGTACTTCTAAACCACCAACTCGGAGTAAATTTCCGGACAAATGTAGGGGTTCGTCAAGGATGGCCGCTCTGACTTGCTCGCTTCAACATATTCCTTGAAATATCAAGCAGGAATCTTTCCTGGACTTCAACGTCAATATAATTTTTTTATCTATTGGTGGAAGGCGGATATGTAATCTTCTTTTTTTAGACGTTATCGACCTTATGCTAGGCAGCGAGAATGAACTTCGGGAACTTGAATCGGAACCTTGAATTAGCAGAATCATTCAACGATAATAGGTATTTTCCTTTATTATCCTTGAGTTTTCAAATTGGCCAAACCCACCCGCAGACTTACACTTCAATGCTACCAAACCCAACCCAAATTAGCAGCTTATTTCAATCGATCCAGGTCGCGCTCTCTGGCGGATAGTTTACACATTGTACATCATGCATAAGCATTCTGGTATTACGTCTACCTGAATATGGTAAAATAACTCGGGAACCAGAGTATAGTAGTAGTGGTCGTTGTAGTTGTAGTGGTAGTGGCAGTGGCAGTGGTAGTGGCAGTGGTAGTGGCAGTGGTAGTGGCAGTGGTAGTGGCAGTGGTAGTGGCAGTGGTAGTGGTAGTGGTAGTGGTAGTGGCAGTGGTAGTGGCAGTGGTAGTGGTAGTGGTAGTGGCAGTGGTAGTGGCAGTGGTAGTGGTAGTGGTAGTGGTAGTGGTAGTGGTAGTGGTAGTGGTAGTGGCAGTGGTAGTGGCAGTGGCAGTGGCAGTGGCAGTGGCAGTGGCAGTGGCAGTGGCAGTGGCAGTGGCAGTGGCAGTGGCAGTGGCAGTGGCAGTGGCAGTGGCAGTGGCAGTGGCAGTGGCAGTGGCAGTGGTAGTGGTAGTGGTAGTGGTAGTGGCAGTGGCAGTGGCAGTGGCAGTGGCAGTGGCAGTGGCAGTGGCAGTGGCAGTGGCAGTGGCAGTGGCAGTGGCAGTGGCAGTGGCAGTGGCAGTGGCAGTGGCAGTGGCAGTGGCAGTGGCAGTGGCAGTGGCAGTGGCAGTGGCAGTGGCAGTGGCAGTGGCAGTGGTAGTGGTAGTGGTAGTGGTAGTGGTAGTGGCAGTGGCAGTGGCAGTGGCAGTGGCAGTGGCAGTGGTAGTGGTAGTGGTAGTGGTAGTGGTAGTGGTAGTGGTAGTGGTAGTGGTAGTGGCAGTGGCAGTGGTAGTGGCAGTGGCAGTGGCAGTGGCAGTGGTAGTGGTAGTGGTAGTGGTAGTGGTAGTGGTAGTGGTAGTGGCAGTGGTAGTGGTAGTGGTAGTGGTAGTGGCAGTGGTAGTGGTAGTGGCAGTGGTAGTGGTAGTGGCAGTGGCAGTGGTAGTGGTAGTGGCAGTGGGGTAGGTGATGGTAGTGGTGGTGGTGGAAGTGGTGGTAGTTGTGGTGGTGGTAGTGGTGGTGGTGGTAGTGGTGGTGGTAGTGGTGTTGGTGGTGGTGGTGGTAGTGGTGGTGGTGGTGGTAGTGTTGGTGGTAGTGGTGTTGGTGGTGGTGGTGGTAGTGGTGGTGGTGGTGGCAGCGTTGGTGGTAGTGGTGTTGGTGGTGGTGGTGGTAGTGGTGGTGGTGGTGGTGGTGATGGTGGAAGTGGTGGTGCTGGTGGTGGTGGTGGTGGTGGTGGTAATTGTAGTGATAGTGGTATGGGTGGTGGCAATGACAGTGGCAGTGGTATTGTTAATAATATTGGTGGTGATGGTGATGGTGATGGTGGTGGTGGTGGTGATGGTGGTGGTGATGGTGATGGTGGTGGTGATGGTGATGGTGGTGGTGATGGTGGTGGTGGTGGTTGTAATTGTAGTGGTAGTGGTAGTGGCAGTGACAGTGACTGTGGCAGTGGTAGTGGTGGTGGTGGTGGTGTTGATGGTGGTGGTGGTGGTGTTGGTGGTGGTGTGGTGGTGTTGGTGGTTGTGGCGGAGGCGGCGGCGGCCGTGGTGGTGGTGGTGGCGGTGGTGGTGGTGGTGGTGTGGTAGTGGTGGTGTGGTGTTTTTGGTGGTGGTTGAGGAAGCGGAGGCGGCGGCGGCGGCGGCGGCGGCGGCGGCGGCGGCGGCGGCGGTGGCGGCTGTGGCGGTGGTGGTTGTGGTGGTGGTGGTGGCGGTGGCGGTGGTGGTGGTGATAGTAGTAGCAGTCGCTAGACTTATCTATATGATATAACCTGTTAAACGGGACTTCTGTTGCGAAATTAATTACTCGTAATTTCTATCAAGCCCCATTTTCTTCTGCGAAATTAATACATGGAACTTGGTTTACGGACCGCGATCTTCTCCTCGTATCGCTACACTTTCCCCATCCACTGCAAAACACAGGCTCTAGCACAGGAGTTGTAACTGCCAAGTCGTCTGCAAGACTGATATAGGAGAGGGCACTGGTGGATGTTTCATCGTTCGGGGGTCCTCTCCACAGTCACATCCGGGCCGCGGAGCTAGGGTCGTAAATACGATGGATTTGTATTACTGGGAATGTGCCAACCAAGGAATACCGCAGTCACTCATCTCGGAAGTATAATATATGTGCCTGGTTCTCCAGGGGTATTGCAACACTGAAGTGATAACTGCACGACGGGTGGCAGCTTATGCAAATTGTACCAACAACACACTCTTGCTTTTAACAAGTGCAATAAACCTCACAGTCAAAACGTGTGTGTTAGCAAATATTGTGTTTGCTAAGCTTATGCCAACATATTATGCTGTATTTGCTGACGGTTTGCTTTGAGAGGTTAACTATTTCAGCCCCTATCTCAATGTTCAGCCGAACGTTGCCGGGAGAATAAGAAAGTCGCTATCGAAGTTAAATTAATTGGTTCCTATGTCAATTGTAAGAATATTTCTGGCTTAAAATTGGGACTTGACATAGTCTATCTATAAAATATATAAATTCTCTCAAAGATATCCACGAAATGTGATTAGTGTTTTTGAGGGCACTGTAAGTTGCTCGATCTAGTGTGTGTTAGAGATTCATGCCGTAAGTGATATTGACGTTGTAAAACGAAGATACAACAAATTAATACAAATAATTAAGTTCACAGCATCGTGTTCCAATATAAAGAAACATTAAAACATTAACCAATTTAATCCTGGCGCGCTATATATAGGACATCCAGTTTGCCTTAATTCGCGATATAACAGCAATAATTTTGATTGTGTTGTGGCTAAGGGAAGTCCGGACCATATTTCACAAAGCATATGGATTTTATATTATATGGATGTGAGGAAAGCCAAGTTCAAAATAGGACTTTTGCTCTTTTTTACTCTTACAAGGATGTCTTGCAGAAGGTGACATCCGGCTCTCACATAAAATAAACCTCGGCATTTCTGTTTATCGAGAAGTACACGCCAAATATCGATCAATTCGCTTGTAAATTATTATAAGATGAGTATAAAATATGAGTATGGAAAATTTACATGGCGTAATGCCGTCGTAAGTGTAGAACGATAGGAACGAAAGTCCTGGTGTAGTTTATCCACACAGGGTGACAAAATTGTGTTGTTGTCGCTGTTTCTTGTCCGAATGCATCTAGCTCGAATCCAAACTATCACCGACATCTTGCTTTCTGTACGTAAAACATAGCATGAAGTCCTGCCACTTTTTTGGTTGAAACCGTGTTTTTTACTTGAAATTCTGCATATATCCTGCTAGGTTTCAACGGAAATTTGCCTGGCATTAAAATTATTTGCGCTTCGACCACTAAATATGTGTGTCTCTCCACGATATTCTTCGACAACTATATAAGTGTTTCATTCCACGCTATTCTTCGACCATTATATAAGTGTGTCATTCCACGCTATTCTTCGACCACTATATAAGTGTGTCATTCCACGCTATTCTTCCACCATTGTATAAGTGTATCATTCCAAGCCATTCTTCGACCATTATATAAGTGTGTCATTCCCCGCTATTCTTGTGTGATAAACACAAGACATTGTGTATTTTATCAAAATGTTTCCATTTGAAACAAATGTGTTTAAAAATGGGAACTGGCCGTATACCCCCAAATCCCCAAAATCCGTATTACATTTCATATTACGTTTCATGTAAATGTTAGGTATGGACGAAGTAAACTTAGCGGGAATTACACGGCCCGGATGTTGTTCTACTTTACTGTCAGTGATGTGCTGGCAACATTGGAAGAGGAGTGATATTTTTAGTCAGCGGACATTCACATGAATCCGTCAATGCAAGGAGAGATAAGGACAGCGGAGGTGACGGTTTTGACGGCTCTGTACCCAACCTGTCTGGTAAACAACTTCTGGCTGTTGTTGAGGCCACTGCAATGCAACAGCCTGGTATCAAGGAAGTCAAAGCTGTGGCAGTCACGAATGTTCTACCCGTACAATCGATACCGAAGACGAACAAGACGGTCGTAAGGCCAACTGTATCGGTAACCGTCCATCACAACCAGCTGATCAGCTTAAAAAAGAAGGGAAAAAGTACCATGGCCTACCAACATGACATATACAGCGGGGTTATTGTCAATCGCTGGCATGGCAGCATCATGGTCGTGGTCATGTCCAACTCTGGTGGAGTCCATCCCCTGAGTCAGGCAGTGAGGTGGTCCAGAGCCCAGAGAATGCGTATCGAGATTCAGAAGCCAAAAGCAATCAACAAGTACAAAAATACACAGCGGAAATGGATTGACGGGACCAAAACGTGGGAAATACAACAACTGCGTCCATTCCAGGAAGCGGTGTTGACCAGTTTGTCTGCTGGATGTGGCCGACCAGAAATCCTGGCTGCTCTACCGCAGGAGTGCTGTCGAAAACACCAACCCATGGATCTCCTCCACTTCAGAAGGAAACGCAGCCACAAATACTTCATGAAACAGGCACCGTGCAGAGTCACCGGGCAGCTAGGTGGACGTCTTGAAGGCTTGGAACAGCGTGTTCCAGCCGAAGTCCATTACGACAGCATGGATCACGTCATCGTGGAGTGTTGTCAGATTCGTTGTGTGGGACAAGGATGTGGGGGAAGGCCAACTGCATTACACCAGTCTTAGGTTGATTAGGGTATAAACGATGGTGATAAGTGTATTTTCAGCTTCATACATATGGTATAACCATGTATTTGTTCATGTGCCCTGTTGTGTGTGTGTGTGTGTGTGTGTGTGTGTGTGTGTGTGTGTGTGTGTGTGTGTGTGTGTGTGTGTGTGTGTGTGTGTGTGTGTGTGGTGTGCGTGCGTGCGTGCGTGCGTGCGTGCGTGCGTGCGGGCGTGCGTGCGTGCGGGCGTGCGTGCGTTTGTACATAAATTCCGTTCCCGTGAAATTATGTCTGCATGCCTGGATTAACGAGGTTCGACTGTATCAAACTGATCAACAAAAAACCGGTGTACCTGAGATGTTCGCGAATGGATCCACCGCTGATCTCGCCCAGCAGTTTATGCGTGATGCCGATATCGGCATCTCGGGTCAAATGACGTAACGTCTTCGCCTCTTTATTAACTCCGGCGCCAAAGTAGCCAGACAGGAAGCCGATGACCACTCCGACCACCAGTGCAACGATGACCAAAGCGCCAGCCACCTTCCTCGAGAAGCCCATGTCAGAGACGACAGTGTTGTTCTTACGTTGACGACCGATAGCTTAGTCTGGGGCATCAGATGCGCAGCCAGGGTTTATGGTTCGCCCGGAATAGTTGGCATTACACACAGAACGTGATGTCCTACTGCGCGTGGGTTTACAGCTGTTATCTTAGGCTGCAGTTGATGGCGGTAGCAACTGAACCTTTGTACCCGGGCTGTGTAGAGGATTACTCGCGTTTGTGCTGTCTCTTGAATTATGAAAGACATGTGGAATTTGAACTACCCTAGATGGTTTCCGTTGAGATATAGCGTACTGTAGTGTATGGTAAAAACGTGTGTAACACATATGTTTAATGCATCTGGCTGAGATGCTATAGCCTAGTGCGACCTTGGACTCTCTCTCTCTCTATCTCTCTCTCTCTCTCTCTCTCTCTCTCTCTCTCTCTCTCTCTCTCTCTCTCTCTCTCTCTCTCTCTCTCTCTCTCTCTCTCTCTCTCTCTCTCTCTCCCGCGACACTTGAACAGCATGGGCGGTCGAATTGAGCTGTATGAATACTCGATCTAATAAAGCTGTATATTGACAACAACAAGACTTGTTAACATGTTGGCAGCACGTTTCCAGCTAGAAACCGGTGCAGACATAAATACTATAATGCAACGATATGTCCTCAGACACCAAATACGCCAGTCAAAAAGAAAACCGATTATGTGGAACGGATCGCGAATGACGCCAAAAGGTTTGACAACACTGGCTGTGACAAACAGGAAGATTGGAGAAAGCCGAGACGTAGAATTTGTTGTAGTAAAGAACAACTTTACATGTCTGATGGGATCGACTACAGTACAAGAAATGGGCCTGCTAACGGTTCATGGAGACAAGTTCGTTGCAGAGGTAAATCAGAGTCAATTGAACGAGAGCACAGCCCGGAAAACGATGATCCGTGATCGAAAGAATACTACACTGAACGCCGTTGGTAGTAAAGAGAAATGCGTCCATTAGAAAGATGGGGTTAAAGTCGCCCTGAACTATCAGATAGCCTGTAAGCGTGAAATGGGAGATAGCTGCCATGTTTGTATTGACGTTTCATGGCTTTTTGCGGATAGATGAGATCACCATACGTACTGGGGTCTCGCCTACCTGTCTCTTATAGCGTAGTGATGTGGAGATTATGCCATGACATACACCTTGCCAAACCACAGCTGCAGTTGGTCATGCGGCACTCCAAGCACCAAAAAGTGACAGGCCGATTGTACTTAAGATCTTGTCCTGACTGACCGTATGCCCGTGGACATACCTACGAGGCTATATTCGCTACAGTGGCTCCACACCCGGGCTGCTATTCCTCTTTGTAGTCACAGTCATGATTCGGTCCTACTTTGCCACACAATTATCCACGTGCTTGGTGTATGCAGGCCGTAATCTTCAGTTTTTTCTAATGTCACTCATTCCGAATAGGGGCGGCCACGAGTGCCGCGTCAAAGGGGTTTACAGATCTGCAGATTCGACAAATATTACCGTGAAAATATTTTGCATTTCGCCGCTACATTCGCATTCCCATAATGCAGTTGTAAACCCCACCCCTCCCTCGGGAATATCTCTCTCTCCCCCTCTCTCTCTCACTCTCTCCCTCTCCCTCTCCCTCTCCCATATTCCCCTGAATAATTCCATAAACAGACCACATTTAGGCGTTTGTGTAAATCCTACGTGAAAATCGAAACATGCTTTTACTTAATTGTGCTCTATCACACGCTATGGATTTCTGGTCGAATGTATGGGTTTATGAATCATTGTGCAACGATGGTACAAAGAATTGGACTGACATCAGAAAATGCACGTACTGCTTTACAACGTGTGTACGAGATCGATCATATTATACAATATTACTTACATATGCTTGCCCAACAACTATCTCGTTCACTCACTCACTCGCAGTCTCACTCACTCACTCACTCATTCACTCACTCGCTCAATCACTCACTCACTCACTCAATCACTCTGTCTTGCCTATAGATCGATACGTGTTGCTCGGTAATCACCACGATGCCTGGGTGTTTCGTGCAGTCGACCCTTCCAGTGGCACAGCGTCTATGCTCGAACTGTCGCGGTCATTGGGCAAACTAGTGAAAGAAGTTACTTGTCTAACCATAATTTGAAGATGGCGAATTAACAGAATTGGAAGACATTATTTCACATATAATGTCATGATGTCACTGTATGTGCACATACATTTCACATAGAATATTGTGAAATGTTGCTTTTCCTTAAAGGTACTGTGTTTGTTGCTCATTTAATAATATAATGTTCTTGGTACTAGAATAAACATTTGTAAACAATGCTGCCCGCCAAAATGCGTTTAATAAGCCAAATACATATGTTTGCATTTTTACTGTTTCGATAATGAGATCGTGATCGCGGGATCGACGCGCGGGCACCGGCGACTTGCTCGGAGTTTGTTGACATTCGGGCAACATGGCTGACAGTGACAGGCGGTTTGTGCGCGTACCGTTGCGTTCCGCGACGACGAGGAGGAAAAAGGAGTTGGATAAAGCGATATTGGCAACACGAGTGACACTAAAAAACCAAAAGGGACGTTAGGATCGCCTGAAGACTGTCTTAAAAATGAAAGACAGTGAAGTGGCAGACATTCTATTCGACACGTTAGTACATTTTCTTATTATTACTATCCTAGGCCTAGCGCGAGTATCGGCATCGGATCGATACCCGGAGCCCCGGCCCTAGGCTATGGCTATGTCGCACGTGGTGCCTTCAGGTCTGGTCGAGGACACCATTTGATTTGTTGTAGCCGTGCGCACGCACACACCCACATAAAATATAGTGCCTGCATGTTGCATATGTGGCATGTTGATAATCTCCATGGCATAGGCTTAGTGTAGCAAAAACTCACCCATGTGCTTAGACAAGTTATTGTTGTTGCTCTCCTCTTTTTCCCTGTAGTCCGGGTGAGGCTGGCACCGATACTGGTTGATGATTTATTTTCCGCCTTCTTCATAACTAGTCCCGTTTTACTACCGTCTCTACCAATTGTCTCCACTCTACTCCTCTATCCCTCACCCTCATTCTCCATTCCCCTCCAACTAAATCTCTCTTCACGCAGTCCTCCCATCTCAGTCTCCGGCTTCTTATTCTCCACTCCTTTCTACCCTCCACTTTTCGGATTCACATTTTGTTATATAAAATGCCTGATGAATAAAGTACACTAAGTAGTTGTCAGGCACCAAGACTATGCACAGTTTATCTTGCCGGTTATTATATGTCTAATGTTCAACCTTATCCAACCTCACACCCTGCTCAGTAAGCTGAAACAAAAGAATGTCAATCCATATATTATCATAGTGCAGCTTGTTAAAGTAAATCAGACTCTTTCCTAAACTGTGGTAACAAATATCGGTGCACCCCAAGGTTGTGTCAGTTTGCCGATTCTGTACTTTCTATATACAAATGACTGTACCAGCAGCAGTACTAACAACTACATAATACAATTTTCTGATGACTCAGCTATTCTTAGTCTGTTACATGCTGATTCTGACATCAGTATGTACACTTCTGAAATTGAAAGCTTTGTACATTGGTGTGACAACAACCACTGTTAGTAAGACTCAAGAGATGATTTGTGATGCTAAATGTATTGTTGCCGATCACTTGCCTGTTGTTATCCATGGTGAAGAAATTGCCCAGATCGGTCAGTACAAATACCTAGGTGTCCATCTTGATAGCAAACTTAGCTGGAATGTCCATTTTCACAGTGTGTGCTCCAAAGTCCACCAGCGGTGGAGTTGGCAACTGGATCATGCTTATGAAACATAACAGTTAAAACTTATCTATTGCAGCTTCCCAGTATCCCAATCCTTGTATACATTGTTGTTAGACACAACAATAATGACATTCCATTACAGCACAAATAGCGATTATGTTCCTACTTAGCCCATTGGGTTAGTTAGTATTTTGTAAAGAAGACTACATAGTGATTAAAACAATGTTTCAGATGGCTGTATCACAGTACACGTCCGCGGCTAAAATGTGTAGGACGGTTGCGAATTTAGGGGGGGGGTATTGGGCCATGCCACTCCTTAGGCTTAATGCGCCGCTACATGGTAGCATGGTAAACTAATCAATGATCAAGCTTGCCTCCCCCGTTGACACTCTCATTGACGAGGTAGGCCAAAAAGCAGAGTTGCGGAAAATGTCAACATGCTTTCACACTAATAAACTTTCTTTAAACGCCAAAAAATAAGTCCCCACCTCTCTCTCTCTCTCGCTGTCATTCGCGTTGCGAATGTGTGTCTGCTCGCACGGTTGTCATTGCATGAGTCTTCTCCAGGTCGGCCTGTCTTAGGTAAATGAGCACCAATACTTTTGGAGTATATTCCAACTGAGGGAATACAAGAAGGTCAAGTACAATCAAGACCCCTCCATCATGGAGAGACCGCAGCCCAGAACTACCGCAACGCTTCACTTCGTGACGGCTTCTCTGGACTGAAGCAGCCTCCGTCCTTGAAACTAATATCACAGGGAAAGAGAGGTGGAGAACAGAGTGGGGATCAACACACACCAGAAAGACGAATTTTGTCCCGGATCCTAAAACCGAAATTGCCTGATTTAGACTTCCCCAAGCCAGTTGATCACCGCCAATCGCACCATAACTCTACATGGACGATGCCGATATCTGATGCACACATGTCGCACCAAAGACACAGCAAGATGCGAATGCGGCCACGACGAGCAAACCGTGTGACCACACCGTGTGACCACACCGTCTGACCACACCGTGTGACCACACCGTGTGATCACACTGTCCACCACTGCCCCATGTTCGCCTTCAGCGGAGGAATCTCCGAAGTCTATTCAGCTACACAAATCAGTTGAGCGGATCAGAAACCGAGTCCTTTTCTACAGATACAACCAAGAAACTCTGCTCCGTCCATACGAATGAAGAAACACAGGAAGCAAATGGAAGCATGGGTAGGACGTATAGTTCTATCAGGGATTTTACCAATAACGAACATCTGAATTGTAGGAAGGTGGCGACCAACACACCGTAGTTCAGCAGCTAAATATTGGTGAGACTCAACGTCGCTTCCGTGTTCTGACGTTACGCCTCTAATTATGACGTCATCGTACGCATAACGTGGACCTCTTAACCAATAGCAGGATACGCGCGTTGCGCATGTCTCGTATGCCGCATTCTGGGGGATTGTGTGTACTGAGTCCATAGCGACCAACTGGTTTGCTTGCTTACCGTGGTTTCGTAGGTCAAGTTTGTTCCTTGAGTCACAGTGGCCCTCAATATTTGTTCTTGTTTTGAATGCTGTTATGTTGTGTTCAAATGCTGGTATGCTCCAGGATGATCAGAAACACAGTTTTAGTCTAAGCAGTCTGGATGCATTTAAGAGCAACATTCAGAAACTTGACTAGCCAACACTTTAGATGAAAAATTTTAACTGTATGTAAGTTGTTATTTTGTTCGCCTATTGGTGCCTGTACCCTCAGCATGTTGAGGATTGGCAGAATTTTTGATGAAGAAGAAGAACAAGGTGAGTGTTTTTTTCCTTGGGTTCCCTGTGACTTCATTTAAACGCCATCAAATCCGGGGCTAATGACCCGTTCACGGGTGTGGACATAAATACATAAAATAGTATTTTACAATAACATATGGAAAAAATGCGAACAGAAAGTACAATAAAAATAATAAAAATTGGTCGATATTGTACAACAGCAACGTCCACATTGTACTTTAGTACTGCTCATGGTGCGATAGAAACTGGCAGCTAGGCTCGCAGACAAGCTTGGAACCTTCAAGAACTGGTCTCCGAAATGTTCTAGGGGTATTTGACTGTATTTCATCCCAACACTATCATCAATGAAAAACTGCTTCGCAAAATAAACTCGTCGTCTCTGACCACAAAAACCAAGATACGAATATGAAGATGGCTAACGCACGTGTACCGAACGTTCCATGGTGTATTGCCAACGTGAGTCTTACGCCGTACGGAAACTGGGTTGCCCGGAAGAAACGCGGAGACGGAGAGTTGAAAAATAAATGACAAGATTCAACGTGACATGGAACACCATCACCAGACGGGCTGCAGAGCAGCAGCAGTGACGATCTCTTGTAGAAGCCACCTGCCACCTTGAACAGGAAGAGGATTGATTGAGCGTGAGTATCACTTGAGATACTGCCTGATGTTCACTCTTGAAGGAGTGGCCAGCGAAACTCAACCTCCGCACTCTGACCTTATCTGAGAACTGTGTCACGTCACATAACAGCAAATACTCAACTGTTAAAAAGAAAAACAAGGCACTTTCAGCCTCTTGTGGAGTGTTGACTTTCAGATACACGTAAGCTTGCTGCAAGCTCTACACTCATTTTCGAAGCTGCATAAACTTACTACGTTGCTGTGTTCTTGGTGTAATTATTTGTTTCTTGTAGTGTTTCGTTTCCCCTGCGTTGCTTTTTAGTTCCATTCCGCCCACTGATGTCTCAACTATTTGTAGGACTTGTTGATCCTGTTGAATGTCTGTCGATAGAAATGCCGTGTCATCAACAAAGTCGAAACACGTGACAACCATCGGCCCAATCCGTCAACTTCTCATCCTTTCTACTTGAAAGCCTCAATCGTCTTCTTCTGTCCCATCAGTGGCTGACCTTAAAGCAAGGTCAATGACTATAACAAAATGTATGGCGCAAGGATGTGTCCTTGTAGAAAGAACTACAGCCAGAATATCATATCGTCGGTTTTCCCATCACGAAATATCACTTATGCTATGGCATTTACGATTTGTTGAGAGATCTGGTAAGCGTTAAGGATATTTAACATTATATTATCATATTTATAACCGTTCCAGATATACGAAAACAGTTTCCTCTTAGCATATTGCGTGGCGTTGTGACAGTTTGCAGCACAATTTTTCTTGGGCAAGACTATCATATGTAAAACATAAATTAATAAGAAATCTTAAAAGCCCCTGGTAAACGGCAACATTTTCTAGATAGACACAAAACCAGAATGCAATGCGGAACATGCGCTTCAATTGATCCAATAAAAGGCAATGTTATTGTCTATACCATGGAATTAACTAAGCACTACCGGTATGCGTCAATAATGCACTGGGAACGATGTTGGATGGTATAATCGCAATGAAACTTTCTTGAGTTAAGCCCAATAATCCTATCAGTTTGTCAAACAGTCCTGTGAAAGCGAGTAGGCAGTCCCAATCACTGCTGCTTCTGATAGAGGTTATTTGGTGACGCAAGTTTGGGATAGTATAACCAATGCACTGATTACCGTTGCCGAAATCATTTCTTTGTTTGAGTATCTGTTTTTTCCATGAGTTCTGTTCTGTGGTGATTATGGCTTCTTCGGATAAATGTCATTTACCATTCTGCTTGAATATTACTGTTTTACACAACGACTGTACTGTTTCGTGACTTATGTTTGTCTGCACGTAAATGGCTAAGGGTAACCAACTCATTGTTTTCTGTATAATCATTTATAACACTTGAATTTCATAAAACAGTTCTAGCCTCAGATCAATACCACATTGTTTGACAATAGGGTTTAAAGGTTTGATCCATTTGAAAAAAGGCCTAAGCTCTTTGAAGACTGTTGCCCAAAATCAGTCGCCCCATATCTGGTGTGTGCGTGTGTGGGTGTATACATGCGTGCGCGTGCTTGTGCGTGCGTGTTAATGAACAATAATAATAATAATAGGGATAACAGTTTAATTTCTAATTTGCGTCTTAAGGTTATTTACTGATATGCAGGAAATTCTAAAGGCAGATATGAGCACGATACAAATTCGCGGTAGATGGACCTGCTGGACCATGCACACAGCACCCATCACAACAATGTTTACATGTTTGAGAAACTGCTTATTCGCAAATGATACGAAGCCGAATGGAACGTTGGCATTAGTCATTTTTCTCACGAGTGATTTAGCAAGTCCTAAACAACTCTGAATGTTGGTAGCTGCCTCCAGACTCAAAATTATGACGCAAAGAACCTGCGATTACAGCCACAGTGTTACAAAACTACATATAATACCAGTTACTCTATTATTCTATGTCATAATTATTAACCTCGTGACCAATTATTGCATTTCAGAAGTCGACAGGCTCATCAAGAGAGGCGGCGGCTGTTTCTATGAAGAACGTGATAACTGCCAGTTCTTTCCTGACTGCCCGCCATCTTGTCCGCTGGTCTGGATCTCGCGAGATCTCGAACAAAGCGTCACTCAGCCCCGGGAAACTCGAACCTGCATACTGATTGCGTATACTCGGCGCAAACACAACGTTTCTGAAACGAAACACAACTTTATCGTTGTTGTTTGTTTTTTATTAATGTTGTTGCTGATAGTGTAATATATTGTTGTTGTTGTTTCTGCCGCTGCTGCTGCTGCCGCTGCTGCTGATGCTGCTGCCGCTGCCGCTGCTGCTACCGCTGCTGCCGCTGCTGCTGCCGCCGCTGCCGCTGCTGCCGCCGCCGTTGCGGCTGCTACTGGTCTTGCTAGTTGCTGATTTATTTATAAGTCTGTCGAACTTTCTTCGTAGGATCTGCTTTGAAACACTTCAGCTCTCTACAATTTCAACCTGGCGTTATGGTAAGTACACCGATTCAGTTTACCGGAAGATTTATCGTGTCACGGCGACTTTGTCCATGCTTGTGCGCGCTCGCGCGTGTGTGTGTGTGTGCGTGCGTGCGTGCGTGCGTGTGTGTGTGTGCGTGTGTGCGTGCGTGAACTCATTACATGTTCCAATGCCATCGTACAATTTTTGAAACCAGCTTTGGTATCAGACATAACATGGATGTGGTAAAATAAAACTAAACAGACACATTCATGCAGTGAGGTAGAAAGTGAAAGTAATCGGTAATTTAAATATAATGTGAGAACCGCATTATTTTGAATGGTGGGACAGTGTGGAGAGGTTCAGTAATGCCACCGACCGTGTGAGAGGACGGTCAGGAAGGCCCAGGGGGTCGATGAAGGCTCGCTCCAACTGCATCATCTGGTCGTTAAGTCGCCGGACTACCAGTGGGCTGTAAACAAGGCATAGTGGCTTAAATGAAAGCGAAAGGATTTCTAATTTGTATAGAATAGTTTGGAAAGAGTCGAATAAAATAGGCCGAACTACTGCAATGCTCAGCAGTCCGGCAAATAGTTATAAATAATGATTTCCATGTATTCATAAAAAAAGTAAAAAGCATACATAACTCTCAGTAAATCACAGAGGTCTGCGCGATGCAGCTGTGCATCAAAGACATCACTTCGTACTTCGATCGCACAAGTTTGTGTGTGTGTGTGTGTGTGTGTGTGTGTGTGTGTGTGTGTGTGTGTGTGTGTGTGTGTGTGTGTGTGTGTGTGTGTGTGTGTGTGTGTGTGTGTGTGTGTGTGTGTGTGTGTGTGTGTGTGTGTGTGTGTGTGTGTGTGTGTGTGTGTGTGTGTGTGTGTGTGTGTGTGTGTGTGTGTGTGTGTGTGTGTGTGTGTGTGTGTGTGTGTGTGTGTGTGTGTGTGTGTGTGTGTGTGTGTGTGTGTGTGTGTGTGTGTGTGTGTGTGTGTGTGTGTGTGTGTGTGTGTGTGTGTGTGTGTGTGTGTGTGTGTGTGTGTGTGTGTGTGTGTGTGTGTGTGTGTGTGTGTGTGTGTGTGTGTGTGTGTGTGTGTGTGTGTGTGTGTGTGTGTGTGTGTGTGTGTGTGTGTGTGTGTGTGTGTGTGTGTGTGTGTGTGTGTGTGTGTGTGTGTGTGTGTGTGTGTGTGTGTGTGTGTGTGTGTGTGTGTGTGTGTGTGTGTGTGTGTGTGTGTGTGTGTGTGTGTGTGTGTGTGTGTGTGTGTGTGTGTGTGTGTGTGTGTGTGTGTGTGTGTGTGTGTGTGTGTGTGTGTGTGTGTGTGTGTGTGTGTGTGTGTGTGTGTGTGTGTGTGTGTGTGTGTGTGTGTGTGTGTGTGTGTGTGTGTGTGTGTGTGTGTGTGTGTGTGTGTGTGTGTGTGTGTGTGTGTGTGTGTGTGTGTGTGTGTGTGTGTGTGTGTGTGTGTGTGTGTGTGTGTGTGTGTGTGTGTGTGTGTGTGTGTGTGTGTGTGTGTGTGTGTGTGTGTGTGTGTGTGTGTGTGTGTGTGTGTGTGTGTGTGTGTGTGTGTGTGTGTGTGTGTGTTTGTTCATTGGATCGCTTCCCTCTAGTTCAAGTTGTTCTGGTTCTAGTTGTTTCCAGCACTCGGCAACGTTCCATTAACTGACTAGTCTGTATGTTGTGGTTACTACAATTGTATCGTGTTTCTAGGTCTCATTCAACATTCAGCCTTTTATAGAACATTATCGCCAAGCCGACCATTTTTACGCTGTGGGTGAGGGTGGTCACTGCCAGGGTGCATGTCGTCCTCAATGGTTTTTTACGTCCCTAATTAAATGAGACGGGACTGACATTAACGTGATCATCCGAGTCACGAGGGACACTTAGTCCCCAATGTTGAGAGCCAGGTTTTACCGGGTCTTGAACTCAGAAGTCTGTCATGTAAAGTGGATGTACTGACCACTACACTACCGCGCCTCTCCCCCCAGCGTGTACACTTTCTTCCATTATATTAGGTCGATGCATTTTGGCTAGATACTAAAACCGACAAATACATTGCATGCATAACTAACACTCCCCGGAGCACGGGTAAACTAATTGTGGAAGTGGGCAACCGTGAACAAATGACAGCAATTGCTTACTTATGTCGGTCAACGGTTTCAACGCGCCTCTGAAATTGTTCCACGGACGAGCGGAATTTGGCGACAGCCACTCGAAGATACTCTGTTCAAAAGACGGATAATCATCATCAAGATATCGTTAAATACACGAACACAACGTCGTGTGTGTGTGCGTGTGCGTGTGCGTGTGCGTGTGCGTGTGCGTGTGTGTGTGTGTTTGTGTGAGTTTGTGTGTGTGTTTGTGTGTTTTGTGTGTGTGTGTGTGTGTGTGTGTGTGTGTGTGTGTGTGTGTGTGTGTGTGTGTGTGTGTGTGTGTGTGTGTGTGTGTGTGTGTGTGTGTGTGTGTGTGTGTGTGTGTGTGTGTGTGTGTGTGTGTGTGTGTGTGTGTGTGTGTGTGTGTGTGTGTGTGTGTGTGTGTGTTGTATGTGTGTATGTGTGTATTTGTGTGTATTTGTGTGTGTATGTATGTATGTATGTATGTATGTATGTATGTATGTATGTATATACGCATCGCGTTCGTGCGTGTCGGTGAGTGTGCGTGTGTGCTGGTGCGTGTGCGTGTGCGTATGTCTTGATGACCAGCGTCAGCACGTCAAACACACAATACAAACAGGCGACCAAATAAACAAGAACATGACAAATAAACAAGAACATGACAAATAAACAAGAACATGATTGACAAGCTCAACGGACACACAAAAAGGCAAGGTTTCAATTTCTAATGCTAACGTCTCCTTGTTTTTCCTAAGATTATCCCTCAGTTTGAGAACAACATTAAACGAACAACGATTGAGAGGAAAGCAGCTTATGAAGAACAACAAAACAATTACCTAACCCTTCGGCCAGTCCGTGGTCAATCATCAGCGAACCGTGGTGCACTTCAATGCGTTTCGCGTAATCTTCAATGGCTGTCGCGAAAGACTGGACGTCAAAAGGCAGAATGTAAGAGTCCGCCAGGAGGCGCGCCAATTCGCCCCATACTTGTGTAGTTGCCTTCTGGTACTGAATAAAAACCAGTCCGTCAAGGCAGCAATTCCGGCGATTAAACTAAATCAATGATCTTTCGTTGATTTTGCTTGACGCACTGGATAACGGTTTCAATCCGAGCAATAATCGTGTTATAGGCGTGGAGGCGTGGAGGCGTGGAGGCGTGGAGGCGTGGAGGCGTGGAGGCGTGGAGGCGTGGAACGAGGGCAAGCGCCCCCCCCCCCCGTATTTGCAGAGTACATCATTGGAAAGGACCAATACGAACATGACAGGATTATGTGGATATTAAATAGGTAAATATTGCTAAGTAAACATATAACAATTCATCCAGATAACTCTCTACGACGTATAAAAAGCAACACGTTTCTGGGATTAATACCACCGAAATTCAGAAGCCCCACTTTTATAGGCGCTCTACGCCAATGCTCATGGTTTCCGTTTGGTAATTCGAAAGAGTCGAATAGAAGAAATACTGGTTAGTTGAGTGCAACTTACGGCAAACGTTGGATCCATTATCTTGTCGACGAGGTGGAACGTTTCGTAGACCGAGTGGTATAACGGGTAGGAGGAAAGACGTTTCCCGTCGAAACGATAGCGAAGATCGGCACAAGTGACTCCAACTTTCGAGATGAAATGTGCAAAATCGCTGCCTGAGCCAAGTAGTGGAATCCTATAAAATAGTAAACCGCAGGATTTTTGAAGAAGGTAATGCAACGCAGGCGAAAAAGGCTTACATGTCGTTTCAAAGAATGTCTTCAGAACTTAGCCATATATGTGTGTTATCATAAGTAATGTTAGCTACTCTTTCGTGAAATTTAAACATTTCATATACCTTGACGACTTTGCGAAGTTTCAAGTTGCAAGACAGGACAAATTGCGTTCAAACTCTTATTACGTAAAGAAAAACAAAGCATTTACAAAACGTGGTAGGGTAAACGTCTTACTGTTTGCACAGATTAATTCACACAAATTTTATAATTGAATAAATAGTCAGATCCAAACATACTATTACTTGTAAAGCATCACGTATATGCTGTGTACACATACTCGCTCCAATTGTATATACATATATATATATATATATATATATATATATATATATATATATATATATATATATATATATATATATATATATATATATATATATATATATATATATATATATATATATATATATATATATATATATATATATATATATATATATATATATATATATATATAATTGCGCTCGCCACTAGATAGCACCTGTATCATATTAGTGCCCTACCTTGGTTTTCCAGTAGGTTTTCCGTTGGCGTCTTTCTGCGGCGTGCGGATGGCCCAGGTATCATATACTGTCTTTCTGCCTTTAGTAATCTCGTCCGGGTTTGGGTTCGGCACCTGGCGGCGATTCAATTGATAACGAATGACGAAATGCAAAACAACGAAGAAATCGTGGCACAAAGAACGTTAATACATGATGATTTGTTACACTGAGTGATTAAATTTGTTTGAAAGGTTTACATTTAACTATTACTTGTCTGCAATTTGCATAGAAACATGTACACGACACAATCTGAAATTGATATGTGGCAACAAACAAAATAATACATTCGAACAATATATTGGGAGATACTTCGATATGACTTCTCAACGACGAAATACCCAACGATTCGCGCGGCAGCTCGGCGGTCAAAGCGACAGACAGTCACTCGAGGACAGGGGATTCGTGGCAAGAACGAACAGCAGCAATTGCAGCGTGGCTGGATACTTCAACGGAAGTTGTAATGGTGTTGGTGCGAACAGGCCTGAATGGGACAGAGTGTAACGTGCTCCGAGCAGCGAATGTTGGATTGGGCATTGAACATATTTCGTGCGGTATCGATTTAGTGAATAAAATAACATAATGAATATCATATCGGTATGAAAAACAACCAGTCACCTGCTTTGCAGAATCATATAGAGCACGAAACAACATCGGTAGAGCTCGCCCTGCGAAAGTGTAGTTGCCTGTTTGGAGAGATTGGTGGACAACATTCAGCAGACAGTTACCCAAAAACACAGAGCAGTAAATATGTCACACATATTAGGTTATGATGTTCAGATACAATTTAGTGGTTAGCATTAAATTAAACAAGTCCACTGAATAGACCATCAGGCCCTCCAATAGTATAATTGAGCAAACAACTGTGTGTACACTATAACACACGCACACACGCACACACGCACATACACATCCATTATGCCAATTCTAGCCCTTTTAAATGTTGTGACATACGACACAGTTTATAATTGTTTCATCGGTTGCATGTTTGCTAGCGTTGTGTCGACAGTTATACGATCACAATTTACTAAGGGTTTACGAAATCATTTATTCGTGCATGGGTTATTGAATGCGGTTTGAGTATTGCATTCACGAGACGCATGCGTAAACATAATTGAATACGTTATACCTTGCACTGATATATCCACATTCACGTAGGCAACTGCCCTATTGCCAAGGATGTGTCCAAAGTTCTGTCGAACAGAAACGATCACCAGACAGTAAGGTCTTTCATTTATGTAACTATTTGGTTTCCAATATTGTTCATTCATGGCAATTTTAGTAAAGTCACACAACTGACACGTTATACTTCATATATAACTATATATATAACTATACATGCATATATATATATATATATATATATATATATATATATATATATATATATATATATATATATATATATATATATATATATATATATATATATATATATATATAATATAAATATTAAATAAAATATATATAATATATATATATATAAATAAAACTATATACATATATATATGACTATATATAACTATGTATATATATATATATATATATATATATATATATATATATATATATATATATGTATATATATATATATATATACATATATGTACTACATACAATTATATACATAGTTATATATAGCCATATATATGCATATATATTTATATGTATATAGTTTTATATAATATATATAGTTATTTAATATTTTATTTAATATATATATATATATGCATGTATAGTTATATATATAGTTATATATGAATTATAACGTGTCATTTGTGTGACTTTACTAAAATTGCCATGAATAAACAATTAACACACGCGCGCGCGTTCGTGCGTGTGTGTGTGTGTTAGTTGTGTGGTGACTTTACTAATACGCACACGCGCGCACACGCGCGCACACGCACGCGCAAGCACGTGCAAACACGCGCAAGCAAGCACACAACACGTGTAGTCAAACAAACAATATGCCGGCACGTATTTTGTATTTTACCCCCATCGTTATACACACCTCGACCCACTCCCGTGATCCAATGAGGCCCTGTTCCTCGGCTCCCCACGCACAGAAGACAATTGTTCTTCGTGGACGCCAGCCTATAAACAAAGACGACGACTTACGAAAGACGTTCCCTTGCAGCAGACGAAAGGCAACGTTTATTTAAGGGAAAGCAACGTTTCACAATATTCTATGTGAAACGTATGTTGTCAATTAATATATCAAGGTGCACATACAATGACATCATGAAATTAGATGTGAAATAATGTCTTCCAGTCCTGTTAATTCGCCGTCTTCAAATAATGGTTAGAAAAGTACCTTCTTTCACTAGTTTGCCCAATGACCGCGACAGTTCGAGCATAGACGCTGTGCCACTGGAAGGGTCGACTGCACCAAACACCCAGGCATCGTGGTGATTACCGAGCAACACGTATCGATCTATAGGCAAGACAGAGTGATTGATTGATTGATTGATTGATTGAGTGAGTGAGTGAGTGAGTGAGTGAGTGAGTGAGTGAGTGAGTGAGTTAGTGAGTGAGTGAGTGAGACTGCGAGTGAGTGAGTGAGTGAACGAGAGAGTTGTTGGGCAAGCATATGTAAGTAATATTGTATAATATGATCGATCTCGTACACACGTTGTAAAGCAGTACGTGCATTTTCTAATGTCCATCGTTGCACAATGATTCATAAAGCCATACATTCGACCATTAATCCAAAGCGTGTGATAGAGCACAATAAACTAAATGCATATATGCACACATGTACAGTAGATTTTTCGATTTTCACGTAGGATGTACACAAACGCCTAAATGTGGTCTAACAATATTGTGGACACAATGAGACTAAGTGGAGACCAAACATAAGTTTATATTGAATGTTTATGGAATTATTCATGGGAATATTTTGTTCAGTGTTCCTTCTCACCGAAGACGACACATGAATGGAACAAATGACCAAGTGATAAGATGATGATAGCAGTGCGAACGTGATTAAAACCAAAATTTACAAATATATCAGACGGGCCGGTTACCCGTATATGAGTAATCTCATATGTCCACTTGCAGTCAGGTTTGTCTTAACTTTGGACGTCAATTTTGTTAAATCTTGCTAAATCAATCCCAGTGACGATCTCAGTTTGTTTTTGGTTACGTACCCGGCTCAATGGCGCCCTCTATAAAGCCAACAACGTTGTAGGTCGTCCGATTTTCGTTGTGCGTTGAAATAAACATTTGAATATTCCTGCAACAACAACATCGTAGTTAATTTCGTTATTGTTCTGGGAAAACCACAGAACATGCATGGTTTGCTAAGACACGTTGCACGGGGAGAAACGGCAGCCACCAATCTGTTCCACTGATCTACATTATTACATAGGTGGTCTTCTAGTCATAGTCCAGGAGCATTAAGGTTGAACATGGAAATAAATAGTACAGCTCAATTTTGTTTAGGATAGTTGCAAATTACCATATTAAACAACTTAACAAAAGTCGTGGTGAGTGAGATGTGATGAGATGTGTGAGGACTGTTATAGACTGTAGGTCATTTGGTTTACATCACTTCCGTTCATGAATCCCGCCGTGCAGTTATTGCAACAACATGAAATCTTAACAAAAACTATTAGCCATAACACCACAGACGACAAACATAATTACTGAAACATATCGCTCATTAAGGAGAAAGGTGTAATTATGGGGTAAAATATTTATTTTTGATTATATCGTATTTGCTATCAATTTAAAGCTTATGATCTACTGAATGAAGCTAGCAATAAAAATATCCAGTATTTGAACAATTATACCAGGCAGTGTCGTTGAAGCCAGGCCCTAGTCGGTAGGTGATGGGCATGTCCCCCTTCCAACTTTCTGGGGCTTCGTCGCCGTCGAGGTTTCTGCAAATGGATACGTCGTCAATACTCACGCACGGCACACATATGTAGGAAAATGTGCCCACGTTATAATAATAAGGGGCTATCTGACACAGTTTATTTTAACCGCTAGACGAAGAATATATAGCCTGCAATGTGTTATTGGATTGCGGTCGACCTGACCTATTTGTATTTATTATCATTCGTGTTTTTAGGAGCTGTTGCGAAACAGTTTTCAGTGTGATGTGACACCCGACCGTTCACTGGGAGAAGGTATTCAAAATAAACTGAGAATTTCTGAGAACTTCGTCATGGGATATTTATATTACTGGATAAATGACTTAGCGTCGGTGAAATAACTAATTACACAGGTTAATTTGTTGTGCGATTGTTTTGCCGTATTATAAACACACTCCGCGAGACAATCGATCGAAGGATGGTTATTTGAGCTAGCAGAGGCGCCATGGGTCATCTCAAGTTTCGTTTTTTATATTTTATGTAACTTACTCCATGAATATTTTTGCATCGTCAAACCCAATCGGATGGACCGGAATCTTCAGAAGTTTCTCTTCTCCGTCGGGAAGGTAATATGCACTTTCTGCAAAATGTACACTCGCTGCACCATATCGATAATGCATAATTTTGCATAGACGTTGTTAATACAATCCTGGTTTTGCTTGCACGTAGTAATATTATTCCCAATGACACATACCTCCTAATATGGTAGTAACATTAATCGTATAGGGCACACACACACACACACACACACACACACACACACACACACACATATATATATATATATATATATATATATATATATATATATATATATATATATATATATATATATATATATATATATATATATATATATATATATATATATATATAAAACATGAAGTAATAATTAAAAATATCACAAAGTATGATGAAGTCACTGCCATGGTACGTTAATAGTATTTCGCATGGTTATTATCGTAATATTGCTCTCAAGGACATCTTGAAACTTCAACGTTTGCACATTGTTTGGCAAGGATAGTTACCTTGTCTCCTCGTTTCTCTCACTTAGCACTACTTCTTAAATCATTGCATTGGCTCCCTGTCCGATATCACATTATTGTTAAGATCTGTGCAATTATCTATCAAGTAACATAACACCATTTCGCCGTAAACTAAAAACCCACTTGTTTAAACTTGCTTATCGATTATGAACTGCTTAACCGCTATTGTTTTGGTGTGCTGCCGAGCTTGGGTCTCCCGAGGATTTTATCGCAATATAAGTATTTTATGTATTAATATTATAACAAAACATACAGAGTGCCATCATCGCATGAATACCACGCCGAGAGGTACGGTGAACATGTACGGTTGATGGAACTACTGCAGGATAAATTTTAGATTCGATCCCTTAAACGGTATCTACAATACCCTTAAGTTAAATAACAAATTAAGCGTAATTAAATATTTCCTTCGGCTTCAGGTACAATGTATTTTCCTGTAAGTTTACATAGAAAGTCAGTTATAAAGATGTCATCTAACTGTAAAATTACCAATCAAGATGAAAAGAGTTTTGTTTGTATTAAATATAATCTTGTTTTTTGCAGCAATCATTTCATGGAAGAACAAGACAGCACAGCCCATCCTTGACATTTGTCAGCTCTCGAAGAAAATATATGGGACTGGAACCTGAATAGCTGACAACGTCAACGAGGGGACTGTTGGAGACGGCATCGCTTGACTCCAGTGGCCGACACGAAGCAAGAAGACGAGACACATCACGCAATAGACAATCCCACCTGTGCCGGGGTATCCGGGAGTGAGCGGGTCAACATCCATATTTAGAGACCCTCGTTGCACCCCAGTTCCCGGAAGCCACCATGAGTCGGGGTAAACGGAATGTGTTTTACTGGCGCTGTAGTCTTTCGGGTCAGAATATAAGATCAACCCACTCGCTCCAAACAGCTGTGCATGTTTCGCCTGCAAAGATGCTGACGGCATTAGGTAATTGAACGGTAATGCTGCGCCAATAGACAACATTAACATTAAGGGAAAGACTTCTCACTTAGAACAAGTAGGAAGACTAGGCACATAGTTGAAACCAACCCTAGTAATAGGCAAATAACGTATACACACAATACACAAGCTTTCCTTCTGTTTGAATATCTTGTTTCTATGCTGGTATAGTCAAATAAAATCGTCATTGTTTGACCAATATGGGTTTTAACTTCAATCCACATGCAGACAGCTTAGTTACAAAAGCAGAAAGGACAGCTTGAATTCGTAACATTCCTTTAAAGTTCCTGCTAGCTGTGGAGAAACTAACCTTGTCTCCTCGGAATATTTTCCCGTAGCGAGCGATGCAGATCTTCCCCGTGAAGTTGACGTGTTTGTTGTCTTTCAGCCACAGAAAGTCCTCCATTCGGGCATAGTTGACGTACACCAACTGTCCCTGGGTGAGCAATAACGACACGACTGCTAAACGATGGTAAATCGTACCAATACAACGTTTGTGTTCTGCAGGCCAACTTTAATCATCAAAGGCAGCCTTGTTGTCCGGTTTATGCATTATGATAACTGTCTTCAAGTACTAATATATTGTCATACAAACAATGAGTATCTTTTAAAATATACAAAACAACAAACAACCACTGTAGTGCTCAATAGGAAAATGCTAATTCATCACCCGGAAAGAGCCATGAAAGAGAAAGTTAATAATCAAATTATTATTGTCCATTATAGGACCTACACATAACAAATTATCACGCATACCTATGAAATTAGCATAATGGTCTCATACAATATGCAGTCAGAGCAGCCTCAATAGAATACACATCCCAACTGATAGCATCGAACCCTCAAAGAGCATTGAAGAAGAAATGGTAATTACGCCTACCTGGGGTGTTCCCGGGGCCGAGAAGGCGTTGAAGGGCGGGACGACGTCCGAGTGGTTCTGCTCGGGCCGCAGGATCTTTTCCACCAATTGCGACGTGTGCACAACCTCTCCTTTTCCGTTACGCAGGACAATCCGATTGGGGTTGTCCTTGTCCGGGTACGACAACATGACCTTGTACGGCAGCATCTTCACCCCCGTCAGACCGTGCTTCTCCCACAGCCGCTTGATATGACGCGCCGTCTGGTGGGCCGCTTCGGTGCCCGCCAGGTGGGGCGTCATCGTCAGTTCCCTGTTGGAGCAGCCATGTTTATTATTTACAGCAAACATTTGGCGACGTCATGTTGTGTGTGTGTGCGTTCGTGAGTGCGTGCGTGCGTTTGTGTGTACGTGTGTGTGTGTGTGTGCGTGCGTGTGTGTGTGTGTGCGTGTGTGCGTGTGTGCGTGTGTGCGTGTGTGAGTGTGTGTGTATGCGTGGGTGCGTGGGTGCGTGGGTGCGTGCGTGCGTGCGTGCGTGCGTACGTGCGTTTGTGTGTGTGTGTGCGAGTGCGTGTGCGTGTGCGTGTGCGAGTGCGAGTGCACGAGCGCGTGCGCGTGCGCGTGCGCGTGCGCTTGCGCTTGCGCGTGTGCGTGTGCGTGTGCGTGTGCGTGTGCGTGTGCGTGTGCGTGTGCGTGTGTGTGTGCTATTCTTATTATATCGGCGGTGTTCTCGGTTTCGAGTATGACATTAACATCGCAAATCTTTCAACGTTTTCTCGCACAAGCTCTTTCATAGGATAGTCGGCCAATACGAGCCGCCAATTTCCTTCCGCAGTATCGGCAGGCAAACTCTGGCTGCTGATTTGTTCGATTTGCAAGCGCGAGCGCACGTGCATGGCGGCGTTGTCGTTTGATTTCGGCATCGGTTGCTCTTTTGGTTTCAGCTTTTGCGGTTCGTTTTTCAGCTTTTGCGGTTCGTATGTTAACGTTTTGTCTGATTATAAGAAAATGTGACAACTAAAAATTAAGAAATTGTTTCACAGCAACTGCCATCATCTCGTTGACATGGTGACCAAGTTTTGTCAAAGCAACATACCTCCAGCTCTTTCAAAACGCCACGACGTGCGATATCCGTCAATTTGTTTTACAAAAATTGCCACGTATTCATGTGCCCACGTGGCCCATAGAAAAAAAATTCACATAAATTCCTCCGCCTGTTAAATTAAAAAAATGCATTATTTCACAACCAGTAGATTCTACAAAGAAACTAGAGAATATGCCTGCTCAATTAGACTTATGTCACACCATATGAATTTAAATTCCCATAGCACGATTTAATACGCCGTACGTTCGTGTGAAAAAAATAAGCAGGAAGGTCAACTGTGGTCTCATCCCTGTAGCGTAAGTGTGGTCTTCCAACATTTCGCTTTGCCTGTCACTGCTCGCCGTACAGAACTGTCTTAGGCAGTCGGTCGTCATTCATCCGTACAACGTGGCCGGTCCACGTAAGTTGCCGGCTTAGAAACATTGTCTCGATGCTCGGCATATCGGCACGTTGCAGAGCTTCATTGTTGGTCACCCGGTCTGACCACCTGATTCCGAGGATGGTGTATCTGTGACAATCGCTGAATATGACGTCGGTGCAGCGTGTATGTCTCTGAACTGTACAGAAGACATGACATGATGATAGCACGGTAGACCTTGCATTTTGTTGTGTTTGTTCCATAATCGTTCGCGTAGTCGTCCGTACGCGGCAGAGGCCGACTGAATTCGAGCCGACAGTTCTTTGTCGACGTTGCAGTCGTTTGTAATGGTGCTCCCGAGGTATTTAAATGTGGTAGCGACGTTAAGTGGCGAACCATTGAGCAAGATCGTCGGTGCTGTGTACGGTGTCCCGGGAACGGGTTGATGCAAGACCTCAGTTTTTCAAACATTGACGTTGCCACAGTTCACTCAGCAGTATGATTGAGTACCTGGCTATACCAAGTGGTGGATTTGTGAACGAATAGTCTTTGCGCAGTAATTGTTGAGTGGCTGTATGTTGTGTAACGGGTTGGTTGTTATCTTGTCATGGGTGTTACACAGTAATTGTTGAGTGGCTGTATGTTGTGTAACGGGTTGGTTGTTATCTTGTCATGGGTGTTACACAGTAATTGTTGAGTGGCTGTATGTTGTGTAACGGGTTGGTTGTTATCTTGTCATGGGTGTTACACAGTAATTGTTGAGTGGCTGTATGTTGTGTAACGGGTTGGTTGTTATCTCGTCATGGGTGTTACACAGTAATTGTTGAGTGGCTGTATGTTGTGTAACGGGTTGGTTGTTGTCTTGTCATGGGTGTTACACAGTAATTGTTGAGTGGCTGTATGTTATGTAACGGGTTGGTTGTTGTCGTGTCATGGATGTTACACAGTAATTGTTGAGTGGATGTATGTTGTGTAACGGGTTGGTTGTTATTGTGTCATGGATGTTACACAGTAATTGTTGAGTGACTGTATGTTGTGTAACGGGTTGGTTGTTATCTTGTCATGGGTGTTACACAGTAATTGTTGTTGCTATACCAAGTTTCTATACCAAGTTGTGGGTGTATGAAAGAATAGCCTTCACGCAGTAATTGTTGCGTGGCTGAATGCTTCCCAGAAAAGTCGAGATGGCGTTGGAATGAACAGGTCTGCGAGGCGGTAGAGTATAAGGCACTTTGAGTAGCCACATGGAATCGATACAACGCTATACAAGAATGTACCTTTTTTACTTTACCATATTCGTACGTTTTATGTGTACATTTTGTGTATACAACGCATGGAACGTGTTTGTGTTATCAAATCACTTTGATTGGGCAATTAAGTGTATATATTATGACATCTCATATTACAGAGGAATTTTACGCAATTTAGTTCACACTTACCTACTATAATTTTACTTAATCCTCGTTTCGCCTACTGACGCACGAAACATCTTAACACTAACCTGTGCGTCAAATATGTTAATTGATTATATTATGCACAGTTTTTGTGGAATGTAGAATGTGACTACCACCCACTGAAAAGGGTGTGTTTTTCAATCAGCTCCGACTTAAAATGGTATTTTTGACAGATGTATAAATTAGGGGTGTCATTCTCAAGGATGAGTGCTGGCGTGGTAAATACTTACATTAGGTGTACTACGTGTTGATTTTTTTCTATCCTACGTCAAATTAAAGTGACTCTAAATTAATTAGTGTGTGTGCGTGTGCGTGGGTCTGAGTGCCCGCATGCGAGCGTGCGAATGTGCATGTGTTTGCGTGTGTTTACGTGTGAGTGTTATTCTAAACTACTAATGATTAATATATACAGAATCACAACACAAAGCCTGTCGTTACCTAAGATTGCGTCGTATGTTTCCAGCGTCGATTTCCCCCAGGAGTTTCTCCCTGACGCCGACATCAGCCTCTCGGGTCAGATGACGAACATCTCTACTGACCACGGGGCCAAAGTAGCCGGACAGGAATCCGATGACCACTCCGACCACAAGCGCGACGATGACCAATGCGCCAGCCACCTTCCGTGAGATTCCCATGTCTGAGACCCCGATGTCGTTCTTACGTCGACGGCTGATATGTTGCAGCTCTATTTGGTTGGTGTTCATCACCCCGGGGCTGCGAGATGTTGTTCACTACAGTTGTACGTCGGAATGGCGCGATGTCATGTAACCCGATTGGAGTATAGTAGTAACCGATAATCCTGTCTGGTCGGTAGCAGTGCTGCAGCCGGCACGCAGTGAACGTTGAAGTGCTCACAGCGGACTATGAACAGTCGTTCGTCTATATTTAGGCCGATTTGTAAAAGGTCACTGGAAACGAGTGGTTATGTTGGCGAAATAGAAGAAAAGCATCACCTTAGCCACTTCAGGAAGCAGGTCCATTGAAAATAGGTGGACGACAGGGGTCAACTTGACCTTTTTCTGTCCATAACACTGTCGGCATGGTGTGTGTGTGTGTGTGTGTGTGTGCGTGCGCGCGTGCGTGAGCGTGTGTGTGAGTGAATGAACGCGTCTGCCTGGGGGCGAACTGTAGAACGCCTTTAACCCTAGGACCGTATACAGCGCTATGTAACAACTTACCTTTAGCGTTATTTAAATAATGTATTTAACCATGTAAGCATTTAACTTTTAATATGTACATAACGTGTCCAGGGCAACGTACCATAAAACTGCGTCGTGTAGTGCAAAGTGCTATACTTACGGTAGAGTTTATGTTCAGCAATTTCCTGTCTGTAAGAAATTGGGCGTTAACCTAACTCAATAAGGTATTGAATCTGGTGAAACTCTGTTGTAATATAGTAAATAACTAAGGTGTTGTAATATAGCAAACAAGTAAAGTGTTGTAATATAGTAAACAACTAAGGTGTTGTAATATAGTAAACAACTAAGGTGTTGTAATATTTTATAATGGAAACATGTTGTCTATGTACTGTAAGCTACTTCTCTACGTAAGCCCAACGATATAAACGATAGTTTCAATTAATCGAAATGGGCTCAGTGGGTTTCGGCCTGCAATGATGCGATACCAATGAACTAATTCGTACCCAGTCAATAGAAGAGACAATAGATGCAAGCACAGGGAGAGAGAGAGAGAGAGAGAGAGAGAGAGAGAGAGAGAGAGAGTCCAAAGTCGCGTTAGGCTCAGATGCATTAATCATATCGTGTTACCGTACGTATCTCTCAATATGCCCATAATAATTATAGTCCTTCACCCAGATGGGTGGGTGTCGCATCCTCGTCGGTCTCGCTTCAGCTCCAAATGTCGCAGTGGCTGTGTCTGGTTCCCTCGGGTTAAAGGCTCCTGGTCTTGTCACTGACTGATTGCCGACGTCGGTAGTTCATTCTGGCTAGAACGTTAGGGCCATTCCAACTCATCGTGTTGTAAAGAGCATACCGTCTATATATGAAAAGCAGAGTAATATATGAATTCTAACAGGAGTGCACACCGTTTATCTAATTTATGTAGACATATCAATACGTATCGCTGAATCATGCTGAGTTTCAATGCTCTATTGAACACTCGCCGACAGATAAGCAGAGGCGTTTGTCGAACCGGGAAAAGCTGATTAATATTGCCTTAACCAACGGTACGGTTATCTACGCGTACGGTCATCTACCTATAGATGAGAGTTGAGTTACGGGTTCCACGAATTCCCAACTTAGCTTGTCAGACAATGGAGATGCACACCATTTATTTTATTTAGACATTTCAATACAGAAGGGTCTACGTGAAGAGCGTGACTGGCGTACGTGATAGGAAGCATGCCCATGTTTCCAACTCCACTACAAGTAGAGGCCAGCTTGCCTACTACGGGGAGAGAGCCGAGAGAGCCTACTACAGGTCTCATCTCCCGATACCAAGGGAGGTTATCGGCAACCATCGAGAGAACTTGCAATTGTATATGTATATGTTAATAGCGCTATAACCGGTTGATGTAACAATAACAGCCTACGCTGTAGGTCGAACCTGCAGAATACACCAACGTGTATTAATTGTCTCTAATTCGAAATCACGTCAGGGCTGACTGCTGAATGAAGTAGGTGGAAGGACCTGACGTGAGACGGTTACGAGAGACCGGTAACAACGAAGTTACAGTGTGTTGTCACGTCGTCGTCGGGGTTTGCTGTCGGACGAATGTGTAACCGATTTCGACGGTAGTGGTCGCCTTTTCGGTTGCTCACGATGGATGACCTGTCACTTCCTGTCTTAGTCCCACTCCGCGTTTCGCGTTTCCAGTTGGCATTTGGAAACTGTTTGAACATGACCAGCTGCCCCTTTTCTAATGCCTCCAAATCATAAGCAGACTTGTACGTCGTGATATTTTGTGACGGTCTGTCTCCTTTTCTCATTTCTTCTTCTAATCACCTCTTTCTTGACACTTCCATTTTTTGTAGAAGGAATCAGATAGCGTGTCTGCTTACCAAACATGGGCAGGAAAAAAACAGGAGTCTTGTTTCGCCGAGTTTCGTAGCTCCAGTAACGCGAGCTGCAACTCAGTGCCAGCTTCTGGCGTCTTGCAAATTACATTCTTTGCCAACTTCACGCCTGAAGTTCTATTTTCCATTCGCTGGCAAATCGTGCAAATTCGATAACTGAAAAATTGACGTTGTTGTCGTTATGCGATCAACTTCGAAATAACCGGAATGATAATCGATCGTCAACAGGTAGTCTACTCCGTCCAACTCGAACAGGTCGACTCCGACTTTCCACCATGGTCCATCACCATCTCTGTGATTGTACAATGTGTCTTTCGTCTGTGCGGTTTTCCAGTGCTGGTATAATTATATCGCATGCCTCGGCCATCTGTTTTATTTCACTCGACATTCTTGCCCAATATTGTTTCTCGGGTCCGCGACATCAGGCTGTCGTAACCCGTGTGTGCGGCATGTAATTTTCGCTTCATCTGTTTTCGCATCTCTCTTGGGATGACTATTCTTTGGCCTTTTAGGATCACACCGTCTTGGTGACTGAGTGTGTCCTGTATATCGAAGTACGGTGTTGCTTCTGGTGAGACCAACTGTTTACTTACAGGCCATCCGTTCTGTATGAGATCCAGCACCTTGTGTAAATCTGTGTCTTTTGCAGTTGCTTGTGCCACGGCTAATGCGATTTTATCAGTTACGTGTAGGCGCGCAACGGTTGCCACGGATCTCACCTGGCTGTCTGGCACGTTTAAATATGCCCTGCTTAGCGCATCGTCTATGAAAAGTCTCTTGCCCTCCACGTATTGGAACTCCACGTCGTATTGATGCAGTCTTAGCATCAGTAGCTGCAGTCGCTTGGGCGCTTGGCTCAGTGTTTTTTTCAGGATTGACGCCAGGGGCTTGTGATTATTCTGGCTGGCCACCAGAATAATCACACATCCATACGTGTACCGGTCGAATCTATCCAGACCAAAAACGACTGACGGAAGTCCTTTTCTATCTGAGCCCATCTCCGTTCCGTAGCCGTTAAGGGCCGAGAAGCAGGCTCGATCGGCTTCCTGTCCTGCCCCAGAGCAGCACCCAAACCATCTTTGCTGTAATCTACTTGAACTTCTTCTTTTCCCCGTTGAATGCCTTTGTGCATTCTTCTGACCAGTTCCATTCTGCACTTTGCCGTGTAAGTGTTCGTATGGGTTCCAGGTCGCCTGCTAGATCTGGCATAAACTGCGTGATATACTGTATCATGCCACACAAGCGTTTGCACCATGCACATCGGTCAGTGCCGCCATCTCCATAATGGCTTTGACTTATCCGTCATCTGCTCTGATGCCTTCAGTGGTTTGGCTCGTATCATATGAATGCCACGTTGTCTTGTTTCAGCACTGCTTTTTTATCATTCAGCTTAATGCGTCTCTCTAGACATCTCTGTTGTAGCTTTGTCCAGTTTTCACCATGGTCGCGTTCAGCCACCACCTTCGTGACACCGCATCCAGTCACGAGGATATCATAGGCTACGTATATAACACTTGTCAGACCTTCCAACGCCTCATTCAGCCGCTTCTGGAATACCTCTCTACTGACTTTAAGACCAAATGGCAATTTGGCCCATCGATATCGACCAAATGGGGACCAGAACGCTTCCTGCACGTCAACTTTGCTGAAGGCATTGTTCAGGTTGGGTAAGACTTCATCGAGATTTGGCAACTTGTAGTGTTCCCTCATAAGTGCCTCATTCAGCGGTTGCCATTTATGTATCACTGTCATCTGGCTGACCTATGGGGTCGACTCCTGTACTGGTATTAACACACCTCGCTCAAGAAGTGTGTCCAGTTCTGCCTTCGCGGGTTTCCGAAGAGCTATTGGCAGTCTTCGACTCGGCATTACTTTTGGCAACAGGATAGGACCAGTCTTCACTGTTGCCATTCCCAGTCTTCCCAAATCTCCCACTTCACGCTTACAGGCTGTCTGGTAGTTCAAGGCGACTTTAACCCCAACTTTCGTATGGGGCATTTCCCTTTACCATCAATGGCGTTCAGTGTTGTCTTCTTTCGATCACGGATCATCGTTTTGCGGGCTGTGCTCTCGTTCACGTGACTCTGTTTTACTTCTGCAACGAACTTGTCTCCATGAACCGTTAGCAGGCCCATTTCTTGTACTGTAGTCGATCCCATCAGACATGTAAAGTTGTTCTTTACTACAACAAATTCTACGTCTCGGCTTTTTCCAATATTTGTGTTTGTCACAGCCAGTGTTGTCAAACCTTTTGACGTCATTCTCGATCCGTTCTGCATAACCAGTTTTCCTTTTGACTGGCGTACTTAGTGTCTGCGGACATATTGATATGTTATAGTCTGCACCGGTGTCTAGTTGGACACGTACATTGTAGTCGTTTACTTTCATGCAAGCAGTGTTTCGTCTCTCTGTCGTGTCTTGGACAACTCCATGTGTCTGCAGCCATTCCACATCAATGTCTTTATTGTGATGGTCCATTGAACGTACATTTCCCCGCTTCTTTCTGCATTTCCGGCTGAAATGGTTTCTGCCATAGCAGTAGGAACACTGCTTGTCTCAAGCCGGACAGTTCGGTTTACTGGGCTTGTGTTTGTAGCCACAGTAAGTACATTCAATTGTCACCTCTTCTCTATCAGCTGCGCGTTTCCCACATTTAGGCTTTTGCATCTGTGCTACTCTCTTGGCATGGACTTTGTCTATCATTCTGTCAGGATTCATTTGTAGCACCTGTCTGTGCGTTATTTCAAAATGTTCTGTAAATAGCGATAACCTTTTCGAGTGTCAACTCAGTTTCCCTTAAGAGCAGTTCTTATAACTTGCCTCTTGCAGAAAACACTATACCTTATCACGGAGCATTCGTTCCATGTCGGCGTATTCACATACACCCACTGACATGCTGTTCGAGTTTTGTCAAAATTAGACATTTCTAACTCTTGTAATATGCGTATGATTCCAAGACTGTTAAGCCGGGGTGGGTGTGTGACGATAAGCTCTCACTATTTATAAAATGCCCCAACGGCGTGCGCCTCGTAAAGCTTCTGACAGTCCAGACCAGCTCCTGGCCTTCTTGCGGCAGAACTGTTTTACTGACAGAAGAAGGGGCAAAGGCGGATATCTGGCGCCTTAAAATCAGAAGCTTCCGGCAGATTTTTTAACAAGATTTAACAAGATTGCCATCTCGAACAAGTTCCAGATGGCAAGTGGACAAGGAAGCCATTGGCTTATCGAGAGTCCAACACATCTATGTGTAGCCCGCCCTTATCAGATATCTGTCAATTCTATTTTTAAACATATTCACACTACTAGCATTAACACAATCGTTTGGCAGTTTGTTCCATTCATTTATCACCCTCTGTGAGAATGAGTACTTTCTCATGTCCAACCTACACTGCTCCTTAACTAATGCTGCTTTGTGTCCTCTGGTTCTACTGCCTTCTTTAAGTTTGAAGAACATATTCCTATCAACATCCTCATAACCGTTCACTATTTTAAACACTTCTATTTGGTCTCCTCTTAGTCTCCTGGTCTCTAGTGTTGTCAAACCACATTGTAATAAGCGACTTTCGTAACTAAGGTCTCTTAATTCTGGAATCATCTTAGTTGCTCTTCGTTGTATTCTTTCTAGCTTATCTATGTCTTTTTTACGATATGGCCTCCATGCTTGAATACAATATTCCGAATGTGGTCTAACTATTGCTTTGTACAGGGGTACAATTAGATGTTTCTCCTTATACGTGATAGTTCTCCTAATTAGGCCTAGAATTTGATTTCCTTTCGAAGCAGCAATCCCACATTGCTCTGAAACTTTCATGTCAGCATTAAATATTACTCCTAAATCCTTTTCTTGTGTGGTTCTACCTAGTACAGCATCCCCCATTTTATATTCCTCATCCATATTTCCATGTCCTATGTGTATACATTTACACTTCCCAAAATTGAATAACATTTGCCATTTTTCTGACCATTTAACTAATTTTTCTAGATCATCCTGTAAACTTTGTTTATCTGTATCATTAGTAACCTTTCTGAATACCTTTGTGTCATCTGCAAATTTGAGTACTTTGCTAGATATGTCATCCTCCAAATCATTTATATATATTAAAAACAGTATAGGGCCTAACACTGATCCCTGTGGTACCCCACTCAAAACAGATTTCCAGTTTGAAATCTTACCATCTACTATTACTCTCTGTCTTCTGTGTGTAAGCCACTTTTCTATCCAGTTGATTACATCATTGCCTATAGCATGGGCTTTTAGTTTAAGTAACAATCTTTGATGTGGCACTTTATCGAAAGCTTTCTGAAAATCTAAGTAGACAACATCCACTGGTGACCCGTCATCTACCCACTTTGTAATTTCTTCTAAAAAACATAAGAGATTGGTTAGACATGACCTTGCTTTTAGGAATCCATGTTGAGATGTATTTATTAATTTATGTTTTATGAGGAATTCCACCATGTGGTCTCTAATTAATGTTTCAAGTAATTTACATACAACTGATGTTAAACTCACTGGTCTGTAATTTTCTGGCTTCTTCCTCGATCCCTTCTTAAACAGCGGCGTAATGTTTGCTTCTTTCCATTCTGAAGGAACTATTCCTTCTTCTAGTGACAAGTTAAATAAGTTTGCAAGTGGTGTACTAATTTGATCAACAATTTCCTTTAGCAGTTTTGGTGGTATCCCATCAACTCCAGGTGATTTATTATCTTTCATCTTCTTAATTTTCTTTGCTATCATTTCAGGAGTTACAAATAACTGCCCTAAATATTCTGATGTATTGCCCTCAAATTTAGTTAATGGAACTGGAAGTGAGCTGATATCTTCTGTGGTAAAAACTGAGCTGAAATACTCATTCAGGACCTCTGCCATTTGGAACCCATCTGAAATTATGTTTTCACTGTTGCTTTCCAGTGGTCCGACCTTATCTCGAACTTTCTGTTTACTCCTTACATAAGCATAGAAACTCTTGCTGTCATTTTTATATTACCTGCCAAATTTTGTTCAAAGGTTCTTTTAGATTTTCTAATTTCAGTAGTAGCTAGGTTAAGTGCCTCTTTGTAGTTGGTGTAGTCTTCTACATTTCCAGTGTGTTTATAGACCTTCCACAGCATCTGTTTGTGAGCAATTTTTCTAATAGCTTCTTTTGACAGGTGTTTTTTCCTGGATCTTTTCCCTTGTTTTCTTAATGGAATAAATTTCTCAATAATGCCCTCAATCTCATATTTTAAACAAGTCCAGCATTCTGTTGCTGTCTTGTTCTTCAGCAAATTATTCCAATCTATATTTGCTAGATATGTTCTCATCACTTTATATCTGCCTTTGTTGAAGTTCCTCCTCCATTGTTTTTATATGTATTCCCTGTTTTTACTTTTATATTAAAATGGATTTGGTTATGGTCACTTGAACCCAAAGGTTCGTGTACTTTAACATTGTCAACTAATTCATTTTGAGAAGACAAAATTAAATCTAACACATTCCCACCTCTGGTTGGTTCCAAGACATGTTGAGTAAGGAAACAATCCTGTGTTAGAAGTAGAAACTGATGGTCGTCCCTCCAGCACTCTCTAATGATTCCCATTGTATATGGCCATGGTTAAAATCACCCATTATAACACATTCTCCCTTGCTCACCTCCCTTATTGCCTTTTGTAATTTTACATCTTCCTCTTCTCCTATGTTAGGACTACGATAAACTACTCCTATTGTTAATGTTGAGTTCCTGGTAACTATGTTACACCAAATTGCTTCCACACTATCTGCTTCACTTTTCAGAGTAATTTCATATGCTTGGATAGATTCTTTAATATACAAAATTACTCCACCTCCCCTTCTTTCTCGTCTATCCTTCCTAAACATTACATAGCCTGTCAGTGCTAACTCAGCATCTACTATATCTTCATTTGCCCATGATTCTGTGATGCCTATTACATGAGGATCAATATCTGCTACCATAATGTCTAACTCACTTTTTTATTTACTATGCTCCTGGCATTTAAGCATACACATTTAAGTTCATTGTCTGAAATTATTGGTGAACATTTCTTTGGATGTGTATTTGTAGTAGTACTCCTTTGAGTTTTCTCTGTCAGTTCCCCCTGCGCATCTAGTTTAAATAATCTATGGTACCTGTGCCCTCGTCGACAACTCTAACAAACTCACACGCAAGAACTGCAGCGCCCTTCCCTGTCAGATGAAGTCCATCTCTCATGAAAAAGTCACCTCTTCCCACAAAGTTTAACCACATGTCTACGAAGCCTACTCCCTCCTCCATACATACCTTCTGTACCTGTGTGTTGATCGCCATCCTTCTACAGTTCCTATATTCCTCACCCCTGCCTCCCATTATTGGTAATATCCCCGACAATACGATCTGCCCAACTCGTGCCTCTTTGAGTGTCTTGATCAACCTCCTGTACTTACCAATGATGGCTGACGTTCCCTCCTTATCTGCATTGTTCGTTCCCACATGCACGAGAACAGCACCTCCCGTGCCACCACCCATGACCTGTCCTGCCTTCTCTGCTATATCCTCTACTTTTGCCCCTGGTAGGCATACTGTTATGTCATCTCCTCTATTTACAATTTTATCCACTTTCCTAATGATGGAATCCCCCATAAATACCCGAGCTTTCCTCGCTTTCCCCTGTGATACTACATCGGCAAAGCTCCTTTCCTGTTGCACACTACTAGTATGCCCCCTTTCTCTCCTATCATCAACCTTTACCGTCTTACCACCTGGCAATCCCTCTCCACTCACCCGCTTACCTCTCTTTTGTTGCATTCTTTGCCTTCTGTCATCTTTCTTCTTCTTACCAGCTTTCTCCCTCACATTGCCACTGCTCTCCTTGTTCTCCTCGGTCTCACCACCTCTGCTCTCCTCGGTCTCACCACCTCTGCTCACCTCGGTCTCACCACCTCTGCTCTCCTCGGTCTCACCACCTCTGCTCTCACCATTCTCACCACCTCTGTTCACTTCTGTCTCACCCTGCCCTGTCATCATCAAAATCATACGCCTTAGCTCAATCACCTGCTCCTGCAGATATCTCACTGTAGTACACCCCCTACACACGAAATGGAAATCATCCGCCTGCACCTCCGCCCACGAATTTACACACCCGGACTTTGCAAAGTCTATCCAGCTATCGCAGCTAGAACATACCAAATTACGTTTTGCCTTTACCTGGCGTTTGCACGGCGCCATGTTAGAAATTAAATTTGTATTTGTTTATAATCCGTTTATAATCAATTTATACTAGGTAGTCTTCACAAAGACTGTTTTTGTGTTGTAATACACACTTTATAGTATGTTACTTATGTCTTAATTAAATTTACAGCTACTGCCTTGCAACTTACTTTCTATGTAACAGCTGACTAACAAAACGTAATATCGCTCGCGCTAACGAAATTTCAGTGACCTTATTTAAATAACACTGAATTACTACCTACGGCTAACTTTTAACAATAAATGTTGCTAAAACAAAATATTCAGGTTTTCAATATTTAATATGTACTAAATTATTTACAATAATATTATGTCTCGTATTATGTACCCAATCAACTGAAAACAACAACCCTTAATTATCGCTCGCGCTACCGAGTCCTCGGAGACCTACGATATAAACTACCCTAAATTACTTCTATAGCTAAATTTTAACAGCAACTATTGACTAAACAAGGACTCTTGTAAGTTTATGTTTAATATACACGCAATAATAATACTTATCCGATCAATATTCCACGCTTTAGACAAATATAAAATCCACCAAAATTCAATCCCGTGTACTCCTCAAGATTTCCCAAGATGCATTTGGGGCTCGTTAACCTTGACTAGTCGCCCGTCTAGGAGAAGGTAAACATTTATTTAAAACTTCCGCTGCCTTGGGCTATACAGTCTCATGGGGAAGGCTAGGGGAGTAAACCCTACACAAATCTGGAGTGCAGCCCCGAAGACGGTCTGGTGATCACGTTGTCACTCCTGCAGCCAAGCTGGTGCCAAACGTCATGCTTCGCATTCCTTTGGATCCCACCGGTAAGGCCGAGAGAGGGATCCTGATGACTGGGCAACTCAGGATTTCGTACACTCTTACCCAGGCTTGCGTCCTGGAGAGGCTACTCCAGCCTCACTTCACTGTGTGGTCAGCACTGCTTGGCGTCAGGCAACACGCAGAGGCATCGAAAGGGCAGATGAAAAGAAACACCAGCATGCGGCTGAGAAGACGATGCGGCGAAAACAAAAAGCAGCACTACCACCAATGTCATCCTGGTTCGTCTGCTTTGGCTGCGGCAAGGACTGCCACTCAAGAATCGGCCTTCACAGCCACAGTGGACGCTGACAAAATTCGACAAGTTGACAACGGGGCGCATCAGCTTCGTCTATTCGAGACTACGCTCTGCCAACTACTACTACTACTAATAATAATAATACTGCTACTACTAATATGTGAACTACCCCTCAATGTTTACCAATATTAGCATGAATTACGACGCACACGTGTCCAGTGGCCACAAAAAATCAGAAATATCCTTCCGCCTTCCGCACAAATGCACTTATGTCAGATCGTATGAATTTTTTAAAACGTCCTATATCCAAATTTACTATGCCCTACATTCGTGTGTAACACGCCAGGAAGTCTAACTGAGGCATGACCCCTATAGCGTCTCAACCAGATGCATTAAACATATCGTGTAACAGAAACCATCTAGGGTAGTTCAAATTCCACATGTCTTTCATAATTCATGAGACAACACAAACGCGAGTAATCCTCTAGACAGCCCGGGTACAAAGATTCAGTTCCTACCGCCATCAACTGCAGCCTAAGATGACAGATGTAAGCCCACGGTACAGTAGGACAACACGTTATGTGTGTGTAATGCCAACTATTCTGGGCGAACTATAAAACCTGGCTGCGCATCTGATGCCCCAGACTAAGCTCTCGGTCGTCAACGTAAGAACAACACTGTCGTCTCTGACATGGGCGTCTCGCTGAAGGTGGCTAGCACTTTGTTCATCGTTGCACTGGTGGCCAGAGTGGTCATCGGCTTCCTGTCAAGCTACTTTGGCGCCGGAGTTAATAAAGAGACGCAAACGTTGCATCATTTGACCCGAGATGCCGATATCGGCATCACACATAAACTGCTGGGCGAGATCAGCGGCGTATTCATTCGCGAACATCTCAGATACACCGGTTTTTTTGTTGAACAGTTTGATAGAGCCGAACCTCGTTAATCCAGGCATCCAGACATAATTTCACGGGAACGGAATTTATGTATACAACACGCACACACGCACGCACGCACACACGAACACGATTATATTAATTAATATATATATATATATATATATATATATATATATATATATATATATATATATATATATATATATATATATAAATATATATATATATATATATATATATATATATATTAATGTAATCGTGTGCGTGTGTGTGTGTGTGTGTGGTGTGTGTGTGTGTTGTATATATATATATATATATATATATATATATATATATATATATATATATATATATATATATATATATATATATATATATATATATATATATATATATATATATATATATATATATATATATATATATATATATATATATATATATATATATATATATATATATATATAGTGTGTGTGCGTGTGCACACGCACACACACACACACACACACACACACACACAAACAAACAAACACATATATAGTGGTCGAATAATAGCGTGAAATGACACACTTATATAGTGGTCGAAGAATAGCGTAGAATTACACACTTATATAGTGGTCGAAGAATAGCGTGGAATGACACACTTATATAGTGGTCGAAGAATAGCGT
>BSQZ01000044.1:4777500-5042500 GCA_033239005.1 Lamellibrachia satsuma | reverse complement strand
TACGATGATTCGACAAAAAAGGTAATGGGTAAAATATTTCGCGTTTAATAACACACAGTGGAAAAACTAGTATTGTTACAATTCCACATCAAGAATAATTTACAGTCCTATATCAAGACAGATTTACGTGTTAGGCGAGTATGATCTTGTATTACGGCGTGCTCAGCTAGTGCTGTCTTGCGTACGGCGTGCCCGGCGGGTGCTGTCTGGCGTACGGCGTGCCCGGCGGGTGCTGTCTGGCGTACGGCGTGCCCGGCGGGTGCTGTCTGGCGTACGGCGTGCCCGGCGGGTGCTGTCTGGCGTTGCAACTGGCAGTGAGGATATCAACCGCAAGTTGGTAGCGGCTGTCACTAACACAAAACAACAACCTCGACTCTATCTGTAATTATTCGTTCTTTATCATAATTAGGTTATAAAACAATGATAAACAATATCAGCTGACTAGTTTTAAACGACATCAAACATGATAACGTTTCGTTGATCTGTTAATCAGTTGGAAACAAATAAATTTCCGATCTCTAGATTAGCCATCGGTTGCTATTCGGCTCCACTTGCACGAGTCTTACTCAGCAAAATTTCAATCGCTAGGTGACTAAAATAAACAAACTAATTCTACACAACCATTGACACTGATGGGTTTATTTTACAATATGCTAGTATCTGGTTTCAGTTCGTATTCTAGTATCACTGGACGACGACGAAGTCTTTCCTTTGAGCTTTCATGATGGCGATGGTGTTCTACATGTCTTCATAGAGGGCTTCGATAACATCATCATCATCATAGTCTGACGTTGAAGTATATACTTGGATAATATTGATGCTTTTGGATTTAGCAGAGATTCGTTTGAAAATTCGCTTGCTGGAGATTGGTTTACAACTGATTGCAGCATTTGTTATATTCGTTTTCACAATGAAGTCATTGTTTATCTGGGCTTCGACCGGCATGTTGTTCTGTTGTTGTAGTTGTTATTATTGTTGTTATTGTGTGTGTCCATAACATTTGTAGTGCAGATGCAAACATATGCAATAGATAGATGGCATAACGTACTAAGCTACAGACGTATACAAGGTTAAAACACAATCAGTATATATATATATATATATATATATATATATATATATATATATATATATATATATATATATATATATATATATATATATATATATATATATATATATATATATAATATATTAGTAATATACTAAATTATATTACACTACAATCCATATCTCTAAGCTGCGGCACATCACAAAATTATCAATTATAATTACGAAAGAATTAAACGAACAACAACACCAACACCTGTTCCAAGGTACCTGACAAGTTCGCCCCACTTGGCGGGAACCGAGGCATCCCACGAGATGGCGCATCACATTAATCGGCTGTGGGAGGAGCAAGGTCTGACGTGGGTGAAGATGCTGCCGTACACGGTCACACTATCGTACCCGGACAAGGACAACCCCAATCGGATTGTGCTGCGAAACGGACGCGGAGAGGTTATGCACACGTCGCAGTTGATGGAGAAGATCCTGCGGCCCGAGCAGAACCACTCGGACGTCGTCCCGCCCTTCAACGCCTTCTCGGCCCCTGGAACACCCCAGGTAGGCATAATTACCATTTCTCCTTCATGGCTTGTTGAGGGTACGACATTGTCAATTGGGATTCCCGCACTTCTGTTTTTTTATATTTTATGAGAGGCTGTAACGCATACGACACTACTGCACTACATATAAAGTTGCGAGCCTCATACATATACACATCACTATGATGTGAACATTTTTGCATTTGCTTGTTTACGCTACGATATGAGGACAGTGTCGCTTGTTTAGCTATGTCACCAACTGATACCAAACACCCCTCTCGTTGGTCACCCATCCGGCACGTGCACAAGGAAGACATTGCCACCCGCCACTTTATCCTGTTAAATTTGCAGGCGATGGAAACACGATTTTCTCCATTCGTTATCTTTCCTACACTGGTAGTGTCTGGCGTTAAAGGCATTTTGAAGAGTATAGCTTTATCCGTTTAAGCTATATCATAACTGAGTATACTTATATATACTTCCCCCTTCCGTAGTCACTTAATCACTAGTCGAGAACACCTACTTTTGATCAGCATTTTGGTTTCGTGACATCGACGACGTGGATCAAAGGTAACTACTAGACAATACTTATTTAACACTATTCAAACGCAGAAGTTCCAGACAAGTCTCGTTGGAGATTTTAATAAGACAATCGAAAAAACAAACAGTAGACAATCGGTTGTCGTTTGCGACTACATCGTGGCAGATTTTAGCGTAATATTGTCTTCCAACCTCTTCTTTCAAACCCGCACTGGTTTCTGTTTATATCGCAAGGATATGCCTTCCCATCAGCCACCAGTCACACTCTGACCCGCTAGGTTTTACTTATTTGGTTTCAACAGACCGACGCCGACAGTAGCAATGAGTTGCTCTGAACAATTTACGCTACCTCATCCAATGCCTGAGAGGTGATCAACGAGGCGTTCACAGGTGACTTTCCTTATTTGTTTATGCTCATTATCATAGCTGGACCAGTTAGCTTGCTCTCGGGCCACACACGCCCACGCTAAACTAGCTATAGCTACTCCTGGTTAAACCTGGTTCTATAAGATCTTGTTCAAAGTCGGATATTCCCGGCTAATGTTTTAGGCTTACAATTAATCTGAATTTACTGTAAGTTATTGCAATAAATACCTACTTAGAATACACTGCAAAGCATGGGATTTTACCATTTGTCACACAGGGACAACTGATGTACGTCAACTATGCCCGAATGGAGGACTTTCTATGGCTGAAAGACATCAAACATATCAACTTCAATGGGAAGATCTGTATCGCTCGCTACGGGAAAATATTCCGAGGAGACAAGGTGGGTTTCTGACACGTGTACAGAGTAACATTTTATATCCTTTGCTGCAATTTGTTTGCGTTCTGGTGTGAATGTGTGCGTCATTTAATAGTATTTGACAACGAAATATATGGTGACGCTCTGATAATTATAACGCTGCATAAATACATTTGAATCGTGAATCTAAAATACCCAGAAAAAAATCATATAAAACATTCTGGCCATCAGTGCACATATATTTTATATAATTACAAGGATGAATCCTAAGGAATGTCCAATTCACGTTTTATTACGGACTTTTTGCAAATTATATTAAAGTGATATTCATAAATTCAAACGCATAATGTTTACTTGTCGTCGTTGTCGTCATTTCAACTGCATATATTTCGTCGGTTTATTTGCAGGCGAAACATGCAGAGTTGTTCGGAGGAAGCGGACTCATCTTCTTTTCCGACCCAAAAGACTACAGAGCCGGTGGTGCCAAGTCGGTGTACCCCGAAAGCTGGTGGCTCCCGGGAACCGGGGTGCAAAGGGGAACAGTGAACGACGTAGATCCTCTGACGCCAGGCTACCCGGGCATAGGTAAGGAATGACACATCAATTCGTGACATTCATTCATCGGTACTTTATATATTGAAGTTATGATTTTGATTAATAAAACGTCTACCTATAGTTGAATAAAAGTCTCCAACATGCCAACTATAAAAAAAACGAGCTACTTATCTTAGCCTCTGTTCACTGGATCAAAACTGTTGATGTAAATTGGAAATCGATTTATGTTATTGTAAATGTCCTTATTGTGATTTTTCTGGAATCTCTTAGATGGGATTCATCTTTGTTATGATTTGTTATATGCTTTGCTAAACATAAGTAAGTTTAAATATGTAATACTGCATAAATGAAATACCCAGCACGCAAAGCACAATTGTTTGTCAGTCTACTAAGAAGATTGGAAACCATAGCAAATGATCACAGTGATATATATCAATTAAATCTGTCAGCGTATATACAGTAGTTGTACGTACGTGCTGTCTACGCAGATAGTGCCTATTACGAACCTGACGGAGAGAAAAATCTTCCCAAGATTCCTGTCCATCCCATCGGCTACGATGATGCAAAGATATTTCTAGAGTACGTTGCTGCAATTTCGCTACCATCAGAACCAATATAATGTAACGTAATGTAATATAATATAATATAATATAATATAATATAATATAATATAATATAATATAATATAATATAATATAATATAATATAATATAATATAGTATAGTATAGTATAGTATAGCATAGCATAGCATAGCATAGCATAACATAACATAACATAACTTCACATAATATAATATAATATAATATAAATTCACTAACAATAATGATATGAATATATTTTGTTGGCGAATAAAATTTAATTATGGCAAAAGGCCGTAAGCTGGTGTATAACGGGTCACATCTTAATGCAATCAATGGGGACGTTTACCTTTATTATACGCTGTACTGCTTTCAACGGAAGTTTCGTCCAACGATAAATAGTGTCAGAGTACTGTTATCCTTTCGACAAGTGGTCTCCCTAGGCTATTTGTAACCTGTCTCTTCCAGACAGTCGGCGACTATATAACAATATCTCTGCTGCGGTTGCAAACAACTTGGTGGTGAAGAAGCGCCGGAGGATTGGAGAGGAGCCTTGCCCATTACATACAGACTTGGGCCGGGCTTTCAGGATCCCACCTGGTTAGTTGTAATAACATATGGCATGTTATCCGTCTGAGATAGGAATTGATAATTTATAATGATGTTATCATGCTTTTCTCCGTACTAATGCGTAGTGCTAAATTAAAACAACTATCCTGTACATTGTTTTTGGAATCGTGTCAAATATTTTAGCAGTTCAGGCTATGTTATATATACGTTTTACTATAATGAGGAGTGTTTGACTTTGTTGCTGGAACACTAAAACTCTAATTGTCAACTAATTAACTCATTTTCGACTAGGGTGTAATCTAATGTATTATCATCGAATAAGACACACGATTACTGTGTAATTACTGTGTGATTAAGCCATAACACAACACTCAGGATAAAAAACATGAATACAACAAAGGCTTTGTAGCCAATTAAAAGTATAGGTCAAATTTATACAGAAATATCAATGCAAAAATAATAGGTTAAACTGTTAGCCTTGCTAACGCTATCAGACCATGTCGTGCGTGTTGTAGGAATATTCAAATGTTTATTTCAACGCACAACGAAAAGAGGATAACGTACAATGTATTTGGGTCTATCGTGAGGGACATTGAGCCGGGTAAGTTACATATATTAGCTCTGTTCCTCGACACATGGCGCAGCTTGTGAAACGTATCAAGTCTGTTGTTGGACTGTAGTAGACCATATAGACGTGCCGGTTTTACGCTATGATGCGAAAGCATTTAATAGCTACCAAAGGAGACATATTTACTCGCATATACACATGTACAGTGTGCCCATATACACGCATTCATTGCACTCATATACAAACATAAATATTCATCAATAACTATGCATATTCATACTTAATCATACATAGTCACACACACAAAACACAGTGTAACACACACACACACACACACACACACACACACACACACACACACACACACACACACACACACACACACACACACACACGCACGCACGCACGCACGCGCACACACATACACACACTCACACACACAGTGTCACACACACAAACACACATCCGGTGAAGGCTGAGGATGTGCAGACAGTGTCACACACACACACACACACACACACACACACACACACACACACACACACACACACACACACACACACACACACACACACACACACACACACACACACACACACACACACACACACACACACACACACACACACACACACACACACACACACACACACACACACACACACACATAGTGTCACACACAAACACACATCCGGTGAAGGCTGAGGATGTGCAGACCTCTGCTTTCTATGGCCCTATTCTCACGCAGCTGGGTGTTCGTTATGCATATCTTCTTTGTCATGCTTGTGCTTGTTGATCGCTATGTTCTGATTGGTAACCACTACGATGCCTGGGTGTTTGGTGCTGTGGACCCTTCCAGTGGCACAGCGTCTATGCTCGAACTATCGCGGATGGTCGGCAAACTGGCGAAAGAAGGTTCTTAATTTCCATCGAATTAATACTTCAGGGCAACGACAAGAACGGAATACATGATTATTGGAATATTGAACCGAAGTATCAAAAAAGTACAAATCTAAATGTTCCTGCATGATTATATTATACATGACGACCTTTCGAAAAACATATCAACGCAGAAGGAAACATTTCACAGTTTCACTTCCAGAAACAAAGTACCTAACGGTGTTTATTCCAAAACCTCGGTACACCAACAAACAACATGTTAGCTTGACCTCCCTACAGCCAAATCCAAACTAATGTAATTTGTGGAATCTGCAGCAATTATGCGTCCGTTTCTTAGTTTCATCTTGCCATTTTTCGCTGTTGTGTCTACAGTATCATGCGTTGTCTTTGTGTGTAGGCTGGCGTCCACGACGGACCATTCTCTTCTGCGCGTGGGGAGCTGAGGAGGAGGGAATCATCGGATCACGAGAGTGGGTCGAGGTGTGTACAATGAGTGTTACAGGAGAATGGGTTGTCGCTCAAATATAATGCGTGCGTGTGTGCGCGTTTATTTGCATGCGTTTACGTGTATGTGTTTGTTTGTTTGTGAGTGGGTCGGTGCGTGCGTGCGTACGTGCTCATTTTTGTGCGTGTGTGTGGTGTATGATCGCGCAGGCGTCACGCGTACTCGTCTAAATAAGCATGTATGTATGTATGTATGTGTGTGTGTGTGTGTGTGTGTGTGTGTGTGTGTGTGTGTGTGTGTGTGTGTGTGTGTGTGTGTGTGTGTGTGTATGTGTGTACACACACACGCGCACACACACAAACACACACACATACACACACGCACACACACACACACACACACACACACACACACACACACACATACACTTGCAAATCACGACAGCTAAGTGTAGCAACGTGTTATATTGCGGCTCTAAGAAGTTGCCATTATTCCTGTTTCAGAACTTCGGTCATATAATTGGCAACAGGGTTGTTGCCTATTTGAATGTGGACATAGCGGTGCAAGGTACGATGTCAATAGCTACTTTTTATATACTCGCATTCGTAGTAACATCCACTGGCACATATACGCTCGCACACATGATGTTTTCTTCAACACGTACACGACTTGAATAGACAATAATAAGTAACAGAAGTCGGGCAGAGGTCAATTTGTTTCGATATTGTCTTTGTGACACCACGTTGTACGCCACTGCTCAGCAAAAGTGAACGTTAGTGATGACCACATCGTAGTAATCAAATAGTTAATTCATTAATCCGCATTATAACAAAATGTTTAATAACCATGTACGTCGTGATATATATATATATATATATATATATATATATATATATATATATATATATATATATATATATATATATATATATATATATATATATATAAGATATAAGCTTGTATGTAGTCATATAAAACAACACTATAATAGTGGAACAATAATATTGCAGACTTGCCTCATTCTTTCCCTCGCCTCCTCCGTTCCCTTCCTCCCCACTTTACTCCACCTTTGTCAAACAGGTAACTTCACATTCAGAGGGCTAGCTTTACCGATGCTGTTCAAAGCTTTGTACGAAGCTACAAAACAGGTGAGGATGGGGAGTTATCACAAACGTAGATTGTAAATAATTATTACAGTAGCTGCCTAATTAATTCGACTGAATCGATACCAATTTAATTAATCGCGTTACCATATCTTCCAACTTATGTCAAATCTGCTTGAAGATCGCCTACCTAAAATCAATTCACTATGTCGTTAGACTAATGGAAAGCAAACGTTTGTCCGTATAACACGCTTCGTCAGTGCACTCATTTCGTTATCCTTGGACGTGTTGTTGTCAAGCAAAATTAATGTATTGGGAAGGCAAGTTTTTATTACCTTAATTGTTGTATTACCTTAATAGCGTTTACTTATTGTCCGTCGTTGTGATATACAACACTGCAAAGCCTGTTTTCATATCACACCGCCAGGTGCCGAACCCAAACCAAGCTGAGATTGCTAAAGGCAGAAAGACAGTATATGACACCTGGGCCATCGGCATGCCGCAGAAAGACGCCAACGGAAAACCCACGGCAAAACCCTGGTAGCGAATCTATAAACAGTCAACGATATGTTGCAAGTAATGCAATAAACGAACTTGGCTATTTTGCTAGATGGTATTTTGTTACTTACCTAACACTACAACATGTGTTTGTCTCATTAATGGGGTTTCCTGTAATTTCAAGAAAACCAACTTTTCATGACTCTGTATCTATTTTAACGCCATCTTGCAAGGTTAAGGCCTAAAGGTGTTTGAGCTCAGCACATCTAATTCGGCTCTGAGGGTTCATTAATACGGTTTACTACACAACATGCACTTCTCAACAGTATCCGCAGCATCATATCCACAGTGGTTCTTCGCCGCATCCAACACAGACACAAAGACACAGATTACTAGAAGTTCAATTTGTTGGAGTTCGATACACTCTACTCCACAAGTTAGATGCCTGCCACCTGCGGTCGACATTGGGCATGCGCTGCCCTAAATGGTTTATATCCAATGAAGATCTATACATACGCAATGCCACAGGAAAGCCGTCCCAGCAAGTACGGAGGATGCGTAGATCCATGTTCGGCCCTGTGTTGCGCATGCCAGAGGATACCCCCCGCACAACTGTCACCGTAGTTTGTGGTTGCTGAGTCAAATCGATACATCGGCCGAGTTGGTAGGCGCACCACCAATCTATTTGACATGTTGCGCGCTCAGACCTCAAAGAGAGAAGCGTTAAGTTACGATCGGGCAGAGACCTTGTAAGACTCAGAGAGATGGCAACTGACCGGACAAGATGTCCCCAGACTATTTATGTTGCAGGAACAGTTTGATAATGATGATTGCACAACATTGTATGTGCATATAAAATTAATGAATCTCAATCAAATATTTTGTAGGATATCATTGCTGGGTTCCGGAAGTGATTTTGCGCCGTTCATCAAAAAGGTGGGAGTCTCGTGTGCCGACCTTCGCTATCACTTCGACGATAAACTTGGTATTTCGTCTTATCCGTTATACCACTCGGTCTACGAAACATTCCACCTCGTCGACAAGATAATGGATCCAACTTTTGCCGTAAGTTGCCTAATGTACATCTTCTTCGATAGAGGTTCTCCCCCACCTTGCTAAACAAACAACGTGTGTTCTAAAAACAACTTCTGTGCTAACTGGCCACTGTGGAATATTATGACTATAGTGTGTCCGTCATCAGTTATGCCAACTCAGGTATGGGCCGAACTGGCGCGCAACCTGGCGGACTCTTACATTCTGCCGTTTGACGTCGAGTCTTTCGCGACAGCCATTGACAGTTACTCGCTGTTCGTGGAGTTTAAACACGGTTCGTTGATGCGGGACCACGGACTGGCGAAGAGATTAGGTAATTACGTCGTAGTAGCAAATTCAATTGACCATGTGGCTGGTATGGTTCGCGTTACTACAGTAGTTAGAACTTCAGATTCTTAGTTGAGAAGACCAGGTTTGAAATCATCTTGCAGCCGTTTCGAAGCATGATAAATTTCGTTGACACCACGTTGCCTCATTTCGCTCATTTGTGTAATACCCGGCTACGAACGGGGTAGATATACGTGAACAAATAGTCTTCGCGCAGTAATTGCCAGGTCTGCCAAGGGTAAAGTGTAGAGCGCTTCGGGCTATCCAGAGAACCGGTACAGTGCACTGTAACTTACCTTTCCAAGGTGGCTAACCTGCTTGTGTCTCTGTCGTCTGAATGATGGTGTTGAACGCTACATTGCCTCAAATGACAGAACACTTCCTATAATGCCTGCTCAGCCTTCTTCTACCACAGCCTCGCTGATCAGATCTGACAGATGTCAACTCATATGTCAGCGTTTTGTTACTGCGGGGAAAGGTATATCGAGTCGAGAGAAGAACCCGGTGTGTTATGTGTACGAGATTGCGTGTCTGGTTACACATTAAACATAGTTGAGCTACTACATCATGCTCTGATATTGATTCATTCGTGATTACGTACAGAAAATTTCGTTCGTAAACATTTTTTATTTATTGCTTTAGTTAATATTGCGTCTATTCTCTTTTGTTTAAACAGAATACCTGCGACTGGCTGTCGCTCAGTTTGGCTCGGCTGCGGACCAATTTCAGAAGCGCGTTGAATCAGTTGACAGGCAAAAGTAAGCAATCACTGTTATTTATGAAACACTTACACATTCAGTATTCAGTAGGCGGTGTTTCCTCAGATGATTCACGAGCTCCCTGAATATCGTTTGTGGAGTACGTTGTATTGTACGAAGGTATTAAGGTTAGATTGGAACAGTGATAAAGGTGGATAGCATTTTGAAGTAACTAGGAATAGAAGAAGACATAGCGAGTGAAGGTGAACGTGATTGTAGCTCGACTGATAGCTCATTCTGCGCTGATTAATACAAGCAAAAAGTGAAGCAAATTTACTATGCTTTTTATGGGCAATTTTCTTGCTGCGATTGTAAACTGACAGAGCTAACTGGACATCTACAAATCCCTTTGACCGTACGAAGCTGTGACTTTGTAGTTGTCAATTAAAGCTAAAACCCGTAGTTCTGAATATGTGGGTCTAGCCTTGAAGAAATGCTAACTGTTATTCGCAGCCAGTAACTAAGAAAGAAAAGCCAGTGTAACCAGCTGTGTTTGTGCGCTATCGTGTCGTTACCTAACTCCGTATCGTTGCATATTTTCGTAATTATACTATTACATACATGGTGATTGTTCATAATAAAACAAAAGCATATGTCAATAACTCATCTCATATGATTACGTAAAAATTACGTTAATCTGCAACCAACTCTTGCTGAAATCAGGGGACAATTACGTTAATCTGCAGCAGCTGCATCTCCATTCTCAGTACCGTTTACGCTATGTAATTTTGTTTATTTTGCCCATTCCGTCCTGCCTACAGTCCCATGGCTGTTCGACAACTTAACGACCAGATGATGCAGTTGGAACGAGCCTTCATCGATCCTTTGGGCCTTCCTGGCCGTCCTCTCACACGGTTGGTTCTTACATTAACTACGTACATTAACTTCGTTTCATGTTGCGAGGTGGCGTAGTGGTTAAAACATCGAACTCTCAATCGAGAGAATCCGTGTTAGAAACCCTCTTGCAACCGTTTCGAAGCTTTGGCAATGTCGTTCACGCCACATTGCCCCAGTTCGTTCTCCTGTGTAAAAGAGTACCCGCCTCTATACAGTGGTGGATATGCGAACGAGCAGTCAATTGGCGCAGTAAATGTAGCGTGGCTGAATTCTTCCAAGAGAAGTGGAGTTGGTGTTGGAAAGAACAAGCCTGCCAAATGTAAAGCGCTCTGACCGATGTCTTAGAGATCAGACCACATACTTCTAGAAATGCCTCACGAATGTAGTGCCAAAATACGCCGATTTCAATGATTTTATTTGCCAAGAAGTAACTGTATTCAGCAAGCAAGGTTGGACAATTCGAAATATCGCACCTTTGGCAGCGAGGTTTCACCAGTATGAAGCGGATTCGCAGACGCGTAGGTATTTTGGTGGTGACCTTCGCAAAACACCGATAGACGTATGCATATTTCACAAACACTACCAATGTTGAGGGTAGGCACGTTTGCAACAAGATTAGGAGAGCTAGATGTATGTATGTTTGACAAAACCTGTTCAGAATATCAGTGGCATGATGGCGGTGGCTGTGAATTTCTTTCAGTATTTTTATGGTACACTTTTTTTATAAAACATTAACAAGGCCACCAGTGCAATAATGCATTGTGGTCTTTAATCAAACGGGTACACACGTATGACTTCAGGAAGATCTCCAATGAATGACTTTTGTAATTGAAACATACATTTTTTTATTGGACGATCTGGTTTCGAAGATAACATAATAGTCAAAACAGCTGCCGTTAAACTAACATAACCAGAACGCTGTCTGACACAGCAGAAGAATTACAAGGTACAATAATTCGTATTAGAGCACTTCTTTATCGCCAGACTGAATTGTTTTCCAGTGGTAGAGTTCCAACTTATATGCTGACATCAATTCGTTTTGTTCTCCAGAAATGTTTTGTTCGCGCCGAGTCAACAAAACACGAACGCAGGATCGAGTTTTCCGGGGCTCAATGACGCGCTATTCGAGATCTCGCGAGATCCGGACCAGCAGACAAGATGGCGGGAAGTCAGCAAACAATTGGCAATCGTCACGTTCTTCATAGAAACTGCCGCAACATCTCTGCACAAACCTACTTATTTCTGAAATGTAATAACTGGCGAGATGTAGAAATTGTTCTATCGACGATGTAACTTTTGATAAACGGACTTGTTCGCAATGTGTCTTGTTTGATAGTACTAGTTAAATGTGTAGAACCAAGCAGTTAGGAAAAGGAAACTTGGCTCTGTCAATACACAGGGATACCCAGGCTAAGAAGTTCGGGAAAATATGGCAGACATAGGATACATATTACATACATGTGTGGACGTTGTAAGGATTACACGATATGAGAACATTGACAAAACAATCTAACGACATAGTTTAACATTGTCTCAAACATTTCATTTAGATAAACCGTAATGTAAATGGTTAGAACTTCGGACTCTCAATCGAGGTCAAGGCTCGAATCCTGTTGGCGCAAATTTCTTCACCCCGCGTTCGAAAAACCTAACCTAGCTTTTCCTTAACCATCCGTTTTGCATGGTCCATCTAGGCTTGTGATTTGAAGAAAGCACTTCATTACAGTTTAGGCGTGACTTTACATTTGGAGACTGACAATTATACATATGTAACTGATGCTACACTGGATCGGTCAATGTACTTATATTACACCCCGTTGGAATCAGTAACAGTGAGTGATATGGCCGTGACATTAATACTACCTATTTTATGCATATACCTAACACGTTTTAATATATATGGACACACCATAGACATAAATAGAACACCCGTTAGTAAAACAATACGGCTGAGCTCATATCAGTTGACACATGATAAAGTGCTGCAGGCATGGACCAGTGACATTCATACTGCTGCACGACAAGAACCCACTGGAGGCCCAGTGTTTATACTGTACAGCACCCAGTCGTCATCGTATATCTATAGATATATAATACTAATAATATATTACTACTATATAGCTACATATACCTAATATCTTATTACGTGCACAATCTATCCACGCACATTGTATATCAAATATTATTAACTATAAGAGTAGCACCACTAAACATGATCAAAACTTAACTTTCTTAAGTGCTCTATACAGGTATTAGCTAAAGTGGTCAACGATCAAGTGGTAAAAATTTCATTAAGCCCTGTTGGACATTCTTCTCTAAGGTCCCAAAAATATTCTTTTCCCATCTTCCAATACATTCCCCAGCTGCTTCATCACAGCCATTTCTACCTGCAGATCAAGATCTTTCTCTAATGTTATCTGGCCAACTTGCCCAAGGACACGCATTATGTAAAGAAATGTGCTCTCTCATTTAAGCTGTCAACTGTTTTAGTAGGCAACCTTTCACATGGTTTGTTGCAATGTGTACTAATGAGTTACATGATAGTGGTTCATACAACGATGAAAAGGCAAACGACAACCAAAAAGGGGAAAGCCTCATTAAATGCAGATGACTTAATAAAGAATAAAAATCTAATTAATGGGCTGACATCTAGTAGAGTTTTAAAAAAGATTTACAAATATGCATACACGCACGAACACATTATTTATAAAACTGAATCCTACCCCTAATAACATTTTATGTTGCACCCAATCAATGTGACTACTGAGAAACACTTAATGTACGCTACCCCCAAGACAAACAAACATATCTGTAATATATTTCATTTTTATATATTTGAAAAACAATTCGAAACGGTTACATATACACTAACGCAGCACAAACATTTGCAACATGAATTACCTGAAAATAACGAGATGCTAGATCTTGTCTTCTGTCGATTCGTACAGCTGTAAGCCACACAGGAAATATACATATAATTATTCGTTGTCCTACAACTTTTTCCAGCAAGTCTCCAAAATGTTTGTCTTGGAGAGTTTAACACTAATGCACGAAGCTCACTCCAGTATGAACAACCCAACTGCCCACACTTATAACACAACTGCTGGGACCACCCTCACACAAATTATTAATCAGTCTGGTGGCCATGCCCCATTAAGAACAAATGACAATGACACGTTTTTAAGTTAATTGTTTCCAAGTATTATCCTCACTGGCGACTAGCGCGATAAGTTTATACTTCTCTGGTAGCCACCTCATCTTCATTGCTTTTGTTTGTCTTATATTGTAAATGATGATTGTGAGGAGGAAATAAATTAACTTACTTGCTCACTCACTTACTTACTTACTTACTTACTTACTTACTTACTTACATATGTTACACAACTATTTGTAACATGCTATGTTCACACTATAAAGAGTACTACCCTATATGTCATACAGTGGATGCAACTGTTACTGCCGTGCAATGAAATGCCGGTCAGTGGCCCACGCCCCCTTCACTGCAGTGAGCTGGCTCACACACACACACACACACACACACACACACACACACGCACGCACGCACGCACGCACGCACGCACGCACGCACACACGCATATACACATCCATTATGCCAATTCTAGCCCTTTTAAATATAGTGTCGACAGTTATACGATCACAATGTACTAAGGGTTTACGAAATCATCTATTCGTGCATGGGTTATTGAAAGCGGTTTGAGTATTGCATTGACGGGACACATGCGTAAACATAATTGAGTACGTTACACCTTGCACTGATATATTCACATTCACGTAGGCAACTGCCCTGTTGCCAAGAATATGTCCAAAGTTCTGTCGTACAGAAAAGATCACCAGACAGTAAAGTCTTTCATTTATGTTACTATTTGGTTTCCAATTTTGTTTATTCATGGCAAAGTTAGTAAAAGTCACACAATTGACACGTTATAATTCGTATATAACTATATATAACTACACATGCATATATATATATATATATATATATATATATATATATATATATATATATATATATATATATATATATATCTATATAATATAGTTCTGTATAATTAATATATATATTTATATATGTGTGTTAATTGTGTGGTGACTTTACTAATACACACACACACACACACACACACACACACACACACACACACACACACACACACACACACACACACACACACACATGCGCTCACGCACGCGCAAGCAAGTACACAACACGTGTAGTCAAACAAACAATATGCCGGCACGTATTTTGTATTTTAGCCCCATCGTTATACACACCTCGACCCACTCCCGTGATCCAATGAGGCCCTGCCAGCCTACAAACATAGACGACGACTGACGAAAGTCGTTGCCTTGCAGCAGATGAAAGGCAATTATCCGGACACATTATAAAGTTACTCATGACAGCTTTTTAAACCACAGTACTTTCATAAAAAAATTACTTTTGAATTGTTTGATATTACACAACAAATGCACAGGTTAAATGGCAAGTTGGTTACCTGTTCCTACCTTGCTTCTCTCCGTTACATTGGGAACTAATGTCAACGACACGGTTAAGTCTTTGTAAATCAAGTACGATGCCTGGCAACTAGCTCAGATGTTGGTGGAGCAGGCACTGTTGCGATGTTGGATGCAATGTTTCTGGGATTGTCAGGCTTCATGCCACGCTTCCTGGCTTTGGGTAATTCGTCCTCTATGCAGGCTCAGAAAATTGTCACCTGCAGGCTGACAATGTACTCATAATGTTTCAGTTGCCGCTCTGACACAATTGTCCAGTTTTCCCCTCTTTTTGTTGAATACCTTGTGGTAACTGTAAATTAACAAACAAACTTAATGATGTGTTATACAACAATTAATAACTCTTGTTAGGCAGGACGGCATTTGCAAGACATTCTCCATTCCCCATGCTGGTGCAATATACTGTTTCAACGTAAACAGCTAAATGATTTAACACAAATGTAATGTTATTGAAAATACTGGATAATCATAACAAGATATACACATGCTGTTTTTATTTTGCACTGTATTACTGGTTGTGTATTGCAACGCAATAAACCTCCCATTGGAAATATTAACATATGTGAATGATGTTTCTTTCATTGTATAAACAGCCATCTGAAACATTGTTTTAATCACTATGTAGTCTTCTTTACAAAATACTAACTAACCCAAGGGGCTAAGTAGAAACATAATCCGTGATAATCGCTATTTGGTGCACCCCACAACCTTGGGGTGCACCGATATTTGTTACCACAATTTAGGAAAGAGTCTGATTTATTTTAACAAGCCGCACTATGTCTGTTAAAAAGAATGATACCACTTGATGATATATGGATTGACATTCATTTGTTTCAGCTTACTGAGCATGGTGTGGGGTTGGATAAGGTTGAACGCCAAGATAAAGTATATAAACAATAGTCTAGCTAAACATTGGTACCCACTGGGCTTGTCTAAGTGTTTAAACATTAAATGGACAACAGTGTTGTCAGCATCATATGTTCCTCTGCCCTGCCTGTAGGCATATTGGAATGGGTCAAGATAGTCCTGAACGTCTAACCTCAGTTTACAAGCCACTAAGCATTCCAAACATTTCATGACAATTGATGTAAGTGCAACAGGTCTGTAATCATTGTTTTCTTTTCGGCAAATTATATTTGGTATAGACTGAAAATTGGAATATGGGGCACCAAGCCGGTGCCAGCTCCTCAGCAAATGTTTTCAATAAAAAAGCTGGATGCCATCAGGACCAGTTGCTTTTCTACTACATATATGTTGGAAGACTTTAGTAACATCTACATCAATTTCAAGCCTATCAGCATTACTGACAAATACATCGCTGAGCACAGAATCACATCTACTGGAAGAGTCCTGAGTATCAAAACGTCTGTAAAAATCATTCATTTCATCAGCAAAAGCCTGTTCATCTGTATATCTAGTTCTTTGCATTGATAATAAGTTGAAGTACTAAAACAAACAATAAATAAACACGATTACACATCACCAAAGTGTTTGGTCATCTTTACTTTTTTGTTAGTGACACTTGAGAAGCCACTTTCAAAGCTGGCTCAACCACTTGTCTAAGCCAGCTAAATGCCATGTCTAAACCAGAGTTGGTAGACGGCTCCAGTGATATATTTATTAAATCAATAAATATTATCACTTAATATTGAGTAAAAATATAATAATTTGTTTAATCATAAAAATTTATTGTGCTCAAGTATCAATGAAAATGTGCAAGAACGTACCTTTGTGTTTAATATATGGTATTTGAAGAACACAATGTTGTTACTATTTTTCTCTGTGACTTTGTGGCAATTTTGTGACTTTATTTTCATTACTTTTTTATGTAGCTTTATTTCCACTCACTATCCCTATATGCATATCAACATAGACAAATATTTAGTTGTATCTGTAACACACCTTAACCTTTCATTAAATAACTATTTTATTTGCATATTTCATGTCCCATGTTACAGTGGCCTACTTTCCATTTAGTGATGTGCCCATCAAATTGACGTTGGATGATAGCAATGTGCATGCGTGTAATGGGTTGTCCATAGTACAATCAAATAATTTATTTCCTAAATATGTGGTGAGTACCCATAATTTATAATGTTTACACTGTTTATATTCTATACTGTAGTTAAAGTTTATATAGTATATAATATATTTCTCACTTTGATTACCAGTTGCTTTCTGGATATTTGTTTTTTGGTCAAATGCTGTTTTTTTGTCTGACATAATTATATGAACATCTGTCCAAATGCACAATTCACACCAGGAGGGCTGGTATAATACTGCCAGTCTGGGATGGTTTTACATTACAACCCACTTGGAGGCATTATGTTTAACAATGTGACAATGGATGTGTCAATGAGGCAGGGCTATACACAACACCATAGAACCTGATAACAGATTGGACTGATGCTTATCTGTGTGCACTGATGGGACAGTAGTGACTCACTGAAGCTTCCATTGTTGTTAGAACAATGATTGCCTTTTAACTTAAAATAACCATTCTTCCATAACCGTTCTTCTTTCCACATCTTTAGATGATCATTTACGTGTTTGTTCATATTATAATGTAACTTTTTCAATTTGCTACATTTCAATGGGCCAATTCTTTCCCACCGTAATTTATTCAAGCATGAGCATGAAATAGGGCCACAATTAAATGCCCTGCATTTCTTGGACAATGACAAATGTACGTAATTTCATTGAAGTGGGTACCAATGTTTTGTTGACATATTAGACATAGAATAACCGGCAAAATAAACTGTGCATAGCCTTGGTGCCTGACAACTACTTAGTGTACATTATTCATCAGGCATTTTATATAACAAAATGTGAATCCGAAAAGTGGAGGGTAGAAGGGAGTGGAGAAGAAGAAGACCGAGACTGAGATGGGAGGACTGCGTGAAGAGAGATTTAGTTGGAGGGGAATGGAGAATAAGGGATAGATTAGAGGGGAGTGGAGACAATTGGTGGAGACGGTAGTAAAACGGGACTAGCTATGAAGAAGGGGGAAAATAAATCATCAACCAGTATCGGTGCCAGCCTCACCCGGACTACAGGGAAAAAGAGGAGAGCAACAACAATAACTAGTCTAAGCACATGGGTGAGTTTTTGCTACACTAAGCCTATGCCATGGAGATTATCAACATGCCACATATACAATATGCAGGCACTATATTTTATGTGGGTGTGTGCGTGCGCACGGCTACAACAAATCAAATGGTGTCATCGACCAGACCTGAGGCGGAAGTACTCGGTACTCGAGTAAATTTGCCATTCCTACACATAGCACACCCCCTTTTTAATAGCCATGACTATGATACAAGAAAGACAACATACAGCAACTTTTCCCAGTAAGAAACACCCTGTTAAGCAAACAATTGTTTAATTTAATTTATATTGTTGTAGCCTGTCGGGTTGCGTCGGTAGGATCGTAACGTTAGGATCGTAACATTCTGGAAACAACTTAACTGGTGTTAAACCTGAATTGTGTGAAGGCACCACAGGCGACATAGCCATAGCCTAGCCCTAGGGCCGGGGCTCCGGGTATCGATCCGATGCCGATACTCGCGCTAGGCCTAGGATAGTAATAATGTACAGGGCAATGTGAATTGTGGGGCGATTCTAGATTCGCCCCGGATGTCTCGCGGGTCATTGTGGGAATCCCACAATGACCCGCCCAAGTGGAGATGATAGATCGGTCAGTCGCTCGGCAATATTCGGAGTGGTGAGACGTACATTGTTCGAGTTGCATATGTGTGGTTTATTTCATTACACGTGCTTGACTGACTTTTCATTTGCGTACATGTTATGATCATTGTATTACATTGTTTGCTATAATTTATTTAGTGTTAAATGTTTCGTTGAGTGAATTATCTTGTAGAATAACCATTGACTTGTGACGTTTGACAATATAGTAAACATTGTATCGTTTGAATATGGCTAATGATCATAAGACTTGCATGTCCGAAGTAGTGACCCATTTGCTAGCAGTTAAAAATTCGAAAGTGATATCAGATGAGAAATATGATGAAATCGTTGAGCATCTACAACAACCAAATGCGGCCACCGACCCCAAACTTCGCTGGTGGATCAAGCGTAAGCGATTTCAGCTGATCAGCTTCCCTGAGCTCGACATCGCTGATGTGCTTGTCATTCCCATGCGAGGTACGTACATAAATATGTTGAATTTTCTCTGTTTTATGCCCGATGAACGTTTTAACATATTAATTCTAATGTTGTTGTCCATAAATGTTCGCGGTATGGCCCGGGTGCAATCCATAAAGATACGTCATTCTGTCTAGGATAACGTAACGTAACGCCTGCATAATCCCCCCCAAAAAAACAAATATGTGCGCAATTGTTTGTCTTATAATTCAGATGAAATATAACCCAAAATTTTTGTATTAAAAAAATCCTCTTGATATTGACCAGCGAAACCAACGTAACTAATTGGCTAGGAGTTATGGAAATGTTTAGCTGAAAAAAATATCTGAAGACTCATTGAAGGAACATTTCAATGTTTATAAACTAGATTGATAACTTGAGTGTATGTCACTTTCCATGTATGTTTTAAGTTTAAATTATCAAGATGTTGTTATACTAATAATTATCTCAATGTCTTTCGTTTCACTTGTTTCCATTTGGTGTTATTATGCGTAGTACATTTACACAATTTAAACTACTGTTTTATTACTTGTCCATTCTTGTTCATAGCACCAAATGACCACCATGTTTACCTGACTATATTGTTTGCCTGAAAGGCAAGTGTGCATGGTTCTCAGTTAAATTAATTGGCTTCTATGCTAAGGCAGGTATGGATCCCATTCTGGCTGACTTGAAGCTGTCCCTGTAATCTGTTAAGTGTGACATTCATGACTGGTGGTAATGCAACAATAAAAGGAAGCCATTTCACAGTGACAGTACTGCACCCCACCTGGGAGGCAAGGCAATTATCCTTTGATTAGCAGTCATCCTAATTAATTCTTCAGGTGCCAGTTGTAGATTTTTCACAGTTTCAGGACAATTACTAACAACACCAGACTGGAGTCATAACATTAATAAATATTGTAAAAAAATATTATTGGAAATATGTGTCACTTCAAGTGTTAGTTAGTGATACTAATAAGTCATTGTAAGGCCCTATTGTGTCAATAATATATCTTGTGCACAGATTCCATTGCACTTGAGCATGTCTGAGTGTTTTTTCACAGGTGGGTGCAGTGACATGTCGCCATCAGACTGCCAACGAGTTGTCCATAGTGGTAAGCTGTATGAAGTAGTCAGTCAGCTGCATAACAGCACAGGTCATGGTAGCAGAAAGAAAGTTTTAGCTGCTGCACATAGGGACTACTATGGGATGCCTAGGATTTATGTAGAGCAGTTTTGTAGCCCCACATGCTAGAAGGCTGCTCCTAACACCACTAAAGCTTCCCTTAAGCCAATTGTGGAGACATAATTCCTTAACCGTATTCAGATTGATTTGATAGACATGCGTCATTCCCCAGATAATTGCTACCACTACATATGTCATGTCATGGATCATTACTCCAAATTCCATATCATTTACCCTCTGAAAACCAAGACTGCACACGAAGTAGCTATTAGTTTGGAGGAACGCGTGTTAGCATGCATGGGTACTTGGTTAAATGACGTTCACACGACAGCAGCATCTAAACGTCTGCTTAGTGCCCACCCTCACATTGCTGGTCTGCAAGATACAGTTTTGCAGCAAAATAACTCGTGTTCATTCATGTTGACAACTGTCATTGGATTACAATTTCCAATGTAGGTGACATTACAGTAAATGTTATGATTCAATGATGTTGATACCGTCTACCGAAACCATTCGTGTCATATGTAGCTACGTGCACACGAGCAGTGACAAGATCCAGCTGAATGTGATGAATGTGGACAGGCAACCTTATCCCCACAGTCGTGGTCTGTACGCCATTGCCGTTGCCTCTCATCCTTCCCGGCCAATGATTCATTTCGCATCCCAGTCGTTTTGAAGCATGTAGATGTGCGGGTGTATTGTGATTGTCGAATGCCAGATGATCACAAATTAATGTTAAAATGTGACAACTGCAGTGCATGGTACCATGCTCAGTGTATAGGAGTAAGAATGAAGCCTCGCAAAAGTGACACTTGGATTTGCGTGAAATGTACCAAAAACATAACTGGCCAGTAGTGTTTCGTGGTCGTTGTAGACTACCCACGTACACCTCGAGCTTGAGCTGGAGTCTGTAATGGGTAATGTTCACTCATGTTATAATATCACATTATTAGAGTCCCTAGATTGTTCCTGCTTGTTCAGTGGTAGTTGTAGACTACCCATGTACATCTCGAGCTTGGGCTGGAGTCTGTAATAGGTAATGTTCACTCATTAAATCGTGCTATAATATCACATTATCCGTGTCCCTAGATTGTTCCTCCTTGTTCAGTGATAGGTGTAGACTACCCATGTACACCTCGAGCTTGGGCTGGAGTCTGTAATGGGTAATGTTCACTCATTAAATCGTGCTATAATATCACATTATCAGTGTCCCTAGATTGTTCCTACTTGTTCAGTGGTAGTTGTAGACTACCCATGTACACCTCGAGCTTGGGCTGGAGTCTGTAATGGGTAATGTTCACGCAGTACTATTATGTATTGTTGATAATGTCATTAACCTAACTTGCTTTGCAGTGGACGCAACACATCATCACACAAACAAAACATGCAACAGAAGATGCCATGCGATCTATCAACGGCATAATATTACTTATTTACTTTAAACATTACTTAATTAGATAAAGATTTTTTTTCGTGCAACATTGTTTGGTTGATTGTATCACGAGGTGTGTAAAATTACGGAAAGTTGAGTAGAGATTGATTAGAACGATTACCTTAACACTTAGGGAGAGGTCGAGAATGGTAGATGGTATAGCGCTTCTTTTGATGTAGCATTGTCTTGTTGATTGGTTCATTCAATTCAAACATACACTCAATATACACAATGACATTTACATACAAACAGACATATACACGCATGCCTGCAGACAAACTGTCGCTTAATCACTCACTCATGGTGGAAAATACACTGTCACCTTCCCATGGTTTCTACCGTTAAACACACTGGCGATATGAAACACTCATGTGTGTCTTATGTCGGTGATGTGTGAACTGAGAACATTGTGAACACATCCTTATTTTATTTAATTCAAGTAATTACACATGGGTTTGTTAATCGTGTAGGCCATGCAATTATGTTTTGGTAATGTGTGTGCACAAACGTATGTATCACCAACACTTCAGCGATAAAAAACTCTTCCACAAAAGTGGTTAGCTCTGAAAAGAACTGTTTGTTTTGTTGGCTCTTAAAAGAGCCGTTGTTTTCTTGCCATGATACCGCCTAATAACGTGTCACACAGTTAGCGTTTGTAATTTCACACACGTTATTAGGCGAAACATTATTAAATCCACGCTTGTACATGTAAGTTTGAACGAAATAACGGTATCATTCCAACTTTGCACCATTTAAGTCGAGGGGCAAAGTTGGAATAAGCTTTATAACTACACGCTAATCAAAGATAGTGCGTTGCGTTGGTGTCACACAGTTAGCGTTTGTAATTTCACACACGTTATTAGGCGAAACATTATTAAATCCACGCTTGTACATGTAAGTTTGAACGAAATAACGGTATCATTCCAACTTTGCACCATGAAAAACGGGGGCAAAGTGGGAATAAGCTTTATAACTACACGCTAATCAAAGATAGTGCGTTGCATTGGTGTCACACAGTCAGTATTTTGAATGTTATACACAATATATGGTCATCCAGTAAAAAAAAGGACGTCGGCACATACGATTTCGCAACGGCACGCTTGAACTAACGGTATTATTTCCATTCTGCACAATACAAGAAGGGGCAAAGTCGGAATAAGCAAAACATACAACGCAGGATTAGCTAGATAATTACCCCCTTTGTTGCTCCGCTACAGCTTCAACACATTCACAACACACACAAAGGAATCCAGTTATTCTGTGCAATTTGGACCTTCCCTTCCTGTTTCTCTGTTAGTGTAAGTGTTCCCAACCAATGTACACACGCTGGCACCACGCAGAATTCTAACGTTTTCCCCTTTATCGTTTGTTCAACTTGTTGTGCCACATAACATCTTCCACCCTCCTCTGCGGTGCTGCTCCTGCTCGCAACCTCCTCTGTACCTCCTTCCTACTTCTGCCTTCCTCACACACTGTTTCGCCCAAATACACAAAGCTGTCCACTTGCTTATTGGTCTTTCCATCCATTTCCAGTATTCTCAGGATTCTTTCGGAGGCCATGTTTTCTGAAGATGTTATTTCATTCTTATAACGTCTTCTGTTGTTCTTTCTTGCTATCTGTCACCACTGTTCTGTCGTCAGCGTGCAGTACTTTATTCAATTCTTCCTGTTCCGACACTGTTCCACTGACCAGGTTCATCGCCATAATGAAAAGCATGGTGCTCAAGGCACTACTCCAAACCTTTCTTATGTATCTCCATCATTGTTTCCACAATTCTAGCCTCTTCTTCTCCAACTTCCATCCACCTCATAATTGCAAATGCTAATTCTCTTGGCGCGGTGTCAACTGCTTTTTTAGATCCACTCACTGGGCTAAGGATATTCTGATGTGATACTCACTGGACCATGGCCATTGAAGAGCGATCAATTGGTGTGATGAAATGTGGGATTGCTCAAGAATAAATGCTCATGTACCCTGGATGTTCCCGGATATTTGTGTACGCTCGAACTTCCTTCCCCTTAAAATCCTGAGGACGGGTCTGTTCCTGAACTGCCAGTATTTCTTATTTCTTTCTTGTGTGTGCTTGCGTACACAAGTATGCACCCCTATTTGCTAGGAACTCTTTCCTTTCCATCAGATCCTCTATTCTTGCCCCAGTAAAACAAAATATTATGTCGACACCATTATTCGCTATTTTGTCCGTCTTGTAAAGTATGGATTTCCTGCAAACACCCTCGATTTCCTTGTGACGTCTCTATTTTCAACTCTGCCCTCTGTGACTACCTCAGAATACTTTTTCCGACGTTTTGTTTTTTCGCTTCTGTCTTCGTCTGTACATTATGTACCCCAGTCTTACCGCATGACAACATATAGTTGTTGCCCGCCTAGCCCCCCCCCCGCCTACCTAGCTTTTGGCTACCTCTGTATCTCCTGTTACATGTTCCTTCTCTTGTTAACTGGACTCTCTCTCTCTCTCTCTCTCTCTCTCTCTCTCTCTCTCTCTCTCTCTCTCTCTCTCTCTGTCCGCTGAACCCATTTCGATTAATTGAAACTATCGTTTATATCGATGGGCTTACGTAGAGAAGTAGCTTACAGTGCATAGACAACATGTTTCCATATATATATAAAATGGAATGTGTTATTTTTGCCAAAATATAGATGATAGACACTCATGTGACACATACGCATGTTTAAGTATAATTAATAAAACTACAACCTGATAATTGTGAAGAGTCAACTTGACCTGCGTGTATGGCTAATTATAGCAGAAATATGTTTAGCAATCTTTCAAATATAATATGTTCGACTTAGGAGAATTATATATGCTAATATTTTTTTATTTTTTAATCCCAGTAAATACAAAGTATGGATATCATTATTATTGCTTGTTGTTACACCCTTTAGAGTTATAATTAGAATCAAGACTCATACAAAACATTCGGGTTAACTACATTATGCAAACATTTAATATAGTAGAGTAGTTGACAGCGACAACTTAGTTGTTTATTATATTACAACAACTTAGTTGTTTACTATATTACAACACTTTCCTTGTTTACTATATTACAACACCTTAGTTGTTTACTATATTACAACACCTTAGTTGTTTACTATATTACAACAACTTAGTTGTTTACTATATTACAACACCTTAGTTATTTACTATATTACAACACCTTAGTTGTTTACTATATTACAACACCTTAGTTATTTACTATATTACAACACCTTAGTTGTTTACTATATTACAACAGGGTTTCACCAGATTCAATACCTTATTGAGTTAGGTTAACGCCCAATTTCTTATAGACAGGAAATCGCTGAACATAAACTCTACCGTAAGTATAGCACTTTGCACTACACGACGCAGTTTTGTGGTACATTGCCCTGGACAATTTATGTACATATTAAAAGTTAAAGGTTTACATGGTTAAAGACATTATTTAAATAATGCTAAAGGTTAGTTGTTACATAGTCTATATCCGGTCCTAGGGTCTAAGGCGTTCTACAGTTCGCCCCCAGGCAGACGCGTTCATTCACTCACACACACGCGCATGAACGCGCTCGCGCACACACACCATGCCGACAGTGCTATCGACAGAAAAAGGTCATGTTGACCCCTGTCGTCCACATATTTTTAATGGACCAGCTTCCTGAAGTGGCTAACGTGATGCTTTGCTTCTATTTCGCCAACATAACCACTCGTTTCCAGTGACCTTTTACAAATCGGCCTAAATATAGACGAACGACTGTTCATAGTCCGCTGTGAGCACTTCAACGTTCACTGCGTGCCGGCTGCAGCACTGCTACCGACCAGACAGGAGTATCGGTTACTACTATACTCCAATCGGGTTACATGACATCGCGCCATTCCGACGTACAACTGTAGTGAACAACATCTCGCAGCCCCGGGGTGATGAACACCAACCAAATAGAGCTGCAACATCTCGGCCGTCGACGTAAGAACGACACCGGGGTCTCAGACATGGAAATCTCACGGAAGGTGGCTGGCGCATTGGTCATCGTCGCACTTGTGGTCGGAGTGGTCATCGGATTCCTGTCCGGCTACTTTGGCCCCGGGGTCAGTAGAGATGTTCGTCATCTGACCCGAGAAGCTGATGTCGGCGTCAGGGAGAAACTCTTGGGGGAAATCGACGCTGGAAACATACGACGCAATCTTAGGTAACGACAGGCTTTGTGTTGTGATTCTGTATATATTAATCATTAGTAGTTTAGAATAACACTCACACGTAAACACACGCAAACACACGCACACTCACACGCTCGCATGCGCGCACACACACACACACACACACACACACACACTAATTAATTTAGAGGAACTTTAATTTGACCTAGGATAGAAAAAATTCAACACGTAATACATCTAAGTATTTACCACGCCAGCACCCATCCTTGAGAATGTATCTAAATGACACCCCTACTTTATACATCTGTCAAAAATACCCTTTTTTTTGTCGGAGCGGATTGAAAAACAGTGGGTCGGAGTCACATTCTACATTCCACAAAAACTGTACATAATATAATTAATTAATATATTTTACGCACAGGTTAGTGTTAAGATGCTTCGTGCGTCAGTAGGCGCAACGAGGATTAAGTAAAATTAGTAGGTAAGTGTGAACTAATTTGCGCAAAATTCCTCTGTAATATGAGATGTCATAATGTATACGCTTAATTGCCCAATCATAGTGACTTGATAACCCAAACACGTTCCATGCGTTGTATACACAAAATGTACGCATAAAACGTACGAATATGGTAAAGTATAAAAGGTACATTCTTGTATAGCGTTGTATCCATTCCATGTGACTACTCAAGGTGCCTTATACTGTACCGCCTGGCAGACCTGTTCATTCCAACGCCATCTCGACTTCTCTGGGAAGCCTTCGGTTGAGGCACACAAAAACATACAGTTTCAGTCAACAAGTTACACTGGCAAAAACAATTTCAGCCAATATGTTACACACCAGCAGTACATGTAGAACTAAAGTGTAACATTCATGACAAGATAACAACCAACCCGTTACACAACATACAGCCACTCAACAATTACTGTGTAACACCTATGACAAGATAACAACCAACCCGTTACACAACATACAGCCACTCAACAATTACTGTGTAACACCCATGACAAGTTAACAACCAACCCGTTACACAACATACAGCCACTCAACAATTACTGTGTAACACCCATGACAAGATAACAACCAACCCGTTACACAACATACAGCCACTCAACAATTACTGTGTAACACCCATGAAAAGTTAACAACCAACCCGTTACACAACATACAGCCACTCAACAATTACTGTGTAACACCCATGACAAGTTAACAACCAACCCGTTACACAACATACAGCCACTCAACAATTACTGTGTAACACCCATGACAAGTTAACAACCAACCCGTTACACAACATACAGCCACTCAACAATTAATGTGTAACACCCATTACAAGATAACAACCAACCCGTTACACAACATACCGCCACTCAACAATTACTGTGTAACACCCATGACAAGTTAACAACCAACCCGTTACACAACATACAGCCACTCAACAATTACTGTGTAACACCCATGAAAAGATAACAACCAACCTGTTACACAACATACAGCCACTCAACAATTACTGTGTAACACCCATGACAAGATAACAACCAACCCGTTACACAACATACAGCCACTCAACAATTACTGCGCAAAGACTATTCGTTCACAAATCCACCACTTGGTATAGCCAGGTACTCAATCATACTACTGAGTGAACTGTGGCAACGTCGGGTGATCGAAATGACCAAAACTTCGAAACGACAGCAAGAGGATTCGAACACGGGATATATTAATCAGTAGTTTAGAATAACACTTGCAAAATTGGTGTGGGTGTTATTCTGCAAACCTGGTGTGAGTGTTATCTTGTCCGGCTACTTTGGCCCCGGAATCTCTATCAATGTTAGAAAAACTGAGGCCTCGCATCAACCCGTTCCCGGGATACCGTACACATAGCACCGACGATCTTGCTCAATGGTTAGTCACTTAACGTCGCTACCACATTTAAATACCTTGGCAAACGACTGCAGCCACGACAAAGAACTGTCGGCTCGAATTCAGTCGGTCTCTGCCGCGTTCGGACGACTACGAGAACGATTATGGAACAAATAAAACAAAAATGCAAGGTCTACCGTGCTATCATCATGTTATGTCTTCTGTTCAGTTCAGAGACATACACGCTGTATCGACGTCATATTCAGCGATTGTCACAGATACACCATCCTCGGAATCAGGTGGACAGACCGGGTGACCAACAATGAAGCACTGCAACTTGCCGATATGCCGAGCATCGAGAAAATGCTTTTAAGCCGGCAACTTATCTGGACCTGCCACGTTGTATGGATGAATGACGACCGACTGCCTAAGGCAGTTCTGTACGGCGAGCTATGGCAGGCAAAGTGTTGGAAGACCACACTTACGCTACAGGGGTGAGACCACAGTTGGCCTTCCTGCTTATTGTTTCACACGAACGTATACGGCGTATTAAATTGTGCTATGTGAATTTTAACAATTCATATGGTGTGACATAAGTGCAATTGAGCAGGCATATTCTCAAATTTCTTTGTAGAAGCTACTGGTTGTGAAATAATGCATTTCGTTTAGTTTAACAGGCGGATGAATTTATGGGAATTTTTCTGCTATGGGCCACGTGGGCACATGAATACGTGGCAATTTTTGCAAAACAAATTGACGGATATCGCACGTCGGGGCGTTTTAAAAGAGCTGGAGGTATGTGGCTTTGACAAAACTTGGTCAGCATGTCAACGAGATGATGGCAGTTGCTGTGAAACAATTTCTGAATTTTTAGTGGTCACGTCTTCTTATAATCAGACAAAAAGTTAACATGGCCACCAATGCAATTTTGTACTGTGGTCTGCCACCTACACGGATTGCACAAAGTGACACCTCCACGCCGCCGATATCGACAAGAGGCACTGGGAGAAGAAAAAAACGAACTGCAAAAGCTGAAACCAAAAGAGCAACCGATGCCGAAATCAAACAACAACGCTGCCATGTACGTGCGCTCGCGCTTGCAAATCGAACAAATCAACACCAAGAGTTCGCATGCCGATCCCGCGGAAGCAAATTGGCGGCTCGTTTTGGCCGACTATCCTATGAAAGAGCTTGTGCGAGAAAACGATTTGCGACGTTACTGCATACTCGAAACCGAGAAGACCGCTGATATAATAAGAATAGCACACACACACACACACGCACGCACGCACGCACGCACGCACACAACATGACTTCGGGCCAAATTTTTTTGGCTCTAAATAATAAACATGGCTGCTCCAACAGGGAGCTGACGATGACGCCCCACCTGGCGGGAACCGAAGCGGCCCACCAGACGGCGCGTCATATCAAGCGGATGTGGGAGAAGCACGGTCTGACGGGGGTGAGGATACTGCCGTACACGGTCATGTTGTCATACCCCGACAAGGACAACCCCAATCGGATTGTCCTGCGTAACGGAAAAGGACAGTTTGTCCACACGTCGCAGTTGGTGGAAAAGATCCTGCGGCCCGAGCACAACCATTCGGACGTCGTCCCGCCCTTCAACGCTTTCTCGGCCCCGGGAACACCCCAGGTAGACATAATTACCATTTCTCCTTCAACGCTCTTTTTGGGTTCGATGCTATCAGTTGGGATGTGTATTCTATTGAGGCTGCTTTGTTTGAATATTGCATCAGACCATTATGCTAATTACATAGGTATGCGTGATAATGTGTTATGTGTAGAGCCTATAATGGACAATATTAATTTGATTATTAACTTTCTCTTTCATGGCTCTTTCCGGGTGATGAATTAGCATTTTCCTAATGAGAACTACGGTCGTTGGTTGTTGTTTTGTATATTTTAAAAGATACTCTTTGTTTGTATGACAATACATTAATACTTGAAGACACTTATCATAATACATAAACCGGACAACAAAGCTGCCTTTGATGATTAAAGTTGGCCTGCAGAACACCAACGTTGTATTGGTACGATTTACCATCGTTTAGCAGTCGTGTCGTTATTGCTCACCCAGGGACAATTGGTTTACGTCAACTATGCCCGAATGGAGGACTTTCTGTGGCTGAAAGACAACAAATACGTCAACTTCACGGGGAAAATCTGCATCGCTCGCTACGGGAAAATATTCCGAGGAGACAAGGTTAGTTTTTTCCACAGCTAACAGGAACTTTAAAGGAATGTTACGAATTCAAGCTGTCCTTTCTGCTTTTGTAACTAAGCTGTCTGCCTGTGGATTGAAGTTAAAACCCATATTGGTCAAACAATGACGATTTTATTTGACTATACCAGCATAGAAACAAGCTATTCAAACAGAAGGAAAGCTTGTGTGTTGTGTGTATACGTTATTTGCCTATTACTAGGGTTCGCTTCAACTATGTGCCTAGTCTTCCTACTTGTTCTAAATGAGAAGTATTTCCCTTAATGTTAATGTTGTCTATTGGTGCAGCATTACCGTTCAATTACCTAATGCCGTCAGCATCTTTGCAGGCGAAGCATGCACAGCTGTTTGGAGCGAGTGGGTTGATCTTATATTCTGACCCGAAAGACTACAGCGCCAGTAAAACACATTCCGTTTATCCCGACTCATGGTGGCTTCCGGGAACTGGGGTGCAACGAGGGTCTCTGAATATGGATGTTGACCCGCTCACTCCCGGATACCCAGGCACAGGTGGGATTGTCTATTGCGTGATGTGTCTCGTCTTCTTGCTTCGTGTCGGCCACTGGAGTCAAGCGATGCTGTCTCCAACAGTCCCCTCGTTGACGTTGTTAGCTATTCAGGTTCCAGTCCCATATATTTTCTTCGAGAACTGACAGATGTCAAGGCTGGGCTGTCCTGTCTTGTACTTCCGTGAAATGATTGCTGCAAAAAACAAGATTATATTTAATACAAACAAAACTCTTTTCTTCTTTTCATCTTGATTGGTAATTTTACAATTAGATCACATCTTTGTAACTGACTTTCTATGTAAAATTACATGAAAACACATTGTACCTGAAGCCGAAGGAAATATTTTAATTATGCTTAATTTGTTATTTGACTTAAGGGTATTGTAGATACCGTTTAAGGGATCGAATCTAAAATTTATCCTGCAATAGTTCCATCAACCGAACATGTTCATAATCGATAAGCAAGTTTAAAAAGGTAGGATTTTAGTTTACGGCAAAATGGTGTTATCTTGCTTGATAGATAATTGTAAAATATTAACAGCAATGCTATAGCGGACAGGGAGCCAATGCAATGATTTAAGAAGTGGTGCTAAGTGAGAGAAACGAGGAGACAGGGTAACTATCCTTGCCAAACAATTTGCAAACGTTTAAGTTTCAAGATGTCCTTGACAGCAATATTATGATAATAACCATGCGAAATACTATTAATATATATATATATATATATATATATATATATATATATATATATATATATATATATATATATATATATATATATATATATATATATATATATATGTATATGTATTCACAACGTCTATACAAAGTTATGCATTATCGATATGGTGCAGCGAGTGTACATTTTGCAGAGAGTGCGTATTACCTTCCCAACGGAGAAGAGAAGCTTCTAAAGATTCCGGTCCATCCGATTGGGTTTGACGACGCAAAAATATCCATGGAGTAAGTTTCATAAAATATAAAAAACGAAACTTGAAATGACCCATGGCGCCTCTGCTAGCTCAAATAACCATCCTTCGATCGACTGTCTTGCGGAGTGTGTTTATAATACGGCAAAATAATTGCACAACAAATTAATAAATTAACCTGTGTAATTATTTATTTCACCGACGCTAAGTGACTTATCCAGTAATATAAATATCCAATGATGCAGTTATCAGAAATTCTGAGTTTATTTTTAATACTTTCTCCCATTGAACGGTCGTGTGTCACATCACACTGAAAACTGTTTCGCAACAGCTCCTAAAAACACGAATTATAATAAATACAAATAGGTCAGGTCGACCGCAATCCAATAACACATTGCATGCTATATATTATTCGTCTAGCGGTTAAAATAAACTGTGTCAGATAGCCTCTTACTATTATAACGTGGGCAGATTGTCCAACATATGTGTGCCGTTCGTGAGTATTGACGACGTATCCATCTGCAGAAATCTCGATGGCGACGAAGCCCCAGAAAGTTGGAAGGGGGCCATGCCCATCACCTACCGACTAGGGCCTGGCTTCAACGACACTGCCTGGTACAATTTTTCAAATACTGGATATTTTTATAGCCACCTTTGTTTAGTAGATCTTGAGCTTGAAATTGATAGTGTCAACAATAAAAATTTTACCCCAAAATTACACCTTTCTCCTTAATGGGCGACATGTTTTAGTAAAAAAATTATGTTTGTCATCTGTGGTGTTATGGCTAACAGTTTTGATCAAGATTTCATGTCGCAATAGCTGCACGGCGGAATTTATGAACGGAAATGATGTAAACCCAATGAAGTACAGTTTATAATAGTCCTCACACATCTAGTTCATCACACATCTCATCACATCTCACACATCACGACTTTTGTTAAGTTGCTTAATATGGTATTTTGCAACTGTCCTAAAAAAATTGAGCTATACTATTTATTTCCGTGTTCAACCCTAAAGCTCCTGGACTATGACTAGAAGACCACTGACGTATATAATAATGTAGATCAGTGGAAACGATTGGTGGCTGCCGTTTCTACCCGTGCAACGGCGGGTAACTCAGCTAGTGTGCAATAAAATGAACGTATAAATATATTGTATTTAAGGTATAATGACGAATGAAACATATATGGGATGCGAGTTATTAATGCTATGAAATGGACATCATTCTCTCTCTTTCTCTCTCTCTCTCTCTCTCTCTCTCTCTCTCTCTCTCTCTCTCTCTCTCTCTCTCTCTCTCTAAATATATATATATATATATATATATATATATATATATATATATATATATATATATATATATATATATATATATATATATACATATATATATATATATATATATATATATATATATATATATATATATATATATATATATATATATATATATATATATATATATATATATATATATATATATATATATATATATATATGTATATAAATATAAGGTCTTTTGTAAAGTGTTTTAGCAAACCATGGATGTTATGTTGTTCGTCCAGAATACTAACGAAATTAACTATGACGTTCTTGTTGTAGGAATATTCAAATGTTTATTTCAACGCACAACGAAAACCGAAAAACGTACAATGTTGTTGGCTTTATCGAGGGCGACATTGAGCCGGGTACGTAACCAAAAACAAACTGAGATCGTCACTGGGATTGATTTAGCAAGATTTAACAAAATTGCCGTCCAAAGTTAAGACAAACCTGATTGCAAGTGGACATATGCGATTATTCATATACGGGTAATATATTTGTCAATTTTGGTTTTAATCACGTTCGCACTGTTATCATCATCGTTATCACTTGGTCATTTGTTCCATGTGTCGTCCTCTGTGAGAAGGAATACTGAACAAAATATTCCCATAAATAATTCCATAAACATTCAATATAAACTTCTGTTTGGTTTCCACTTAGACTCATTGTGTCCACAATATTGTTAGACCATATTTAGGCGTTTGTGTACATCCTACGTGAAAATCGAAAAATCTACTGTACATGTGTGCATATATGTGTGCATATATGCATTTACTTTATTGTGCTCATTGAATCATTGTATAGTGATGGTACAAATAACAGTTGACATAACTAGACTGACATCAGAAAATGCACGTACTGCTTTACAACGTGTGTGCAGGATGACGCAAAATCGATCATATTATAGAATATTACTTACATATGCTTGCCCAACAACTCTCTCTTTCACTCACTCACTCACTCACTCACTCACTCACTCAATCAATCAATCAATCAATCAATCACTCTGTCTTGCCTATAGATCGATACGTGTTGCTCGGTAATCACCACGATGCCTGGGTGTTTGGTGCAGTCGACCCTTCCAGTGGCACAGCGTCTATGCTCGAACTGTCGCGGTCATTGGGCAAACTAGTGAAAGAAGGTACTTGTCTAACCATTATTTGAAGACGGCGAATTAACAGGACTGGAAGACATTATTTCGCATCTAATGTTATGATGTCATTGTTTGTGCACCTTGATATATCAATTGACAACATACGTTTCACATAGAATATTGTGAAACGTTGCTTTTCCTTAAAAAAAACGTTGCCTTTCATCTGCTGCAAGGGAACGTCTTTCGTAAGTCGTCGTCTATGTTTGTAGGCTGGCGTCCACGAAGAACAATTGTCTTCTGCGCGTGGGGAGCCGAGGAACAGGGCCTCATTGGATCACGGGAGTGGGTCGAGGTGTGTATAACGATGGGGTAAAATACGGCATATTGTTTGTTTGACTACACGTGTTTTGTACTTGCTTGCACGTGTTTGCACGTGCTTGGCGTGCGTGTGCGCATGTGTGTGTATTAGTAAAGCCACCACACAATCAACACACACACACACACACACACACACACACACACACACACACACACACATATATATATATATATATATATATATATATATATATATATATATATATATATATATATATATATATATATATATATATATATATATATATACTAGATATACATATACATATATATATATATATATATATATATATATATATATATATATATATATATATATATATATATATATATATATATATATATATATATATATATATATATATTATTTATTTAAAACTATATTATATAGAACTATATCAATCGATATAGTTATATAATAATTTGAAGCAGTACATCTAGTCAGTACATCCAGGTAATTTGTCTGCTGCTGTCAGTATCGATTAGCTTTTTTTCAGTTTTGTCTTCATCCATAAAATGGCCAAGAAATCGTCTTTGACAGAGGTTCTAAGGGCACAAATAGTGACTCTACATGGAGAAGGATATACAGAAAGAGACAGTAGTGCTAAATTATATTATTCCTAGACAGCTGTGCACAACGCCATCATCAACTTTAATACTGATGGCACTCGTCCACGGAAACTACGCTCAGGGGTGACCACGCAATGAGACGCATTATGATGCTCTCGCCAATGAGCTCATCCAAGAAAATTCGGGCTGCTTTACGCTTAAAAGGTACGGAAATCAGTCTCACTACTGTTTCGAGACGTCTCAGCAAGGAATTTGGGCTCAAGTCCCGCAAGCCGGCCCGGAAGCCACGATGACGATTTGATGAGAAATATACAGCAGCCACAATGAAACACCCGCCAAGTCAGATGATTTATGGGTGCCATGTCATGTTTTGGCCCTTCTGGTCTGTATTTTATTCCACCTAACACCACTATTAATCGACCTAGTAACGTGAAGTTGCTGAAGGAGAAGCTGAAACTGCACATGGACATACACAAATGAACGATTTTCATGCAAGATGGCGCTCCTTGTCACCAATCCAAGGTAGCCACTGATTTCCTCAATAACAAAATCTCCTTGCTGGAATGGCCTGAGAACAGCCCAGATCTAAATCCCATTGATAACCTGTGGACTATAATGAAAGATAAGGTGGCAGACAAACAACCATCAAGCGCTCAAAACTTGAAACAAGTTATCAAGGACGTTTGGGTCACCGAAATCACCCAGGAGTACTGCGAATCTCTGGTTTCTAGCTGCCACGTCGCATCCAGGCGGTCATTGACAGCAAAGGAGGCCACACTAAATACTAAAAAGTAGAGACACTGACACTTTTGGACGACATAAAGTGTCATATTATGTTGTACTATGTTTATTTGGCGAAATAAACTGATATAATGTTATGTAAAGGCCAAAAAATCGTAGTTTTGTCAAATTTCTTCAAAAAATCTTGCCTGGTTTTAAACTTTTGCAAATGACTGTGTATGCATGTATAGTTATATATAGTTATATATGAATTATAACGTGTTAGTTGTGTGACTTTACTAAAATTACCATGAATAAACAATATTGGAAACCAAATAGTTATATAAATGAAATACCTTACTGTCTGGTGATCGTTTCTGTTCGACAGAACTTTGGACACATCCTTGGCAACAGGGCAGTTGCCTACGTGAATGTGGATACATCAGTGCAAGGTATAACGTATTCAATTATGTTTACGCATGTGTCTCGTGAATTCAATACTCAAATCGCTTTTAATGACCCATGCACGAATAGATGGTTTCATAAACCCTAAATTGTGATCGTATAATTGTCGCCACAACGCTAGCAAACATGCAACCGATGAAACAATTATAAACTGTGTTGCATGTCACATTTAAAAGGGCTAGGATTGGCATAATGGATGTGTATGTGCGTGTGTATGTATGTATGTATGTATGTATCGCTTTCGTGCGTGTCGGTGATTGTGCGTGTTTGCGTGTGTGCATGTGTGCGTGTGTTATAGTATACACACAGTTTTTTCTCAATTATAATATTGGAGGTCCTGGTGGTTTTTTTCAGTGGACTTGTTTAATTTAACGCTAACCACTAAATTGTATCTAAACATCATAACCTAATATGTGTGACATATTTACTGCTCTGTGTCTTTGGGTAACTGTCTGCTGAATGTTGTCCACCAATCTCTCCAAACAGGCAACTACACTTTCGCAGGGCGAGCTCTACCGATGTTGTTTCGTGCTCTATACGATTCTGCAAAGCAGGTGACTGGTTGTTTTGCATACCGATATGATATTCGTTGTGTTATTTTATTCACTAAATCGATACTGCACGACATACGTTCAATTTATACCGCGCCCCTCCCACATTCAATTTATACCGCGCCCCTCCCACATTCAATTTATACAGCGCCCCTCCAACATTCAATTCATATCGCGCCCCTCCAACATTCAATTTAAACCGCGCCCCTCCAACATTCAATTTATACCGCACCCCTCCAACATTCAATTTATACCGCACCCCTCCAACATTCAATTTATACCGCGCCCCTCAAACGTTCAATTTATACCGCGCCCCTACAACATTCACTGCTCGTAGCACTTTACACTCTGTCCCCTACAGGCCTGTTCGCACCAACACCATTACAACTTCCGTTGAAGTATCCAGCCACGCTGCAATTGCTGACCAAAAGCTGTTCGATCTAGCCATGAATCCCACCAATGTCTATTGCCAGGTACTCACTTATAGACCTGAATCAACTGAGCCAATGTTGAGTTGTTTTAAAAACGGCAGCGAACCCCGGTCCTCGATTAGCTGTCCGTCGCTTTGACCGCCGAGCTACCGCGCGAATCGTTGGTTATTTCATCGTCGAAAATTCGTACCGAAGTCTCTCCCACTATATTGATCGAATGTATCATTTTGTTTGTTGCCACATATCAATTTCAGATTGTGTCGTGTACATTTTTCTATGCAAATTGCACACATGTAATCGTTAAATGTAGACCTTTCAAAACAAATTTACTCACTCAATGTCAACAAATCGTCATATATTAACGTTCTTAGTGCCACGATTTCTTCTTTGTTTTGCATCTCGTCATTCGTTATCAAACAATTGAATCGCCGCCAGGTGCCGAACCCAAACCCTGATGAGATTGCTAAAGGCAGAAAGACAGTATATGATACCTGGGCCGTCCGCACGCCGCAGAAAGACGCCAACGGAAAACCCACTGGAAAACCCAGGTAGGGCACTAATTTTATACATGTGCTACCTAGTGGCGAGCACAATTATATATATATATATATATATATATATATATATATATATATATATATATATATATATATATATATATATATATATATATATATATATATATATATATATATATATATATATATATATATATGTATATATGTCATACTAACGGTATATATATATATATATATATATATATATATATATATATATATATATATATATATATAATATAATAATTTATATATATATATATATATATATATATATATATATATATATATATATATATATATATATATATATATATATATATATATATATATATATATATATATATATATATATATATATATATACATATATATGACTATATTTGAAATCATAACATTTGTGTTAATTGATTTGTGCAAACAGTAGCAGATATGGCGAAGTTCTGAAGACATCCTTTGAAACGACACGTAAGCCTTTTTCACCTGCGTTGCATTACTTTCGTCAAAAATTCCTGCGGTTTACTATTTTATAGGATTCCACTACTTGGCTCAGGCAGTGATTTTGCACATTTCATCTCGAAAGTTGGTGTCACTTGTGCCGATCTTCGCTATCGTTTCGACGAGAAACGTCTTTCCTCCTACCCGTTATACCACTCGGTCTACGACACGTTCCACCTCGTCGACAAGATAATGGATCCAACGTTTGCCGTAAGTTGCACTTTTCTCTCAGATAACCAGTATTTTCTTTATTCGACTTTTTCGAATTTCCGAACGGAAACAATGGGCAGCGTCTACAAAATTAGGGCTTCTGAATTTGTCGGCGGTATGAATCCCAGAAACGTGTTGCTTTTTACACGTCGTAGAAAGTTATCTGGGTGAATTTTTATATATTTACTTAGCAATGTTCACCTATTTAATATCCACAGAATGCTGTTATATTCGTATTGCTCCTTTCCGATGATGTTCTCTACAAATACGGGGGAGGGGCGCGCGTTGCCCCGTCCCACGCCTCCACGCCTTTAACACGATTATTGCTCGGATTGAAAGTGCGTCAAGCAAAATCAACTAAATTTAGTTTATTCGCCGGAATTGCTGCCTTGACGGACTGGTTTTTATTCAGTATCACAAAGCAACTACACAAGTGTGTGGCGAATTGGCGCTCCTCCTAGCGGACTCTTACATTCTGCCGTTTGACGTTCAGTCTTTCGCGACAGCCATTGAAGATTACGCGAATCGCATTGATGTGCACCACGGTTCGCTGATAAGGGACCATGGACTGGCCGAAGGGTTAGGTAATTATTTTGTTGTTTTTCATACATTGCTTTCCTCTCAATCGTTGTTCGTTTTAATGTTGTTCTCAAACTGAGGGATAATCTTAGAAAAAACAAGGAAACGTTGGCATCAGAAATTGAAACCTTTCCTTTTTGTGTTCCCGTTGAATTTGTCAATCATGTTCTTGTTTATTTGTCATGTTCTTGTTTATTTGGTCGCCTTTTTGTACTATTTGTTTGACGTGCTGACCCTGTTCATCAAGACATACGCACACGCACACGCACAAGCACACACGCACACTCACCAACACGCACGAACGCGATGCGTATATACATACATACGTACATACGTACGTACATACATGCATGCATGCATGCATACATACATGCACGCACGCACGCACGCACGCATGCACCCACCCACCCACACACACACACACACACACACACACACACACACACACACACACACACACACACACACACACACACACACACACACACACACACACACACACAACGTTGTGTTTGTGTATTGAACAATATCCTGATTATCCGTCTTTTGAACAGAATATCTTCGACTGGCTGTCGCCAAATTCCGCTCGTCCGTGGAACTATTTCAGAGGCGCGTTGAATCAGTTGACCGACATAAGTAAGCAATAGCTGTCATTTGTTCACGGTTGCCCACTTCTACAATTCGTTTACCCGCGCTCTGGGGAGTGTTAGATGCATGCGATATATTTGTTAGTGTTAGAATCTAGCCAAAATGCATCGACCTAATATATTGGAAGAATGTGTATACGCTGTGGGGAGAGGCGCGGTAGTGTAGTGAGGGGCGCGGTAGTGTAGTGAGGGGCGCGGTAGTGTGGTGAGGGGCGCGGTAGTGTAGTAGTTCACACATCCACTTTACATGACCGACTTCTGAATTCAAGACCCGGTATGTTTAAAACCTATGTGTAAAAACCTGGCTCTCAACATTGGGACTTTGTATCGGATGATTACGTTAATGTCGGTCCCGTCTCATTTAATTGGGGACGTAAAAGAACCTTGAGGACGACATGCACCCTGGCAGCGACCACCCTCAATCACAGCATAAGAATTGGTCGGCTTGGCGATAATGTTCTATAAAAGTCTGCCTAGTTGAATGAGACCTGGAAACACCGTACAATTGTAGTAACCACAACATACAGACTAGTCAGTTAATGGAACGTTGCCGAGTGCTGGAAACAACTAGAACCAGAACAACTTGAACTAGAGGGAAGCGATCCAATGAACAAACGATGTATTGTGCGATCGAAGTACGAAGTGATGTCTTTGGTGCACCGCTGTATCGCGCAGACCTCTATGATTTACTAATAATTATGTATGCTTTTTACTTTTTTTTATGCATATTTGCCGGACTGCTGAGCGTTGCACTAGTTAGGGCTATTTTATTCGACTCTTTCCAAAGTATTCTATGCAAATTAAAAATCATTTTGCTCTAATTTAAGCCACTATGTCTTGCTTACAGCCCGTTGGTTGTTCGGCGACTTAACGACCAGATGATGCAGTTGGAGCGAGCCTTCATCGACCCCCTGGGCCTTCCTGACCGTCCTCTCACACGGTCGGTGGCGTTACTCAACCTGGTCACACTGTCCCCCATTCAAAAGAATGCCGTTCTCACATTATATTTAAATTATGGATTACTTTCACTTTCTACCTCACTGCATAAATTTGTCTGTTTAATTTTATTCTACCACATCCATGTTGCGTTTGACACGAACGCTGTTTTAAAAAATTGTACGTTGGCAATGGAACATGTATTGAGTTCACGCACGCACGCACGCACGCGCGCGCGCACGCACGCACGCACACACACACACACACACGCACACACACACACACACACACAAGCATGGATAAAGTCACCGTGACACGATAAATCTTCCGGTAAACTGCATCGGTGTGCTTACCATAACGCCTGGTTAAAATTATAGAGAGCTGAAGTGTTTCAAAGCAGATGCTACGAAGAAAGTACGACAGACTTATAAATAAATCATCAACTAGCAAGACCAGTAGCAGCAGCAGTGGCAGCGGCGGCAGCGGCAGCAACAACAACAACAATATATTACACCATTAGCAACAACTATAATAAAAAACAAACAACAACGATAAAGTTGTGTTTCGTTTCAGAAACGTTGTGTTTGCGCCGAGTATACGCAATCAGTACGCAGGTTCGAGTTTCCCGGGGCTGAGTGACGCTTTGTTCGAGATCTCGCGAGATCCAGACCAGCAGACAAGATGGCGGGCAGTCAGGAAAGAACTGGCAGTTATCACGTTCTTCATAGAAACAGCCGCCGCCTCTCTTGATGAACCTGTCGACTTCTGAAGTTCAATAATTGATCACGTAGTTAATAATAATAATAAAGTAACTGGTATTATATGTAGTTTTGTAACATTGTGGCTGTAATCGCACGCTTTTTGCGTCATAATTTGGAGTCTGGTGGCAGCTACCAACATTCAGAGTTGTTTAGGACTTGCTAAATCACTCGTGAGAAAAATGACTAATGCCAACGTTCCATTCGGCTTCGTATCATTTGCGAATAAGCAGTTTCTCAAACAGTTAAACATTGTTGTGATGGGTGCTGTGTGCATGGTCTAGCAGGTCCATCTACCGCGAATTTCTGTCGTGCTCATATCTGCCTTTAGAATTTCCTGCATATCAGTAAATAACCTTAAGACGCAAACTAGAAATTAAACTGTTATCCCTATTATTATTATTTTTTTTCATTTACACGCACGCACAAGCACGCGCACGCACGTACACACCCACACACGCACACACCAGATATGGGGCGACTGATTTTGAGCAAAAGGCTTCAAGGAGCTTAGGCGTTTTTTTCAAATGGATCAAACCTTTAAACCCTATTGTGAAAAATGTGGTATTGGTCTGAGGCTGGAACTGTTTTTATGGAATTCAAGTTTTATAACTGATTATACAGTAAACAATGAGTTGGTTACCCTTAGCCATTTACGTGCAACAAACATAAGTCACAAAACAGTACAGTCGTTGTATAAAACAGTAATATTCAAGCAGAATGGTAAATTACATTTACCTGAAGAAGCCATAATCACCACAGAACAGAACTCATGGAGAAAAAAAACACATAATTATTTACTGAAACAAAGAAATTGTTTATGATTTCGGCAACGGTAATCAGTGCATTGGTTATACTATCCCAAACTTGCGTCACCAAATAACCTCTATCAGAAGACGCAGCAGTGATTGGGACTGCCTACTCGCTTTCACAGGACTGTTTGACAAACTGATAGTTCCCAGTGCATTATTGACGCATACCGGTAGTGCTTAGTTAATTCCATGGTATAGACAATAACGTTGCCTTTTAGTGGATCAATTGAAGCGCATGTTCCGCATTGCATTCTGGTTGTGTGTCTATCTAGAAAATGTTGCCGTTTACCAGGGGTTTTTAAGATTTCTTATTAATTTATGTTTTACATATGATAGTCTTGCCAAAGAAAAAGTGTGCTGCAAACTGTCACAACGCCACGCAATATGCTAAGAGGAAACTGTTTTCGTATATCTGGAACGGTTATAAATATGATGAAATAATGTTAAATATCCTTAACGCTTACGAGATCTCTCAACAAATCGTAAATGCCATAGCATAAGTGATATTTCGTGATGGGAAAACCGGCGATATGATATTCTGGCTGTAGTGCTTTCTACAAGGACACACCCTTGCGCCATACATTTTGTTATAGTCATTGACCTTGCTTTAAGGTCAGCCATTGATGGAATAGAAGAAGACGATTGAGGCTTTCAAGTAGAATGGATGAGAAGTTGACGGATTGGGCCGATGGTTGTCACGTGTTTCGACTTTATTGATGACACGGCATTTCTATCGACAGACATTCAACAGGATCAATAAGTCCTACAAATAGTTGAGACATCAGTGGGCGGAATGGAACTAAAAAGCAACGCAGGGGAAACGAAACACTACAAGAAAAAATAATTACACCAAGAACAAGCAACGTGGTAAGTTTATGCAGCTTCGAAAGTAAGTGTAGAGCTTGCATCAATCTTACGTGGATCTGAAAGTCAACACTCCACAAGAGGCTGAAAGTGCCTTGTTTTTCTTTTTAACAGTTGAGTATTTGCTGTTATGTGACGTGACACAGTTCTCAGATGAGGTCAGAGTGCGGAGGTTGAGTTTCGCTGGCCACTCCTTCAAGAGCGAACAACAGGCAGTGTCTCAAGTGATACTCACGCTCAATCAATCCTCTTCCTGTTCAAGGTGGCAGGTGGCTTCTACAAGAGATCGTCACTGCTGCTGCTCTACAGCCCGTCTGGCGATAGCGTCCCATGTCACGTTGAATCATGTAATTTATTTTTCAACTCTCCGTCTCCACGTTTCTTCCGGGGGACCCAGTTTCAGTACGGCGTAAGGTTCACTTTGGCAGTACACCATGGAACGTTCGGTACACGTGCGTTAGCCATCTTCATATTCGTATCTTGTTTTTTTTTTGTGGTCAGAGACGGCGAGTTTATTTTGCGAAGCAGTTTTTCATTGATGATAGTGTTGGGATGAAATACGGTCAAATACCCCTAGAACATTTCGGAGACCAGTTCTTGAAGGTTCCAAGCTTGTCTGCGAGCCTAGCTGCCAGTTTCTATCGCACCATGAGCAGTACTAAAGTACAATGTGGACGTTGCTGTTGTACAATATCGACCAATTTTTATTATTTTTATTGTACTTTCTGTTCGCATTTTTTCCATATGTTATTGTAAAATACTATTTTATGTATTTATGTCCACACCCGTGAACGGGTCATTAGCCCCGGATTTGATGGCGTTTAAATAAAGTCACGGGGAACCCAAGGAAACCTACACTCACCTTATTCTTTTTCATCATCACAAATTCTGCCAATCCTCAACACGCTGAGGGTACAGGCACCAACAAGTGAACAAAATAACAACTTACGTAGAGTTAAATTTTTTTTCATCTAAAGTGTTGGCTAGTAAAGGTTCTGAATGTTGCTCTTAAATGCATCCTGACTGCTTAGACTAAAACTGTGTTTCTGATCATCCTTGAGCATACCAGCATTTGAACACAACACAACAGCATTCAAAACAAGAACAAATATTGAGGGCCACTGTGACTCAAGGAACAAACTTGACCTACGAAAGCACTGTAAGCAAGCAAACCAGTTGGTCGCTATGGACTCAGTACACACAATCCCCCAGAATGCGGCATACGAGACATGCGCAACGCGCGTATCCTGCTATTGGTTAAGAGGTCCACTTAAGCGTACGATGACGTCATGATTAGAGGCGTAACGTCAGAACACGGAAGCGACGTTGAGTCTCACCAATACTTAGCTGCTGAACTACGGTGTGTTGGTCGCCACCTTCCTACAATTCAGATGTTCGTTATTGGTAAAATCCCTGATAGAACTATACGTCCTACCCGTGCTTCCATTTGCTTCCTGTGTTTCTTCATTCGTATGGACGGAGCAGAGTTTCTTGGTTGTATCTGTAGAAAAGGATTCGGCTTCTGATCCGCTCAACTGATTTGTGTAGCTGAATAGACTGCGGAGATTCCTCCGCTGAAGGCGAACATGCGGCAGTGGTGGACGGTGTGGTCACACGGTGTGGTCACACGGTGTGGTCAGACGGTGTGGTCAGACGGTGTGGTCACACGGTTTGCTCGTCGTGGCCGCATGCGCATCTTTCTGTGTCTTTGGTGCGACATGTGTGCATCAGATGTCGGCATCGTCCATGTAGAGCTATGGTGCGATTGGTGGTGATCCACTGGCTTGGGGAAGTCTAAATCAGGCAATTTCGGTTTTAGAATCCGGGACAAAATTCGTCTTTCTGGCGTGTGTTGATCCCCACTCTGTTCTCCACCTCTCTTTCCTGTGGTATTAGTTTCAAGGATGGAGGCTGCTTCAGTGCAGAGAAGCCGTCACGAAGTGAAGCGTTGCGGTAGTTCTGGGCTGCGGTCTTGTGATGTGATTTGTAACGAAAATGATAACGAAGAATTATAAATTATACACATACCTAGTGACAAGATGATAATACAAATTATAACAAACACATTATACTGATCACAATGAACACTCTTAATGACTCTGACCTTGTTTAGTAGCATTATGTATTTGGCACAGAATATGCTATGGAGTGTTTCACCTATATCTTACTTTCATATCAACATTATTTGCAACTGTTACAACAATTCAGACCTACAATGAATATAATATTCTCATAATATAATATACATGGCATCTTGTGGCAGTACAATTATTGGCATTATGCATACCACCAGTTAGTTCTCCGGCGACTTGGCAAGCTGGGAATAGGTAACCACTGTGTTGTACTAAGCTGTTGCGTGTGGCAAATTAGACAGACATTTCCAAGTGAAAATGGACAATACACTGGGTTAAAAGTTCATAGATTAGGTTAAGTTATTACTTGTTAAACATGAATGCACACTCATACGCTTTGTGAAAAATTATCCAGACACATTATAAAGTTACCCATGACAGTTTTCAAACCACATTGCTTTCATAATTTTTTTTACTTTTGAATTGTTTGATATTACATACACAGGTTAAACGGCACGTTGGTTACTTGTTCCTACCTTGCTTCTCTCCGTTACATTGGGAACTAATGTCAACGACACGGTTAAGTCTTTGTAAATCGAGTACGATGCCTGGCAACTAGCTCAGATGTTGGTGGAGCAGGCACTGTTGCGAAGTTGGGTGCACTGTTTCTGGGATTGTCAGGCTTGATGCCACACTTCCTGGCTTTGAGCAATTCATCCTCTATGCAGGCACAGATGATTGTCTCCTGCAGGCTGACAATGTACTCATAATGTTTCAGTTGCCGCTCTGGCAGAATTGTCCAGTTTTTCCATCTTTTGTTGAATACCTTGTGGTAACTGTAAATTAACAAACAAACTTACTGATGTGTTATACAACAATTAATAACTCTTGTTAGGCAGGATGGCGTTTGCAAGACATTCTCCATTCCACATGCTGGTGCTATATAATGTTTCAACGTAAACAGCTAAATGATTTAACACAAATGTAATGTTATTGAAAATACTGGATAAGATTGCATATGCATAACATGATACACACATGCTGTTTTTATTTTGCACTGTATTACTGGTTGTGTATTGCAATGCAATAAACCTTCCATTGGAAATATTAACATATGTGAATGATGTTTCTTTCTTTGTGTAAACAGCCATCTGAAACATTGTTTTAATCACTATGTAGTCTTCTTTACAAAATACTAACTAACCCAATGGGCTAAGTAGAAACATAATCGTTATTTGTTCTGTAATGGAATGTCATTATTGTTGCGTCTAACAACAATGTATACAAGGATTGGGACACTGGGAAGCTGCAATAGATGAGTTTTAACTGTTATGTTTCATAAGTATGATTCAGTTGCCAACTCCACCGCTGGTGGACTTTGGAACACACACTGTGAAAATGGACATTCCAGCTAAGTTTGTTATCCAGATGGACACCTAGGTATTTGTACTGACCGATCTGGCCAATTTCTTCACCATGGATAACAACAGGCAAGTGATCGGCAACAATACATTTAGCATCAAAAATCATCTCTTGAGTCTTACTAACATTGAGTTTGAGGTGGCTGATGTCACACCAATGTACAAAACTTTCAATTTCAGAAGTGTACATACTGATGTCAGAATCAGCATGTAACAGACTAAGAATAGCCGAATCATCAGAAAATGTTATTATGTAGTTGTTAGTACTGCTGCTGGTACAGTCATTTGTATATAGAAAGTACAGAATCGGCAAACTGACACAACCTTGGGGTGCACCGATATTTGTTATCACAGTTTAGGAAAGAGTCTGATTTACTTTAACAAGCTGCACTATGATAATATATGGATTGACATTCATTTGTTTCAGCTTACTGAGCAGGGTGTGAGGTTGGATAAGATTGAACGCCAAGCTAAAGTCTATAAACAATAGTCTAGCATAAGCCTTGGGCTTGTCTAAGTGTTTAAAAATTAAATGGACAACAGTGTTATCCGCATCATATGTTCCTCTGCCCTGCCTGTAGGCATATTGGAATGGTTCAAGATAGTCCTGAACGTCTAACCTCAGTTTACAAGCCACTAAGCATTCCAAACATTTCATGACAATTGATGTAAGTGCAACAGGTCTGTAATCATTGTTTTCTTTTGGGAAAATTATCTTTGGTACAGAAGTAATATATGAGGTTTTGCAGAGTATTGGTAACCTGTGCCTATCGACCGAAAGTTGGAATATGGGGAACCAAGCTGGTGCCAGCTCCTCAGCAAATGTTTTCAATAAAAAAGCTGGAATGCCATCAGGACCAGTTGCTTTTCTACTACATACATGTTGGAAGACTAGTAACAACATCTACATCAATTTCAAGCTTATCAGCATTACTGACATACACATCGCTGAGCACAGAATCACATCTACTGGAAGAGTCCTGAGAATCAAAACGTCGGTAAAAATCATTCATTTCATCAGCAAAAGCCTGTTCATTTGTATATCTAGTTCTTTGCATTTATAATACAAGTTGAAATACTAAAACAAAACAAACAATAAATAAACAGGATTACAGATCACCAAAGTGTTTGGTCACCTTTACTTTTTTGTTAGTGACGCTTGAGAAGCCACTTTCAAAGCTGACTCAACCACTTGTCTAAGCCAGCTAAACCCAATGTCTAAACCAGAGTGGGTTGACGGCTCCAGTGATATGTTTATTCGTCTTCTTCCTCCATTAAACGGCCAACATCATTATGTTGATGATTCTGTCATTCGGCGCCTCTCACGTGCCGGGAATTGGTGGGTTAGAGATAGAAACCACCACTCTAAGACACCTTTTGGCAAATTCATGTTGAGCTCTGAATGACTATATATCAGTTTTACACATTGTGTTATGATTGGGTATATTTGGGTTTACGTTCCAGTTTAATAAGTAGGCAGGTAAGTCTTGATGCATATATTTAAAATTGAATTTAAGCTATGTTACCTTATTAAATTAATAATAATTTTTTTTAAGTGGTTTTGTATGTGAATTGTATTTACTTAAGGATAAAATTCCCAAAATTCGTTAAAACACAGGTGTGATATTCACTCTTTTATGACCATTCAAGTGTAATTCTCGCTGGTCTATAGTCATAAAAGTATGATACTCACTAGGCAATGTTAGTGCAGGTGTGATATTCCCAGGGGTATGACAATTGAAATGAGCGATGGCCATTCAAATGTGATACTCATTTCTTTTCCCTCCTTGGCCATTGTGGTATGGGGGGGAGACATATAACTTAGTCTGTTGTGCCTGTCGACGAGTCGTCTCCATCCGTCGCGATCTTCTGCCATTTTTTCCACTCTCGACTATTCACCTCTGCACATTCGAGATCTCTCTTGACACTGTCCATCCATCTCAATTTCGTTCTTCCCTTTCTCCTTCTACTACCATATTATGTTGTCCGTTTCTCTTTGTCAATCTTTCCTCACACATTCTGTGTATGTCTCCGTCCATCACAGTCTTCTCCCCACTACCTTCATCCTCAGGTGTCTCTTCATTCCAATATATTCTCTAAATTCCCCCTCCCCCATCTTCCTTCAGTTCTCTCGTTTTACTTTACATATTCTCCGAATCCAGTTGTTCTGTGCAATTTGGACCTCCCCTTCCTGTTTCTTTGTTAGTGCAAGTGTTCCCAACCAATGTACACACGCTGGCACCACGCAGAATTCTAACGTTTTCCCCTTTATCGTTTGTTCAACTTGTTGTGGCACATAATATCTTCCGCCCTCCTCCGCGGTGCTGCTCCTGCTCGCAACCTCCTCTGTACCTCCTTCCTACGTCTGTCATCCTCACACACTGTTTCGCCCAAATACACAAAGCTGTCCACTTGCTTATTGGTCTTTCCATCCATTTCCAGTATTCTCAGGATTCTTTCGGAGGCCATGTTTTCTGAAGATGTTATTTCATTCTTACAACGTCTTCTGTTGTTCTTTCTTGCTATCTGCCACCACTGTTCGGTCGTCAGCGTGCAGTACTTTATTCAAGTCTTCCTGTTCCGACACTTTTCCACTGACAAGGTTCATCGCCATAATGAAAAGTATGGTGCTCAAGGCACTTCGTTGTCTAAGGCCTACTCCAAACCTTTCTTATGTATCTCCATCATTGTTTCCACAATTCTAGCATCTACTTCTCCAACCTCCACCCACCTGATAACTGCAAATGTTCTCTTGGCGCGGTGTCAAATGCATTTTTTAGATCCACTCACTGGGCTGAGGATATTCTGGTGTGATACTCACTGGACCATGGCCATTGAAGAGCGATCAATTGGTGTGATGAAATGTGGGATTGCTCAGGAATAAATGCTCATGTACCCTGGATGTTCCCGGATATTTGTGTACGCTCGAACTTCCTCCCCTTAAAAATCCTGAGGACGGGTCTGTTCCTGAACTGCCAGTATTTCTTAACTCTGTTATGTTTACCCTCCGTCTCTGCGTTAATTGTGTGTGCTTGCGTACACAAGAATGCCCCCTCCTTGCCAGGACCTTTCCTTCAGATACTCTATTCTCGCCCCGGTAAAACAAAATATCATGTCATCACCATTATCCGCTATTTTGTCCGTCTTGTAAAGTATGGATTTCCCACAAACACCCTCGCTTCCCTTGTGACGTCTCTATTTACAACTCTGGCCTCTGTGACTAACTCAGAATATTTTTTCCGACGTTTTGTTGTTTCGCTTCTGTCTTCGTCTGTACATTATGTCCCCCAGTCTTACCGCCTGACAACATATAGTTGTTGCCCGCCTATCCCCCCCCCCCCATTCTGCCTACGTAGCTTGTGGCTACCTCTCTATCTCCTGTTACCTGTTCCTTTCTCTTGTTAACTTGCGTGTATGTCTATCCGTTTCCCTCCTGTCGCGACAACAGTGTTACTAAACAGCATCTTAATTAACACAACAACCCCTCATGGTCAGCAAACATATACGCTTGGGTCTGTCAACCAGTTCGTACTGTCAACCTTTAAGGAGGTGCAGAAAAAGACATCAGCACACGATTGCATGGCAATAAAGCCAGGTCTGCATTTGCAAAGTAAGCTACAACCCCTATAGAAGTCCTCAGTGTACTCCCAAAAGATGTGACACACCTGGGAGCGAAGAGGATAATTAAGTAAGTAACAACTGCATGTTGGTTCTTCCAAGAAATGTTGAAACAATCAATATTCATATGACAAGGACATTTTTGTTGCAACTCTGGTTTGTCGATACGCTAGATGGCGCCACATATACAGTGTAAGAAACATTGGCGCAACATTTCATTTTATGCATTTAATAAATATTTCATCACGAAAATTGCTACCACAGAAATATTTGTTGATCTGAATTTATTATGACTAATGTCCGTAAATGACGTAAACTGGTTTAAAATTAACGACAAATTGATGTCGCAAAAAAATGTAATGCCGAGCCTAATGGCGGCAATTTGGGTGATGGAGTTTCTCTAGGCTGTTGTTTACGTTTCAAAAGTTGACGATTTTAACAGTTTTGTGCAGCACTAGCGGTTTGGGACATAACCCGCTGCATACCGGTTGATTAGGTAAAAACTGTTTATAGTTGTGTTTTTGCCTAACGTATTTTGATTTGAAAGTGCATGACTATTTGTCGGCTTCGTGGAGCGGTAACACTTTCCAGAATGGCCGAATTCACGCTGTAGCGGGAATTTGATCCCGCCTTCGTTTCTGTGAACCATGTAGCGTGTTTGACCCGTGATGCTTTTCCGTACGTAGTGAAAATTTATAACTAAGAATGGCACTTTTAATACCAGTTAATTCATATTGTTCCGATACAATCGACCCATATTTATCTTAAGTATTAGGCTTAGTCTTAGAAGTAAAGATGCCGCATTTTAATTGAATGTTGATAACCGCGTATAAGCCTGTATGTGATTTTGACTAGTTATATAGTAAAATGCCCAAACGCAGTAACCAATGTATGTAGTGAAGATGTTATCATCTTTCTGAGCTCCAAATTCTATCACTTTTCCTTTTATGTACCATAATTTCATAAAGAATACAAATTAGTGAATGAAACCCACATGTATATCCATCACACCAGGGTCCAATGCAATGCAGTTGATATGTTGGCTATCTAACCAGCCAAATTAGCATCATACATGTCATCCTTGGGAGGTGCACACTTGCAAGACTGATAACAGAAATCCGTAAGACCTACAAAATTGCAAACAAACCCATATATCAGACCTGGGGCCCAAGTACATTTTCATGAGTAAAGTACGAGTATGAGTACATTGGTGATGACTGAGTACGAGTACAAGTACATTGCTCAAAGCTGAGTACGAGTGCATTTCCATGAGTACGAGTACTTTTGTTGCAGTTGATCAGACTTTTTCATGAGGAAAACTGTAAAAAACATTTTTATGTTTTGGGCCAAACTGGGGGTTGCATTCCATTCAAAGGTGTGATTCGCATTTAAATGCAAATGTACAGGGTATGCATTAAAATATGGGTTAAATGTATTTTAATTGAAAAGACGTTTCAAAATGCCAGTAAAATATCCAGTGTTGTTTGATTTAAATCGCTCCAAAAAAAAATCGCTGATTTATATGAATTTAACACAAATAATTGTTTACAAGCATCGAGATCAACAAAGTTTTGTATGTTTTTAATACAAAATACAAAGTGTGCACACTTGTGTAGCTGTATTGTCACCAGGTAGCCTGATAGTCAAATATTTTATGACATTGTGTATGTTTGAGCTGTTCCCTTTCTGAATGCAGTGAAGCCCCACAAACTTGTCTTTTCAACACAGAAGCCCTGAGTTAAAGTCCACTTATAGCTTGTGCTAGTTGTTACCAATTCAGTATGTTGACTCAGTTGTTTAATACTGTGCCAGCTGGTATTCTGGTTAGAGACCCTTAGAGTACACAGAGCCCTGGACAGGTGCTAATCCACCCTATAGGCAAACAATAATTACCACTGCTACACCCACAGATGCACAGCATGCTTTCCTTTCCAAGACAGATTATGCAACTACAGGTGGTGATGCCTTGTGGACATTGTGTAATGTCTTTATATAAGCAAAAATCATGTACCCTCTGTTAAGACAAGAACCCAAATCGATTTGAATATAACATGTTTGTAAGAGTTTACACATTTAAACATCTATATAAATATCTATATACCAGATTTTTAAAAAATCCGATTTAAATTAAAAAAATCTGATTTTTTTTTAATCATGATTTTTTTTCAACCCTGAAAATATCCATTAAATATATATGATACATGAATCAATGAGCACTGTTAGGCATGTTGTGGCTGACAGTGACCACAAGTCCACAACTAATGTTTGCTGAGAGGGTGGATTAGCACCTGCCAATGTTCAGGGCTCAATATCCCCTTTGTACTTTAACCACTGTTTGACCTCTTCAGAAGAACACTCAGTTAGCAGTACTTAGCAATGTCACTTGTGAGAGCAACAAAGTTATTTTATGGCTAACTGATTAATGACCCTTTCATTATGGGCTTACCTGAATTCCTGGCTTAACTAAACAAACGCAAGGATTATGGACTAGATTGGTAACTAGTATAACTATGGGGTAAATTCTCACTGTGGATATGAATTAGGGGTTTCTGACTGAGAAAAGAATTAAAAGATGCTGCTTCTTGAAGCGAAGCCTTTGTGGCTTCAGTGCATTCAATGTGCAGAAAAGTGATCCACACAAATGAAAGCACATCTACTAAATGTAACAATAATAATTATTAGAATCAGGGGCTATTATATTGCAATTAATATCATGGTTATTGCAATAGAATTAACGTAATAAAAGTGTTTTTAATGATCCTGTATTAGAAAACATATAACTCGGCTGAGATGCACACAAGAACTTAAAAAAAATTATTTGATTCATATGAAAGTAAAAGAATTTGCTACCATACTTTTTTAAATTACTGTTGTAGTTGTTAATGATTTGATAAAATAAGAAATTAAATAATTTTCATAATATCATATTGAAAAAGTATTCAGATGTACTTGTAATGTATTCGTAAAATCTGAGTACATAGAGTATGAGTACATGACCATAATATCTACGAGTACGAGTATTTAAAAAAATGTACTCGAGTACTGAGTACTTCGGCCCCAGGTCTGCCGTAAATGATTATCTAGTTCTGCTGGTTAGTCATGCATGTTCAGATAGAGCTTGTACAAACTGGGATATATATATATATATATATAACTTGCATTGTATGAGACTTTGACACAGCTGACTGCACACAGCTAATATATTTACAGGGGTCACCCTTTGGACATGTTTTGAACTGTTATTCGTATTGACTAATGTAGGTCGTATTCAGGAATACCAAAATATTTTCTAAAATGCACAAAACCATAAGGAACGTCTCCTTATGCCCATAAGACAAAACATTAGAAAAATCTGTTCAAGTTATGGGTAATCCGTAACAGTTGGCATTTATACAATATTCAAAACTAACTTATAAATCTGGGGGCCACTATTCATGTTAAAACTCATGTTTTTCAGCCATGTTAACTCAACTGTGGTCTCACTACACATGATAGATAATGTGATAAAAACATTTAGACTTAGCATAGTGCTGTAGAAATATCACAGATGCACTGTCAGATTGTGTATGCTCCAGACTTTCAGTCAAGAACTTCCATTCATAAGGAAGAGCCAGGCTTCAGATCTTCTCGCTGTTATTCAAAACCTGTGCAATTTAATTCACTGCATATTTTAATTTGCATTTATCAAGTTAAATGCTCACAAACGAGAACAATGCTAAATCCTATGGTGATGCAGAAAACATAATCAGTAATGATAATAATAAATGTTTATTTCACACAAAAAGTCCATATGTAATATGTATATATAAAATACAAGAACAAATTATATAAATGTACACACATGTTGTGTATTAAAAGTGCATGTAGAAAGAATAAAAAAAAATGTATATATATATATATATATATATAAATATACACATGTTGCACAGTAAAAAGTACATATAAAAAGTAAAAAATATATAAATATACACAAATGTCATGCATTAAAAGTTTACATTTGATTTATCCAATAATTAATCATTGGACTTCCGTAATAAATAAGTGTGAAAATAATTTACAAAATATGAATTATCCGACCTTTCTAAACAACATGAAAGGCTAAATATAAATCGAATGTGTTCATTAAAAGATTTTACTTAATTTGTAGTAAACATAACTTTAACTACAATCGGGTGATAAGTTGTGTAGATTTCTAAGACTGTTCTTATATGCAACAGTAATACCTTTCAGATTCAGTTTTTTTTTATTACACCAAAGACTTGAGGTGTACATTGCACCACACTACAAATTAAGTAAAGTTGTTTCAACCTTATCATAAGTACGATGTTTCTCACAGTATAATTAATTTACAAGTTAATTCTTATGAACACTATCAACTTTCATGCATGATCTACCAGCACTCATTCTATATATGGTCTTCTCAATGTGAAATTCACTCTCACCGCATTACTGTAGCATTCTAGAGATCCTTTTGTACTTTTCTTTTCCACAATGGAACACCCCGTAGTGTCTCTTTCATATAAGTGTAATATAAAGTTTCTACCATTAATAGATTATAGATATCAAGGTTTGAATGTTCCGTCCGCAACAAAACGAATACCATGGAATCGCTGGCGTTTTCACCTGCGATACATTAGCAGTTATACAGAACCATTTGAATAATCACTTTGTCAGTAATTTACGTATTGTGAACATTGTTGATCTCACAGATTGGAAGCTGTCAACTGAGAGCGAGAGCAATGCCTGTTATTGAGTTACGTCCCATCGCTGGTGGTGATGCAGTCGCTGTGCCTGAAGCAAAGACGACAATAGGAAGAGGTCCCTTCCTACAGGTAACTCACATAGATACCAACCCAACCGTTAGGATTCCACTTTCAATGGGTGTGAAACTTTAGTAGAGGGATCTGAAATTGTGTATCTTTCATACTGAATGGCCTTTAAAGTGAATTTGTCTGCTTGTATTTATCATAAAATCATGTTACATGGTATAAACTGTATATATTCTTATATAATACTGATCGTCCAAATGCATCTAAATGAAGTAGAAGACAATTTTGAAAGTAACACTTTGATGTTTACAAAACTCAACCTCACTGGAAGAGGCGAAGCTTTGAAATGTCAGCACTTGTCACTTATAAATGTAGCCGAGGTGCTGGGTTCGCCAAAGGCAGGGACTACAGCAAATAGTCTGCAGTCATCTTACTATGAACTGTTTTGTGTATATGGCTACTACCTTATCTATAATACCATGACATTTTTCTTCTGTTTGTCATAATAGTTGTTTTTGAAGTTATTCACATCATTTAGTTTTGTGGTCGGACGATTAAGCCCCGCCTCCTCTGTAACTGGTAAACACCAGCTTTTGCAGGGCCACCGATTTTGACCATTTCCAACAAAATACAAACAAATGTTTTGGGCTTATTAAACATGTTTTGGCAGGATGTATACACTGAACATATTTACTCTAGTATCAAGATCATTATATTAATAAAAAATAAACTAGTTTTAAAAGCAACATGTCTTGCAGTCAACTTGGTGTCCACGTAATCTAGAGGATGTATTATTTCACATATATGGGTTCTGCTGTGATGTTCCACAATTTTTTCCTTAAAAAAACCCTCTGTCTTGGATGGCTGGTGTAATTTTAAGGGCAAAATCTCTACTAAATATAACTTGCTGTGTAACAACGTATAATTATTTGTTGACACAGTAAATTACAACTATTTTTGGTCCCGTTCAGGTGGATCAGCCATGCTGTGTCACAGATAATATAGCTTATATGCCATTTTGCTTAATCATGACTAGTTTAACTGAGTGTTGATAGTTTTAATTTGCACATTGCGTAGGTGACAGACAAGCGTGTTTCCCGCAGTCATGCGACACTCGAGGTCAACGAAGACGGCACATTGTTGCTTACTCCGGTAAGACTTGCCTGTAATTTACCATTCTAATCACAGTACCATTTACCATTCTAATCACAGTACCAGTTAGCCGTTATTAGCAACAGGATGCAACCACGTTAATTCCAGTAATTCATGTTATACATATGTAGTGTGATTGTTATTTGTACGATAAACAGTTTCCCAATGTCTTATGTGATGTAAAGTTGATTGAACTTCATCATACAATCAAGACAACCGTCTCACCCCTGCACCCTTTTAATGAAACTTACGTAACTGCAAACTCTGTCCCAATTACCTTTTTGGGAAAACAGATTATTTTAACATGATAAATAGATTTTATTACAAAATGCAGATATATACATATCAATGCACCAGTTGCTATATGTAATATAATTTGTGTAGTTCGATAATGATAAGTTTTTCAATAAAAACACTTTTCTAACAATTTGTTTGCACTTTTAAATTTTCAATCTTGCCTAGCTATTTATTTATTATTATTTACTGATTTAAACTGTACTTTGACATTTTACACATTTTATCTATAAATTGTATGGAATATTTAAGACACTTTATCTACGCCTATTTTTATCATTAGCTTACTTATGTGTGAAACGCTTAGGTTCGTTTTGTTAACTTTGTTTACTTGAGATACACTATGACCAGCTTTATTACTACCCTGTTTGTCTCCTTGTAGATTCACACCAATCCCTGTTTCTTGCGTGTGAAGGGAAGCAAGGAACAGGTCATCCTTCCCCGGGATAAACCACGACTGCTGAAGCACGGAGACGTCCTTGGCCTACTGCCCGACCAGCTGTTCTACAAAATCATTTACAAAGATCACAAAAGTGATAGCGACGAGTGAGTTCCATCTGTTTTCCTATACGTTCCCACTGGCACAACACTTACGGGGTTGCCTACCATTACGGATTTTCCGTAATCATTACAGAAATTTAACGCAGATTACGAAATCTGCGGCCACGTTATGGATATAAAAAATACCAGTCTACGAAAAATTAAACACTGCATGCGTTATAATCCGATGTACCCATTATCCAATGCAACGCTAACTACAATGTGTGACAGATTGAGTTGAATGATGTCCAGGAGATATGCACCGGTAGTTGACTGTCTGAGAAGTGGGTCACGCCAATATCCTTTCATTACAGTCGTGTAAGTTGCGTTATTAATCACTAAACAGAAAAAGATGCGGAAAAACAAGGTACCTTTGCAGACGTTACAAAAAAATATATAAATTATCCTGTAATCTATATGAACTTTAATTGGTGTAACCGTTTTAAATCAAGTTCTTGATGGGTAAATTTTTTTCTGTGAAATCGGTAGCACTAACTCACAATGTCATATGACGGAGAAGCACCTGTCGTGAAAATATAAAAATTATGTTCTGTTTCAGGGAAAATGCAGACCAGTCAGCAAAATCAGGCAAGTAGCTATTTTGTGTTAAATTAAATTAATTTGTGTTAAATTAATTAAATTGTTAATTTACATATATAAAGTTAAGTTATCGAATTAAAACATGTTCCGTTTTACATTGCATTGATCGGGATTGCCACACTGCTACGTAGAACAATGGAATGGGGAAAACTGACGGCTGTGATTGGGTTTTTAGAGGAGACGGAGGGAGAAGGGGAGGAAGATCCCACGCAGAACGGAGACAGCGACGGGGAGGATTCAGCTGAAGAATCAAAGGTTTGTCTAATTATTTATTGATCTGTGTAATCTAGAGTGGATCGGTGGAATCTGATTCAGTTCAAGTTGTAGGATATTGAGTAAAGACATGGATAGTTTATTATTCGGGTTGAAAGTAGTAAACACAAAATACAGGTAAATGCTAACCCTCGTGCAGGAAACCAGCCACATCTGGCTGGACATAAATCAACCGTAGACCTTTTCTAGGATCTCTGCGAAAGGACACGACAGCCGTCCGAGTCAGTTAGCCATGCTCCTCTGGGAAACATTAATTCCTATTGACAAGGGAAGAATTTTTGCTAAAACATCAGACCAAGCAATGACGCACAAATAAGGAAAATTGGGCTGTGACTAGTCCATCATGCGAGACTAACGCTAGTGAATATAGAGACAAGTTGGCTGGCCTAATATGGGTGGCCGCTCAGGTAGGGAGGGGGATATACAGGAAGGAAGAGAGAGAGAAGAGGGTTGAATGGCAGACAACCTGGGAGACACAGCTGTATCTTTGAGAGAAATGTGTTGCCATGAATGGCCGAACCTGTATCTTCTGTTTTGAGTATTCATGTTTCTGTTAAATGAAGACAGACAAAAGTCTATCTAGGATTATCTCCATCTCAGTGTTGCTGAGACCCTAGCCAGTATTGCTGGATCGAGTAGGTGATATCTGGTTAGTGGTTGTGATGATTATTTGGGATGGGGATATTAGCTGACAGAAGTAAGTAATATTCAATTATGTCAGATTAATAGCAAACTGGAAGACGCTACTAGTCTACAAGGTGATGATTGGTATTGACTGGGTCAGCCAGCTTTTCCATAGATTGACTATACTTGTTGTCAAAGTTAAGATAATAGAGCTAGAGAACATGGGACGTTCTGGGAAAGTGACAGTGTACGTCGATTTAACAAGACTGTCCTGCAAAGCAACAAGCTCCAGGTGACAAGTGGACAAGGAAGCCAGTTTATGTGTGGCCTATCCTTTGTTGGTTTTGTTTTTAGACATTGACAATCAGTGGATAATTTGTACCATTAACTGACAGTGCCTGAAACTGTGAATGACATTGATACTGGACATAAGAAAGTAGGTTACTTACTGGTTAGAGTGTTGTACAAACTGTAAACTTTGTAACTTAGAGAAGGTCTGTCGGACAGGCAAATAACCAGTGACTTTATTATCCTATTCAATTTAATTCAGTCTAGTAATATAGTGTTTAGTTAATGTGGATACCGGTTTCTCTCGTTGAAAATTATTGTAGATGCATGAGTTACAATAAGTTACCAAACTGCCAAATTAGAGGATAACTAAATTAAGTTTTTATAAATACCCTGGACTGGCCAAAATGAAAAGATTACAAGTTTGGTTTATTAACAGTTGGTTGATTCAGAGTATGACAAATAAAAGACCATGTTCTGATTTCACTTGTCAGAAACCACTTGATATTTGACAGATATGTTGTCGTTGGTTCATGCGTTCGTTCGTGCATTTGTTTGTTGGTTCATTCAAGTCTAGGTAATTAAAAGTGGTATTGTGATTCCAATACAGAAAGCCAGAAAGCTGCCTGATTGGATGTCTGGGTCATCGCGGCGCACGTCCAAGAAGGGTAGGTCAACCAAGGCGTCATCACCCCAACAAACCACCCCAAGACGACCACGGAGAGGTGTGTGGACAGCTTTTATTTGAGTGATGATTTTGATGTGTAGCCCTGGCCTCAGTTAGGCCGGTGGCATCTCCTTCTAAATCTCTCAAGCTACTGGCTTGATGTTGTCAATCCATCCCATTTTTATTCTATGTCTTCAGTTTTTCCTGGTAGTTCTCCTTCTGCGCTGCCAAGTACCAGACTATCTGGTTTTCTTTTTAAATGACCATACATAGCCAGCTTTCTTTTGATGGAACATAGGGTTACATAGCAGACCTTCTTCCTTAACCCCAAATTTATCTCAGACCCAGATGTTAATCTGTCTCAATGTCCAGCTGAGCAAACTGTGTCACGCCCACAATGTCCCATCTCTTGAGTGCTTAGGTGGCCTGTTTGAGGATAAGGTTTGAGTACTGGTATGTAAATAAGAGGATCAGGATTCTAGTCCACCTGCTGTCCTTTCAAAAAAAGCAAATTCGTTCACCAGTTCACTCAGCTGTATAAATAACTACCTGACTATAAACATCAGTGGATACGTGTGAGAATAGTCTTTGTGCAGTAATTACAGCTTGGCTAAATGATTCCCAAAGAGGTCGAGTTTGTGTTGTAATGAACAGGTTTGCCGGGGGGGTGAAGTGTAAAATGCCTTGAACAGTCCTAAGAACTGGATACCACGCTATATAAGAGCATATAAGAACATACCTTTATATGAGAACATATAAGAACATATCTGTACCTTTGATGTTGTCAGCTGCAGCTGTGAGTGGCAAGAAGAAAACAAAGGATGACTTCTCAAATGAAGACGAAGATGAGGAAGAGTTTGTTGCCAGGAAACCATCAGGCAGGGGCAGGAGGAAAGCTGCCATGGCTGTGACCCCGAGAAGAACCCCTGCCCGCAAAGGAAAGAACAAGGCTAGGGAAGAGAGCGAGGAGGAGGAAGAGGAGGAGGAGGAGGAAGAAAGGCAGTCGAGGAAGCAGCTGAGGCAACCAAGGGCAGCTTCCCTCAAAGTTGCAAAATACAGTGAGTGGTTCTTTTAATTGCCACCCACCCACCCATGGCACACACACGCACGCGCGCGCGCACGCACACGCACACACACGCACATCACAAGTGTGTACAAAATCAACCATAGTGTGTTAAGCATGTGGTGCCATTATACATACTAACAAACATACCCATCCTCCAGGGGGGATAACTTGGTGGTTCATAAATGACTCACACGATAACAATATTGACCAAATGTCAAGATGTACAACATTACTACATAAATATACTTCTATGCTTTGGTATTTGGTGCTGCCAGTCAATAACTTGATGGCTCCCTGGAATACAACAAGATTGTAATGTAATACTGGCAGTTACAGTATCGTTGTGATTGATTGTATGTAATTGTTCGAGCGTTGTGGACAGTTGTACGTAATAACTACAAGGGGTAATTCAGTTGTTCATAGACAGGTTAATAGTGGGGTGTATTTCGAATAAATACAAGTTTTGCAAAGCATCCAGGAATAGCATGACATACAACCATTCATACACTGGCTGGATTATAGTATGATGTCACAATAACTCCAGAAGGAAAAGCAGTAATGTGCTGTGATACAGAGAACTGCCAATAATGACTGTGCATCAGGCAGGTAAACGTGATGATGTTGCATGTGCCTGTTGTCGTCTGCAGTCGAGGGATACGTGGAGGACGAGGACGCGATTGACTGGGCAGCCCTGTCATCTTCCTCGCGGTCCTCGGATGATGAGGGTCGGAAGAGAAGACATAGCAAGCAGGATGGCGACAGTGACTTTGTGGCGGATGATGACTCGGCCAGTGACTGGGAGGAGGGCCAGGGCTCCAGGAAGGCTAAAGTAACTGCACCAGCTTTCATTCATTTTGTGGATTATCTAATAACGTCTAGCCAGAGCAATTTGATTATGATAGGCAGTTTATTCTATGAAACTAATAATGTGAATATACGTCAAACAGTTGAGTTTTATTTCATCCTTACTGAATTCTATGATATAAGTGGAAAATAAAAAATCTGGGAGTAAAAGCAGCTACTTAACACACTATGAGCTTTTGTATGAACTTTCCAGGAAAATTTGTGTATTGTTTTTTGTGAGAAAAAGCCTGTGTGATTCCAAAAAAACATTTTTAGCGCTGTAATATAAGCTTATAAGTAAGTGACTTGCATCCAGGATGTTTACATTATTTTAGAAATTTTTGACATGATAGTTTGAAGAGTTTAAGTTTTTAAGATATTAAGTTTTGAAAGTTTCGCATTTCAGTTTCTGATCTGTTGTGCAACATTGTTAAGGTTTAGTATTCTAATTCCCCCCCGTCGTGTTGTCGCTCCAGGGTAAAGGCAGAGGTGCTCCGCCCAGGCTCCGTGGCAGGCCCCCTGGTTTCAGTGCAAGGAAGCGAGGACGCGGTCGCCCCCGGAGACGGACACGTGACTCTGACGATGATGAGGAGTTTGATGTCAACTACGAGAAATATGTGCCTCGCTTAAGTAAGCGGAGAGCTTCGTCCACTACCCAGTCCCGAACCCAGGACAGCGAGGAAGAGGAGGAGGAGGAGGAGGAAATAGAGGTGAAGCAAACAAGAAAGACGAGGAATGGAAAAAAGAGGAAAGTCTACAAGGAGGAAGATGATGATGACGAGGAGGAGGAGGTGAGGGAGACTAGACCAAAGAGGAATGGGAAAAAGAGGAAAACCTACAAGGAAGAAGAGGATGAAGAAGAAGAGGAGGAGGAGGAGAACGGTTCTGAGGATGAAAAGAAGCAGACCAAGCGCACTTCGTGTCAGTACGGGGAGAAATGTTACAGGTATGTGGGTATTTCAACTAGCTGTGATTTCTGACCACCGACTCCCACAGCATTCTACAACCATTTCTAATAACCTCATGAAGCCACACACGCAGACATGCCTTCATGAACATTGTACAACCATTTCTAATAACTTTACGGAGCCACACACACTGGCATGCCTTTGTGAACATTCTTCAACCATTTCTAATAACCTTATGAAGTCACACACAAAGGCATGCCTTGGTGAACATTCTACAGCCATTTCTAATAACCTCATTGAGTCATGAAGCCACACATACAGATATGCCTTTGTTAACATTCTACAACCATTTCTAATAACCTTACGGAGCCACACACACAGACATGCCTTTGTGAACATTCTACAACGATTTCTAATAACCTTATGAAGCCACACACAGAGGCATGCCTTTATGAACATTCTTCAACCATTTCTAATAACCTCATGAAGCCACACACACACACATGCTTTTGTGAACATTCTACAACCATTTCTAATAACCTTACGAAGCCACACACGCTGGCATGCCTTTATGAACATTCTTCAACCATTTCTAATAACCTCGTGAAACCACACACACACACACACAGACATGCCTTTGTGAACATTCTACAACCATTTCTAATAACCTTATGAAGCCACACAGACACAGATATGCCTTGGTGAACATTCTTCAACCATTTCTGATAACCGCTACCGCATGAAGCCACCCAACACTCACGTCTTTGTGAACATTCTTCAAACCATTTCTAATAACATAAAAAAAATTATCGTAATTACAAAATATGTATTATTCTCAAATGTCGAATATTTTAACGGTTTTGATTAAATCAAGTTAATTGGTTTTTAAAAAAACCAAGCCAGTATCTTGTTGTTGAAACCACGGCAACAATCTCCTTCTAGGAAGAACCCAAAACATCTTAAGGAGTTCTGTCACCCTGGGGACAGCTCGTATGAGGAAGAGGAGGAGGAAGATGATGGGGAGAAGGAAGAATCGGAGGAAGAGAATGAGGAGATGGGAACAGGTGATGCAGGAAGGAAAGATCAGAAAAAAAAAACACCTGACAACAAAGGTATGAATCACACCTTACCTTGCAACCACTGCGGTTATTGAGACATACCAGAATCACTGCAGTGGTATTAATGATCCAGGCCATAGGATTTCATGGAAACGATTGTTTCCGGTAGCATGTCAAGAAAATCGCGGAACCCCGTTACCCATTGTCACATCGTTGCAGAGTATGAATATATTCAACATTTCTGATCGACATTCAATTAATTTTAGTTTTTATCTGCTCCGATCCGCTAAAAGCAGGAAAGTTGTTTCAATGTGATTCTGGTTATGCAGAACTAAAACCTTGCTGAACCATGGTGAACGAATTTTATGTGCCCATAGTTTAGTCGATATCACTAGTCCGCCATCTTGAATTGTTACTGAGATATCCATCCCAGAGTGCATTGCACGTGATTCACATCTGGAATTACGTGCGATGACATGACATGATAATGTTACTGTTGAAGTGTAAAGTTCTGTGTTGTTGCTAATAATAATATGCTTATTTAAATCAATGGTATAAAAAATGGGTTCCCATGACTTGTTTTTACACAACCTAAAAACAGTTTCCGATGGGTTCCCATGATCACAGGGCACAGAACCAAAAGTGTTTCCCATGAAATTTTAAATCCTATGATCCAAAGTCTGGTGGTTTTTATCATAAAAATATGTTATGTAGTATAAAATATATCTATTTTAGGGTCAGATAAATGACATTTGGTCAGGGGAAATGGCATTTTTTCAAGAAAAAAGATACTCAAATTGAGTGTCGGTCGTATTCTGATCTGTGTATTTACTATCAATAAAGTTAACTTGTATAACAATACCATACCTCTAAATCACTTTCATTCATGGTTAAAGCATGTCTCTATCAAGTAATACTTCTCGTTATTCAATCTTTGATGGCAATTTTGCTTGAAACCATGTTTTTCAGATTTGAAAGAAGGATATCGCAGGAAGTAATTATGTTAGCCTAATACGCATTTGAGTGTTGTAATTACTTTATTCTGCTCCCCACAATGCACATAAAACATTATCAAAGTAATAAAAAGTTTTAATGTTGCATAAGTATTTGTTGCCAAAAAGTTTGTATCTTTTTGGAAGTTACACAAAATAATAAATAAATATATTTCTGGGAATGTTTTCGGTGCATTGTTTGGCGGAATGTAGTTAAGATGGATTTGCAAGAATTACAGTGATACAACCTTCATTCAATAAAGAATAGCTATAACTTGTATTTTCCAATATTTGTTCTAAGTGGCAGCCATTCTGTTGGCATGGACTGGTTTAGCAGAACAATTTCAATGTATTTTTACTTTGTAAGACCCAGTCTACCATTTGGGCAAATAAAAAAAATCGTATCAAGAAGAAGCCATGTCCTCCTTAAACAAATGTCCTCTCCAGAACACTAACGTTACAAAAATGTCAGTGTTAATTTAGCATCATCTATTGTGATGGAAATTAACCTGAACCAAATAATTGGAACACTTTGAATTTTGAGGCTGCTTTGGACTGTGTGTGCCCTAAACGTGAAGACACCTACAATGTAGACATTGGTACTTCACCAACTTCTTCTGCAGCGTTTTATTTGTAGGACAGTGTATTTGTTTGATTGATGTGAAATTTTGTTATGTTGATATTTCTGTGAATATTCAACCTATTAAGGAGTGCCACTGGTTGTGAAACTCCTTCTCCTATCGTGTCCTTACAGTGTATTATGTCTATATGAAAAGAAGGTAACATATGACAAAACAATCAGTTTGCATGATGGTAACCAGATAATTTTTGAAATGTTGGTGTGCAGTTTTGCGAGACGGAATATTTTATTCATATATGTCCAACTCAAATAATATATCAAGTTGTGCAATGAAGTAGTATGGCTGAATAAATAACACGTTTAATATAAATGTGATTTGTAACATTTGTTTATTAAATTAAAAATGCTAAACATGTTCAGCCAAACTACTTCATTGCACAACTTCATATATTGTTAGAACAAAAATAAGTTGATCTGTTTGAATTAAGTTTTCCATGGGATGTCCCGCAAAACCAGTCAGCATTTCTAAGATTTTCTGGTTACCATGGTTACATGGTGACAATTTATAATAATGCTATGTGTGACCTTCTTCTTATATAGATATAGTATGCTGAAAATTAGGTCAAGAAAGGAAGAGTAGTTTTTAAGATATGACAGTTACTAAAATATTACATTTCAACTTGTAGCTTGTCTCCATAAGCGTACAGTACGACTTAACAAATTTGTAACACTAAAATGTCACAAAATCTGTTGAAATAAGAGTACACGTAAACAATGCTTTCTAGCTGTCATGATAACAAATTGCCTTATGTTTTTGGTGATTAACGTTTCAAAAGAATGTTTACTTCATACCTCAACTTGCATATATTTGTGTAAACAATACTAAGTATAATTGCAGGAGAGGACAACTCACCAGATGACGCCAATGACAACACCGAGGAAGGACAGAGTTGTGACAAAAGAAACACCATTACTGGTGCAGAGAAAGTGAAAAAAATGAAAGCAGAAGATACAAAAGTGGATGACAAAAAACTTGAAGAAACCAAGTCCAAAAGTTTCGAATTGGACACCAAAAAACAAATCGATGCGTCGGAAGCGCCCAAGGATATCGCATCGAGTACCATGGAGAAAACATCGGTAGAGGCAACGTAAAAGTAGTCAGGAGGACAACGTCCATGATATCATCTTATCTGAGTCTATGTCAGAATAACCCAGTGCAGTAGGTAGGCCGTGTCTGGCCGATGGGATTAGCCACATCTTCCTGTGGGCATTTGTAGCAGAAGACAGGCTTTACTGGCAGTGTGAGACACTCGTTGCAAGACTGTTAAAACCAGTTTTAATACGCCTACATTCGGCTGATTTTTGTAAGGTTGGTTGTGGTTCGCTGTCTGAAAATGCCAGCTGGCTGTCAAGTCTATGTCTGCTGACATTTATCGTGTTACCTGGTCAGATAGTTATGTCAAGGATGCAGAATGCACCTGGCTTGTTGCCATAGAACCATATCCTTGCAGTGGGATAAATGGGCTCCCGTGAAAAGCTATGGTCAGAACTTAATGTCTTTGTCATGTTGGTTTGTACGTAGATTTTAGTGCAACTAGAAACTGATGTTCTACAGCTGCCAGTCTGCCACCATTTACCAGGGATGGGCTCAATACTTGTGAAAGTATTGCATATACATGCAACACAGTATTGCATTTAGCTAAAAGTATTGCAAACACTTTTGCAATATGTTTCCTCGTTATAATATAGGACGTATTGCAATGTTTAGTAAGACAAGGTGTCATAGAAGAATTGTTTATTTCATTTTTAGCACATACTTTTATAGTGTTATCGATTCTTAAGGGACACAAATTATATAGAATGTTTTGGTAAAATTATTGGGAAAAACAAAGACATTATACTGCAGTTCTTTGGAAAGTATCGCAGATACATCAAATCAATTTCAAAAATTATTCTAAACATTTTGCAATTCGCAGTTGAATATTGCAATACACAATACTTAGAGTATCGCACCCATCCCTACAGGGCATTTATCTTCTGTAATTGTATGAGACTCCGCGGTAGGAACCCAAGGGTCAGGGCAGCTAATGTGTTTGCTAGTTCACCCTAGTTGGCATGGTTTGAAGTTTTAGTGTTTGAAATTTTTGCAGACGTTGCGACTGCTCGTCTGTTTCTTGATTGTGAGCCGACGTTATCAGTAGATATGAAGATTTTTTCAGTAGCAGATCAGAACTTGCTAGTAACGGTTAGTCGTTGACCTGTATAACCGGATCTTATCCAAAATGTTTCGTCATTGCAACTGCAGCTCCAAAGCCCTCAGAATCTAACAGCAACGGTACTTACCACTGAAATCACGCAAGAGTTTGGTTAAACCCCCTCATCAATGAAACTTTTTTCTCGTCTCATTTCATGAAAAATCGGACCTGTCTAGTAGTTACCCGATCTAATGATCAAAGTCAAATCTTTCGATGATTTTAACAAAGGTGTGCTCTTTTAGAACTTAGATTTTGAACATAAGGAACCTGATTAGCGATGAACTAAATGATTTGAGAATGGACCTTTAACAGGCTCGATACTGAGTTTCTGGATCTTGAGAAGTGATCGTTTCCTTAATGAGTTGCTATTTTATTTTATGAAGAGAAGCGTAAGGACACGAATATAAGGATGACATGTATACAGTTCGTTCTATATTATATAAGTATTGTTTGTATGTGCATCTATCTCTGTACTGTAAGTAGGTGTTCTGGTATTGGTTGTGATATGTCATAGTAGACATGTTGCGTTCGTTTTGTTACTGGAAAACGTCATTTCAGTACAAATACGCAAACAGATGGAAATGTTATTGATTCTGTATGCCAGTGTGTAGCGTTTGAGTTTCGCGAGTGTGGATTGCACACTGTAAGAGTAGCTAGTTATAGCATTGTCTACGTTTGTCTATTAGGCTATTCCAGTGTTTCTCACTAGAGGGCGACAGTGGTGTTGGTCTATTAACAAGCGGAGTTGTGCACCCAAAAGCCGATTCACAATTCAGCTACTAATCTTCTGCTATATGATTTGAGTGTGCCTGTCAGTTGTCGTGGTATAGTTTATAATGTTAAATGGCGTGCAATTGCAGATGTCTTTGAATGCTTTTAGTGTCGACACGTTTTATTTTGTGTTCATATTTCAGTGTCAGCGTAGTGCGAGAAATGCTTGATGTTGTGCAACGTGATTGTCTCCTTTCGTTACGTAGTTGTGTTGCATTGATCAGTAAATCACTGAATGTAACTTTTAATTCAAGCTGCCTCTACAGTTCGTTTTTCTTCTCGTTTCGTCAAAATGTACGCATCTAGTATCGAGTACAACGTGCTAGTTCATTTGTGCAAATATGTTATTTATTGTTGATGAAATCATCAGACAAACTATAAAATGTATCTTGGTTTGGACAAACTGAAATTTGGGGAAAACAAGACAAATATGGCTATGTATAGCTGCCTCTGTATACTTTGACATAAGGATATTTACACGTTTGCAAGTTTCTTACACGATCTAATGATCACAGTCAATTCTTTCAATGATTTTAAAAAAAAATATGCCCATTGCGATGGTCTAAATGAGTTGTGGTGGCAGATTTTAGGGTTGGCAATATGTAGGCTGAAGGTTGTAGTATTCAACCACGGTGCTAAGGTGAATATAAGCTCGAATACTATGGCTTAAAGCTACATAACCTGTACCTGCTGCAACATCGACCTTAAATCCCAAGTAACTAGCCTCCTAGTCTGCTTTCTTTTCCAAGGCATCAGCCTAAATTTCTCAGAAATGAGCAATGATGATACAAGTCTTTAATGAGGTGCTGTGTATTGTTTGCTAAGATAACATAATGGTATATCTATTTCCCATGCACAACTTGGGCAAAATGTATAAACAGGCAAGTTAATTTGTCGCACGATTTCGTGTGCATGCGCAAAAATTAATTGCATATTTTTGTGAGAACGTGCACTTGATGGCATCCAAAAAAATTCAGACGACGTCAGATGGCCGGATTTGCTTGCATTGTTGTGCCTGCAATATGACGACTTCATTTCAACAGCAGTATGTTTTATTGGTGGTACAGTCCATTCTTCATTCCAGATTGGACATGTATTCATTGTCGTGGATAAATTAATGCAAACAGTTAACGAATGGTTGCAGAGTATCCACAAGAAGCTTTCTCTGTAGGCTCTGAAGAAACAATGAATAGCTAGAAAATATGTATGATTAGGTTATGTGGCTGAAAATTCAGCTGTTGATTTGCTGAGAAATTCTGGTGTTTTACGTCACTGTTTCATTATTTCAACACGTGTTCACAATTATCGCTACAGTTTACAGGTGTTGTAAATGTGTCAGCCCTCTACCAGAGACTCTATGAACCACAACAGTGTCCGTCAGTTATATTAGATGTTGTTAACCCTGTTAGCAGCTAGATTAACGTCATTGGTTTTGTTTCAGTCTAGAAGACGAAAAACACAACCATGGATGTAGAAGTTTAGAAAATAAACTGCTAGTGTGAAAGTTTATTGTTGAATACGTGTGCATTGAGTAAAACTTTGTGATATAAATCTGTTTTAAAGGGAATACACAACAGTGGCTAACTGAATGACTGTTTTAGGGGACACTGTAATGCAGAATTTATTAGAATTTATAATATCTTGGTTGGCTATAAAATAATACATGTATCCAAAACGTGTTACTATCATGATTTTTGACCTCTCAATATTTTTGCAAATACACAATTTGGCAGTGAATTAAAATACGCATACCGTATATATAGAAACCTTTTTTGTAATTAAATGCCAACAATAAGTCACCTTTGATGGTGAATTAAAACGTTTTAATTTAGATGAGCTTTCAGATGGTAAAATCAATATAACTTGGGCATTTTAATTAAACGAAACCCTCAACTAGAGCTCTGTGTATCAGTTATTTAACCAATGAAAATCATAGCACATTTCCTTTAAAATGTGAAAATTGACAGCAGAAAACGAAACGGTAAGAAAACTATAAATTTAATATCTTGCAAGCAAATACTGACTAGGATATTGTTGAATCTAAATAAACTGAACTCGTCAAAGACATCTTAGATGATATGAAAACGTGAATGCAGCATTGATCAATAATGGTGTGATGTATGTCTGAAAGTCTGAGCTGGTTAGTATTCCAATGGTGTGTCTTCTGATAACAGATCGTCAGCGGTACTCTTCGATAACGCTTCAGCTAACATGTGCTTGGGTATCTCGGAGCCGCGTACCTGTAGCGTATAGCATGCCGTCTCCACCTTCTGAAGGCTCTGTCGCAGCACTTGTATTTTCCTTGTCAGTTCCCGATCGACGTTCCCGAATGACACGAACGCATCGTAGATCAGACGCATGAAGCAACAGTTTTCGAACGGCAGGTCAAAGTCACCCTGCCCAATACAGTGGATTGCCATGCGCATCAGTTCGCCGGTCAAATCTGCGATTCCGAGCAGATAGTGGGTCGGGGGGACGTGCACGTGCATCATTTCTGTCTTCCTTGGTTGTGATTCAGAAATGTGGGACTTGTCGGCATCATCATCTTTTGAGATGGATGGCGTCATTGATGTGTCATTGTCTCGTTTGGTCGACTCTGTCGGTGTGGTTTCTTCCTGCAATGGCACAGACAGACAATTACTCTAAAACCTGGTTTGCACGAGAAAATATCATCGACAAGTCGATGGTTGCGACATTAGAAAAGGTCAAGGCCATTTGGGATTGCACATAACATTGCTTCAAAATAGGATCAGTTCTATTTCAAGCAAAGTCGCTGCAAAATGCCCAAGCGACATGGTTTACATGGGACGATCAAGCTGCAATTTGGATGAGCTGATGCCATCACATGCGACAATATTGCCTTGGGTAAAAACCAAGCTTGATGGGCCTTATCTAAATTGCAAAGTGTGCAAAAATTACCTTGCACATATTGCACTCAGGGTGCCGCCCCATTTTTCATAATCACTACCCCTACTTAATTAGCTTCTGGTTACCTATACAATTCAAACTGCCCACCCTTACACATTGTGCTCTTAACACTTTTGGACACTCTGGCTAGTCTCCTGCTCGGAGTCCTGCATCCTTCATAAATCCCCTAAACTCAACACGGCCACGCATGTTTCACTGTAGCTGAGCCCAAAATCTGCAACCCACTCCACATTGCTTCCAAAAACCTAAAATTAATTATCTTCTGTAAAAATCTCAAGATGCATCTTTTCAAAATTGCATTTTTACCCCAAATCTTCAGCAGCTTTTATGTGGAGTGCAGTCACGATATGATGCTTAACAATTTTGGTTTGCTGCAGCTCTGGGCACGAGTCCCCAATGATTTAAGTACCATAGACGTTAATTATTACTAAATTTCTAAATTATGTTTTACATTTACAATTGATGTACAAACAATATTACATTTAACTTCTTTCCTATACAACTGCACAAAATATTTGTCATTTACCAACAGAGTATTTAATATAACTGATATTTTAGGTACATTTTACATGCTTCAGAATGCAACTTGTGCATATATCTACAAAATGACATTTGATGAAGACAAAAACCCTAGTTTTATAGTTGATTGCATAAATGGATATATGTGATTTAAAATACACCAGGAAGTTTTTTCTGGGGTATCTGCCCGGGGTTGACATAGACATCACTAGTGAACAGTGGTGGTTTCGGGCAAAACATCTGGATCTGATCAATGATGATTTAACTACTAAAGAACACAGCACATTTATTCAGCCCAAATATAGCACTCGCCTGGGATGGGAGTGGACGAGTAAACCGAAGACGTTGTTCCACTTGCTCTACGCTAATGAGGGTCTTCTCTTTGAGGAACTGCCAGAAAGAGATGGCCTCGATGTATTCCTGCAGACCTGGTACATCAATTAGTAATCATTCATCATCACAACTGAAACCAGTAATCAAGAGAGAATGTGCTTATGTTCACTCAGAATTTTATTTTATTTTAGTTTTTCTCATTAGTTAAAGTCTGACAGTTTCATCATAAAATGATGACATTGTAATATAAACTACATATATATATATTATATATATATATATATATATATATATATACATACATGGAGTTAAAACCTCAATTCCGGCATTGAAATTAGTGTTTTGTTTTAAATGTGGTATTTTTATTTCTCTTTCAGTTACATCATGCAACTTTTTAAGTCAAATTATTCACTACAAATAATCAATCATAATTATTGTGTTTGCCATTATGTACCATAATATGCAGAAATTAAATAAAGCTGCTCGAAAATAGATATTTTTGGATGTTCAGTATGTCTGGTTGCTGTGTTCACATAATTTTATTTCGATATGGAATTGATAATTGGAATTGGTATTTCTAATTGATGTGCATTTAAAATTGCTATAATGTAGTTAACCTGGAACTAGTTGACCCCCTACCTGCGGTGTAGGCACGGATGTACTGGTGGTGGTCTTCAGTCTGCAGCTCCTCTGCCACTAGCCTCCACTTCTCCTCCTGAAGTTCCTTAAACTTTTCCTCTGCATCTTTCAAAATGGTCTCCCGATTCTCGTCTCTGAAGCCAGAACCCTGCTGTTACCTCCCAGGGAATCCCATGCTCCCCACACACAAAGGAAACAGCAGATTGGGAGCACTACTGGAGCACAAGTATTATGTGATGTGTGGCAAATACGGAATAATCTGTATTTTTGACTTTGTATAAATTATTATAAATTGTTTCATTTATTGAATTGGCCTAGATGATAGCATTCAGATTCCAACTCATTTACTTTTAGAAAAGGTTCTGATTAGAAACCGGAATTTCTTTATTTGGCCTAATCCATTATTTTACTGTGATCATACAGATGACTAAACAGATCGTGTTAACTGTCATCAAATGTTATGTTCTGTGGGGCGTGGTGTTCGTGTGGTAGGGCGCCAGACTTTTGGTCGAGGGGTCGGGGTTCAAAACCATCTGCTGCCATTTCGAAACTTACGCAATTTTTTTCACCCCACTTGGCCTGTGTCTTCAGGAAGAGACACTAAAAGTTGGTCCCTTCTATCTGGTGTCTGACAGGGGAGGTAAAAGATCCCACACAGGGGGTAAATGTGTAACCTGCTGTGGACTCCATCTCTCATGAGTCACTGCAGAAGCGTCCACGACGTGGCTCAATCAATTCTGCTAACTACCTCGCAAGAGGATATGACTGAATGAAAAATGTTATGTACACAACTTTACTACGCACCCTGATATCCTGTGAAGGAGGAAGATAACCCGCTTGCTCTCGATGGTGATATCCCGGCTCAGCTTCACAACTCTCTCGTGCTTGTCGTGTTTCTTATCCAACTGATGCTGGTAGCCACGGAAGAGCTTGATCACAGGGGAGTCTTCATCCACGGCGGGCTCATCTTCTTTATGCCTCGATGGCCTCGAACCTATCCTTCTTGTTCGTCTACCTGTTGAAACACAGCTCAGGATGCAGAGTCGTGTATTATATTGTTCCTATCTTCTATGCTGGGTTGGCAGATTTCTTTCACACGGTAAAAAAGTGTAAAAGTAAAGCTCCCCCAAAACGTTTCCACACAATAAACACCATTTTCTGCTTGTTTCTTCTATAAAAGTGGAAGAGTTCGGAAGAAACGTAGAAGAAAGTAAAGAAACCTGATAGGATTTATAAAAACCAATCTGACTAAGCAAACTATTTTAATATATTGTAAAAACTGTGCATGCCTTCGCTTCGGCTTCACTTTTTTATTTAATGTTTATATTTTTTATAAATGGCTACGAATCCGATTTCACTTGGGTTTTGCCTTTCATAGGCATAGCCATAGCCATAGCCTAGCCTTAGCCTTAGGCATAGCCATAGCATAGGCATAGGCATAGCCACAGATATAGCCTGAGTAGGCATAACCACCAGGTAAACATGTTGCAGTGCATATAATCTCAATAGCGCTTTCAGAAACTGCATTATAATGACTTAAAATTCAGAAAATTATAAAAACGTTATAAATAGAGCAACGTTGTACTTGTACGTTCGTTGTAAATAGGACGAGTATTTTCCTGCGACACCCAATTGACATGGCCCGATGTCCAAAAATGTTGCTAAGTTTGGGCGTCGTCTGCATGCATTTTATATGCTCCGGTTGTAAGACAGATTATTCCCTTTGAGCAAATCCACTATGTACAAATAAATGCTCACCGTCACGCCTTGACATCGTGAGTTTTGACAAAAAGAACCACGCGACTCGGAACGCAGCAAAAAAAACAAGCGACAGTGTCAGATGATTTATTTCCCCTTACAATTTCGAGTCCAGTCAAAACGGCGACAACCGAACTGCGGCGACACACCGCAACGGCGATAACTAAAACCACGACAGTGACGGCAGAACGTAAATGCAACAGTTCTGTTGCAACACTGTATCTACAGGCGTAACTGTGGGACCGACGGGCACTTTTGGGGAACGAACAGCAGCCGTAGCATTATCATCACTCGAACCAAAGACCATGCCAACATTGGGCCAACGTTGGCTGTACGTCTATGTCGGCATGCAGCCATATTGCATGGCAGTAGTTTAATTGGCATGCCAACCTGGTGCCTATGATGCTGTGCCAACATTAGACCAATATAACCTTACCTTAAGATGGTTCTGAACGCAGGATTCTTGTGACTCCTCACTGATCAGCTCTTCATCGTCATCTATTAATAGTTTAAGAATTCCGGTTCTAATTTTTAGAGGTGCTTCAAAATTATATATAAAACTGCCTGATTGGACTAAGGTTAGAATTAATCGAGGCGGTTATATATATATATATATATATATATATATATATATATATATATATATATATATATATATATATATATATATATATATATATATATATATGGATTTTGCCTGTACGACTGTTTCAGGGAGGGAATTCCAAGGCTCAATCACTCTGAGAGGAAAAACATTTTTCTTATAATATTTTTGTATTTGATCCTTAAGTAAATAATTGTTAGCGTATGCCCTCTATTCCCTGCCTAGAAAGATGCATCATCCCATTTTAAAAGTTTAGGTGAAGATTCAATGTCATATAAATTGTGCATTTAAAAAGTTTAGGTGAAGATTCAATGTCATATAAATTGTGCACCTCGTAAACATCTATATGCTAATGAGGGTAGTTTAAGTTATTTTTAGCTGCTAATTCTTTGGTTGCTCTTCTTTTGACGTTTTGCATTGCAATAATGTTTTTTTTGTAAGGATACCACACTTCTATGGCGTAGTCAAGGTGCGTTCTTACACTCGTTTTATGTAATGGCAAGAAATCATCTTTGTCTAGAAATTGGAAAATTCTACGAATTAGTTTTGTCATCTATATGTTGCTTTTTTACACCATGATTACTTGATGTGGTCATTAAAGGACAGCTTTGTGTCTACAGTGACCCCCAAGGACAAGTCGTTTTGTTTTTCAATTGTGTCGAGCGGATGTATGATAGTGTCAGAATATTAAATTTATAAATTTCTCTCGTTTTTATCTATTATAGTTCTAAATATCTTGATGTCGTCTGCAAATAAAAATGTAGGCCGAAAAATGTATCAGACTTAGTTAGTTCTGGCAAGTAATATATATATATATATATATATATATATATATATATATATATATATATATATATATATATATATATATATATATATATATATATATATATATATATATATATATATTCACGATACAACATTAATAGTAATCAATAGTCCTAAAACCGAACCCTGAGGTATCCCAGAAGTTATATACATCAGCAAACATGTCTCCAGGACGGGATAACTTGCGCTACGTACTCTCAAACGGTTTACGCACCAAAGTATTCGCCGTGCGCGCACGTGGTTTCTGCGATTGTTGGAAGTTAACGTTTTACTTAGCGAACATTTGTTGATTTGCCATAAACCATTAAGAACCCTTGATATACGGGGTATTTCGAAACAAAATAAAGGCGCTACGTATCATTCATGGGGTCGTAGATTAATCCCTGAAAGTTTGGCGCCCGAGGTCCAAGCCGTCTAGGAGGAAAACTTGAACAAATATACAAACATACGCTAGCTCGATTGTAGATAGGTTGTGCCATTTTGATTGTTTTCCATTTACAGCCACCTTTTGTTTTCTGTTTGCGAGAAATGCTTCAATCCAATTTATTATTTCCTTCCAAATATTGAAGTTGTCCAATTGATTTATTAGCCTCTTATGTTATGTAGTACATTGTCAAAAGCTTTTTGAAAGTCCATATAAATGACATCTGTAAAATTGTTATTATCCCAAGCCCAAGATCCAATTATCTCAAACTTTTATAAATTGAAGGGCTGCACGTTGAACGCCCTGATATAAACCATATTGTTTTAATAATCCTTTCCATGCATTTACATAGAATACTTGTAACGTTAATGGGCTATAGTTGCTTGCTTATGCCTTATTTCCTTTTTTATAAATCGCTGAAATTGTCCCTTCTTTCCAATCGTTCGGAATACTAGCTGTTTTTATCGACGTTTCAAATATTATACGTAATGGGTGACATGTTGATTTCGAAATTTCTACCAGTAGCCTGGCTCCTATCTCACCTGGAGCAGGGATTCGTTGATGTTTAGGTTTTTAACTCCAATAATATTTTACTTTCAGTTATTGTTGTCTCTCCCATCATTGTAATATTCTTCACTCTAGATGTAGTTGGTATTTCCCCTGGTTCTTTTGTTGTAAGTACACAAGCGAAGTAGGTTGCAAGAATATTTGCTTTTCCCCCACCATCCGTTATAGCTTGGGATTTATTGGATCTACGTGTAATTTTCCAATTCCTGGTTTTATTGTAGTTTTGTATTTAGAATATTGCCAGAACACTTGATTAGCTAAGTTTCTGTAAAACTCCTTTCGACGAAATATGGCTAACTGCTCACAGCCGGGAGCGGTCGTTAATCGCCGTGCCACAGGGAGCATGCATAAATGCGCCAACCCACACCAACATTCTACACCACTCCCTTCCAAATGTATTCATTAAGACCATTTAAACAATCTGACTGCCCTACTCTACATCTACAACATGACAACGCAGTCCCCGGATTCGACGTCCGTTATTTAGTCCATTACTAGCAATGACATTTTGTTACGGCATTAACCAGCGTCTATGTCCTTAATTAAACTGGAGACCGTATTTCTACTGTCACAGATCCAGCTTCTTTGGAGATGTCCTGATTCTTGTGGATCTTCTCACGGAATGGTCCTCTGCCCTCGGTATCTGCACTGGAATTGCCGGTCTGTCTTCTGCTTCAACTACTGTTTCTGTCGACCACTGGTAACCCCACTGCACTTGGGTACCATGGTGACGTCAGAGGCTCTGATTTTATCACTATGTCTGCCATACAGCATCTTCTTCTACCAGCACTGCGTACGATCTGGTACCCCTCTTCTCTTGGATGGTACGAGGTACCCACTTTTGATCGTTACGATAGTTTCTTACCGCTACTCTGTCTCCAACTTCGAATTCTCTGTGTTGGCCTCTCCTCTCCTCTACTGATGTGGCCTGGTAATTCTCCACAGTCTTTCTCGTGTTGGATTTTATGACATCTAGTCTTGTTCGCAGTCCTCGACCTATCAGTAACATTGCCGGGGAATCTCCAGTTGTCGCGCGTGGAGCGTTTCTGTAGGCAAACATAAATTTGGCTACGTGTCGTTTCACTGCAACCGAGTCGCCTCTCGCTGATCCGTCTGGAATGTCTGAACGTAGCATTCCAACTGCCCTTTGGTCGTTGGGTGGTAGGATGCAAAACATGTATGCCTGATGATGTTTGCTTTCTTGAAGTTTCGGAAAACTTGTGAATTGACTTCCACTATCACTGTGCAAGTGTTCTGGTTGACTATACCTTGCAAACACATCTCGTAATAGTTCCACAGTTCTTTGCGATGATGCTGAGGCTGTCGGTAGTACGTCGGGCCGTTTGACGTGTGCGTCGATCGCTGTCAAGAACATTCGTGCCATAAACGGTCCAGCGTAATCTACATGAATACGCTGCCATGGTTTGGCAGGCCATTCTAACGGGTGAAGTGGCACGGTAGGAGCTTCAAACTGGTCTCTGGCATTCTTGACATTTCCTTGCCAGAGACTCTATATCCTTATCTGGCTGCGTAACTTATGTGGCACCAGGATACGTTCATTCCCCCACATGATGCATCCGTAGAACACACTCAGCTCATAGCGCTTGTCGAAGAATGGTTTAAGTCCCTCTGGACTGATCGTCGGCCATCCTTGCTGTGTCTTCTCCAGGGCCTTTGACATGACACTCCGTCTTGATGGTTGCTGCCGTGACAGGTAGGGTTTCCACGTGGTCCGTGTAGAATATATCCACCACATCGGGAGATGTCTTCCCCGTTTTCAAGGGTAACCTCGAAAGTCCATCTGCGTTTGCATATTTCTCATAGTCGTGTGCTGCTAGCTGTAGGGCACATCGTTGCATCCGTGCAGCTGTCATTGCTGGAATACTCTTCCCTGGATGAAAGATAGCTGTGAGGGGTTGGTGATCCGTCACCTAAACAGGTACTGGTTGAACTTACTGACTCCCCACACAAGCCCCAGTGCATATCTGTCTATCTGGCTGTAATTTCGTTCAGCCTTGTTGAAAGTTCGCGAGGCGAATGCGATTGGTTTCTGCAACCAATCTGGCATATTATGACTGAGTAAGGCCCCAAACCATATGCAGATGCCTCGCACGCTACTCTGATCGGCAAGTCCGGATCATAATGAACGAGAACTTGTTCCGATGTGATCAGACTCTTCGCTCCACCAAACGCCTGTTCACACTCCTTGGACCACATCCACTTCTGTTCCTTCTCTAGCAACTGGTTTAGGGGATGTATCACACTGGCCAAGTTGGGTAAAAACCTGTGGTTGTAATTCACCAGCCCAAGGAATCCTCTTAAACTACTGACATCTTGAGGGTGTGGTGCCTTCTGCACGGCCTCTGTATTGGCCTTTGTCTTGTGCAGACCATCGTGGTCAATCTCATGGCCACAGTACTCAATCCTTTCCACGAAGAACCGGTACTTCTTCGCATTGATCCACAGGACCTTCTCTGTCAGCCTCTTGAGTACTGCCTGTAGGTTTTCCAGATATTCATCATCAGACTTCCCTGTAACAACGATGCCATCTAGCATCACCTCCACGCCAGGGATTCCTTGTAATGTATGCTCCATTGATTGCCCACTGGCTATACACGACTTTTTCTGGAGCCTTTCTAGCTCCTTCTCAAAGTACGGTTTGATCGCATATGGCACGTTTCGTGGCCTACAAAACTTCGGTTGAACACCTTCCTCTACGGTGAGTTTGGCTTTGACACATTTTAATGTCCCTAAGCTTTCCGTGCTTACCAACTTGTACTTGACCAGCAGCCGCTGAACGTACTTGTTGGCATCCTTCAGGGAAATATCCTTGCTAGTCCCGTCATGTGACTTCAGGGAGTGGATCTCTCTCCAATCGAGCTTGATCTCCCCAAACCAGTCACGACCGAACAGCACTTGTCGACCGCCTTTGATAACAAGTCCAGCTTCACCTTCTGCTTCTTGTGCTTGACCTGGACACGAAGCTTTCCCTCGGGGACAACGAACTCTCCCATGTACGTTCGGAGAGTTACTGGTGTAGGCTGGAGTTGACGCTTCTGGAACATTTCCTTGTACACACGGTGTGGGATTACTGAGTGTGCCGATCCAGCATCGACTTTCATTTTAAGCGGTTGCCCAGCTACCCGCAGTGTCGTCCAAATTATGTCAGTTCTGTTCTTTAACTTCATTAACTGGTGAACCGCATCTAGGGTGTATAACCCATCGCTCCACTCTTTGTCATCACTAACATTGCTACTGTCACTTTAGGCAGCTGATATTTGGTTCACCTTTTTATCTTTCTTGTAGTGTTTATTTTTGTCACTAGACTGACACACGGCCTTGGTGCGGCCCGGGTTCCCACATCCGTGGCAGATTCCGTCTCTGAAGCGACAATCGTCCGACCTGTGCCCGCGACAGTCGCTGCAGCTCTGCCACGAAGGAGGCGAAACTTTCACCCTCGTGTTGATGTCGGCGGCCAAAAGTGGCAAAACGGAAACGCTCCCCCATTTCAGCGGTTTGGGGACCTAGATGATCCCCAAGTGTTCTTACCAAATCCGCAAATGGCTTATAGTTGACGGTTTTGTGGGAGCCATCAATGTTTTCAATAGTTTATAGGTGTCGCTCCCCGTTACACTTGTTAATAGATCTGCCTTTTCCCGTTCGACTATATGACTATGTCTATGTCATCACCATTAACGTTGAAGTACGACTGCAGCCTCTCAACGTATGCCGCCCATGTTTCTTTAGAATGATCAAACTCACTCAAACTACCAACTGGCGCTGCCATAATGTGAGTTGTTCACTTACTTATGTTCTTATCCCATCCTCGTCGCCACTTTCGTGTATTCTTTCGACGAAACATGGCTAACTGCTCACCGCCGGGAGCGGTCGCTAACCGCCGTGCCACAAGGAGCATACATAAATGCGCCATCCCACACCAACACTCTGTAGTGGTATGTGTTTTTCTTTTAATACGTTTAATTATGTTCTAAGGATTTGTCATTGTCTGTTTACTTTATTGTCAGGATCTTTAAATTGGGCTTTCCAATCTATATTGAAAGACTCAATCCTCATAATATCAAAATCTGCCTTACATATTAATTGGGCCAACATATTGGCCTAAGTTTGAAATGTTGTATAATGGGATCCTGCTAGATGACGTGCGCTACATTGTACACATACGTTGCTTATGCCTCGTGTGGTCCTTGCGATCAAATTCTTCTGCAACGCGTCGTCGAAGAGGCAAAGGCGAAGGTCACGCGGCGTTCTGCCACTGGCACTGCAATTAAGTAGGGGGGGGGGGGGGTGAGTCGAGATCGACCAAGCAGCTTCAGATCAACGATTGACTCGATCAACGGCGAGATGAGAAATAGCCCAGAACTATAGACACGTGACAAACACAGGTGCAGCGTCTGGTGCGCACTCGACCGAGGACGAAGACATCGACTCCGCTATCGATCGACTCACTCAAACTTGAGTCGACATCGCTGCAGGAGGAACGAAGGGGAGGTTCGTCGTGTGCGACGTCAAATCAGGATATATACGAAACTCAAACAGGAGAGACGTCGGGCAGATGGAATATGCGCTCAACCTCCTTCAACCTCCCGCTTTATTCCTGCCACATCCACCTCAAACCACGCAGGTAGGTAATAACAAAGGCTACAATATATAGGCTAGGCCTACGGACCATGCCGCGCCCATTCACAATGACTGTCAGTATGTTAATTTCTTCCGAAAGACAGGCAAAATGGGGTTGAACCCTGTCCTTTGACAGTCCAGCGCACCAACCGCCGAACTACCGCCGTCCCACAGCCAGTTACAAAGTTAGACTCTTTTTCTAATGGCATTTCTCTTTGGAGTTTCCGTTTCCGGCGTTAATTTTAAACACGCATTATTAGCGATATTAATGTACGTTAAAAATGCAGTATTTTGCAGTTGTTTGTGATGTATGCATGTGACAGTGTCATGATTACATGTGTAATGCGTTACTTCATCGTAAAACTAATGCATACAACATCTAAGATTTGGCGATACGCAGGTTCCGTTACGTTAGACGCGAGTACAGATTAGCATTAGCCCGAGTACAGATTAGCGCTGCGGCGATTACAGGAATCTCGTTCACGTTTTGTTTCGGCTCGTGTTTTGGCGGCTGCTTCATTTAATTTCCGTCAGTTATAACGGGATATTTGAAAGCAGTGATTTATCTTTTTAGTCGTTTTTATCTTATCGAAATTAGGCCAAAATTAAAGCTGAAAACATCGAGTTTTGAGCCTGGCTCTGCTTCTGCGAATAGCCAAGATCAAAGATGAAGATTCTAGGGTGTTTGCAGATCCCGCGTCAGCAAACTAACCAGAACACGTCTTTTATCTTAGATCAGTCAATCAATATGAAAGCATGTTTATTTGCGGTGGCAAGTGCAAGGAGTGTGGTTTGCCAGAAAACGACGGGTAATTTAGTCCTTATGGAGTACTTATTATTATGGCTTTATATTTCAATCTTACCTCGTTTATGACCCGAAAAGTGCAGAGACTGTCAGAAACTATCTTTAATAGAAAGTAGTTTGTGACTGTGTATGTCTGTGTGTATATATTCCCTGATATCTCCATCAGTTTCACATGTATGGGGCAGAAATTTTGTAGGCATGCCTGGTGATGGTTCATGCATTCAAAGTATTTGAAATTCCATGGAATTATGTCGAAGGAACCAATGTAGATGGTTGACGTGATCTACGTCAAACGTCTTCTAAAACGCTTCATGAAACCAGCAGTGTCAGAAGCTGACAAAAACAGATTTATTATGACGCTGTGGGACGTGGCAGTTCAGCGGTTGGTGTGCTGGACTTTCAAAGGACCAGGGTGCAAGTCTTAGTGAAAAACTAAGTTTTTGTTTCTTATTGACAAAAACACTTGCTCGCTGAGGTCAGGAAAACTGCGGAAGGAGTATTCTCATTTTGCATGCTTTCACTTTCCTTGCCTACTGATATTATTACCACTGGCTACTCTGTAAATTAGGATAATGCTCCCACCTTGAATATACTAGGATAGTATGTCAGTGCTTTTAAATTAAGATCTACACAATTTAACACCTCTTAGGTGTTCTATGTAAAAAAAATTTTTAACCAGCTTTGAAGGTTCCTCAATTCAATTTTGGTTTGCCAGTCTCATTTAAAATTAATTTAGCAATCGGACAATATGAAATTACTTGTTTGGTCAAACATTAATTGAAGTGAAAATGTAAACACTGAAAACTCCCGTATTTCCGTAACTTTGTCATGTGATCAGCAAGAGGATAGAAGTCACACCCATGATCTTCATTGACCCGCAGAGTGTTTACATTTTAGATATCCACTATTTTGAGCCTTACCAGATCTAACGACTAAAGTCAATTATTTCAATGACTTGAACGAAAATATTAATGTTTTATTAAATCGACTGCGAATCTGCAGTGTTGCTTAAGCTGTTCACACACAACATATTAGGACATCAATGAACCAGATTCGCGATAGGCTGAATCAGCTGAGGATGGATTATAAACAAACAGTCACATTTTCAAATCCCTGGGATTTTCCTCCAGTTTCAACTGTTTATATAATTTCAATAAACGCCACTAGCATTGACATGCTAATATTATACGTTACAAGTCAAAATATAATATGTTTAAATTTCCCGGCACTGTCTTTTGAGACTAACAAAAGCATGTTAGGGTAAACTGATGAATGACTCTTTCTGTAACTAGCATAACTGTAAAATAGCTTAAGGAAAATATTAACCTGTCACAGAATTTCAGACTAGGAAAAGATGCTGCCTCTTGAAGGGATATTGATGTTGTTACTGCCTTTGACAATACAGCTTTTAGTGTGCAGAAAAATACAGTAGAACCACTCAAAGTGGCCACCCTATAGTAACGGACACAGTACATTTTGTGTGTATCACAATCTGTTTTTCTGACATCTGTATATTTGACGAAACTCTGTAATTCGGCCGCCCCTTTAATCAGGCCACTTTATCTCAGTCACATGCGTGACCGCTTTATAGAAGTTCTACTGTAATCCAAACTGTGAAATCCTCAATATCAATTCAAAATGAATCCACTTCACAAGATGTTCAACCAATTCCATGTAGTGTATCTCAAATCGCAAGTAATTATACTCCAAACAGCCCAATCTTGAGCTAACGCAGGAGTTTGGACCAACAAGTTTTAGTGTCTCTTCCAAAAGGGGTGAACGAAATTGTCCAAGTTTCGAAACGGCGGAGGTGGAATCGAACCACCGTCGTCTCGATCAGCAGACGGGTACTCTAACCATTAGCCAACTGCTTGCCATATTGTACATCACTGAACTCATTACTGTTATCCTGTATTGCTATAACCTGCCCAGCCAGTATTATGCATGTATGTTTTCTACGTACATCATTGTGTTTACATGCATACTACTGTGTTAAATTATTTGTGCACAGTTTGTAGCGCAGATGTGGTTGTCTCACCAACTATTTACATTCAGCAATTGTTCCTTCACTAGGAGCGAAATGAAGAATAGTTTGCCGGATCTGCAAGTGGGAAACATCACACATACGAATATACTGGCGACTGTCCGTCTTGTGGCACAGTTCTGTGTTGCCGTACACAAAGGTACTTTCTGTTCTTTTAACATGCAGCTAACGTTAAGTAAGTTCTGGTTGGCTGCATACATTCTTTACCAACATAACTTACAAATTTATCTGCCAGCATAAATTGTGCAGTTACCTATGTATGATTTGCTTGTTTACTCTAGTACAGGGCTAGATTTTAAGGAAAACAGGTCTGATCTGGATTACCAAGGTATTAAATTCAGTAATCCATCAAAAGAACTCATGATCCACAAAATAACTAATTTAACATGGATTACAACATTGCAGAAACTGCCATCGTATTATAGAACTAAAAATATTTGATCATAAAAGTTAAACACTAGTCTAGAACATGAATAAATAACCTCACTCCTGATGTTGTAAAATCTAGGGTGCTCAGAATAACCAAAATCGAGTCCTGCCCTAGTATTTGATTAATACTTGAACTCTGTTCCATTACGATAATCGTGATGTACTATATTTCAAAACATGTTATTAGGATACCTATTACTATTCCTGGGGCATTATTGTTCTAGCTAAACACCAGTTAAGTACTTAATGGCTTACTTTAACCTCAGTAGTTGCAAAAACATGGTTGTTTGGTTCATTTTGAATAGCCCTATCTTAGGTAAACTACGTATTAAAATGTCAGGATTGTGTTCTGTCTCATTTAGTTTATAATTATTGAAGCTGATAAATCACTGTTCTGCTAATGGTGTTTTTCTCCCACATTCCTCCCAAATGGGCCAAAACAAAATAAATGTGGCTGAACACCATTCTGCAAATTGTTTTGTTTACACAATAAAAGAGCATGCACAGTGATGGTGATCATTGGACTTGGACTATGGAAAGTTAAAGTTTAAGGATGAATTATTCTGAAAATATATTAGAGTAAATACCTAAAATTATGACTTTTTAAATCTCTGATTGCACCTGTCACTGTGTGACATTACCATGCTGGGTGTGTCACTACAACAGCCAGAACAGTCTACACAGCAGAATGCCTGTATTGTTTCTGCATTAGCAGACCCACTTGCCTTAACAATTCCGCCTGGAGAGGGGGGTGTAACGCAGGGGTGACACTCCATCAACCCACCCGCCAAGGCTGTTGGGGAGGGTACCCACAAGCAACAATGGATACCGGTGATTAAGTCTGCACAACCGACAACACCCACCAAGCCAGGGTTCCTCGCGGCAGAAGTAGAGTCAACGACACGAATCTCATATACGTCCATGCAAACAAATGGGATCTTCCAGCTGTGATCAACACAAACATTCATGGCGCCCTGGCAAGTCAACTTGACAAAATTAAAGTTACAAAAGACGACACACCGGACAGCTCGCTCACATTATCTGGGTTCAACATCTATCGGAGGGACAGACAAGACCGAGCCCGTTTTGTGGTAGCACTCAGCCTCACCTCATTGAAAATGTTATTCCACTTACCAACCTGCGAACAACAACTGAATTTCTTCAATTCTAGCATCAGAATGTTGCTTGACATGCATCTTCAAGAACACGAAATCAGACGATGTTCTAGCGACAAACCCTAGATAGACGACAATTTCCGCTATCTTATTCGGCGCCGTCAGAATGCACTTCTTTCTGGAAACTACTAATGTACAAACTGTACAGAAACAAGGCTGATTGTGAGAAAAAATAATTACAACGAAAGTACTACCAACGGAAAATCCAGTCTCTCGAAAATGAACACCCAAAACAATGGTGGAACAATGTGAAAGATCTTGCGGGTGTTAAAGTAAAGTGTGACAATCTACAAGGCCTTGCTAACTAGTATTGCTCTGGCAACCTCGATATCATTGCCAACGACGTGTGACTTCTTCAAATCCGTGTCAAATGACTTTTCTGTTAACTCCCCTGTCACCCGATGATACCTTCTTACCACCGGGAGCCTATGAGGGAGCCAGATGCCTACATCATCAATGTCAGCAAAGTAGCCAAATCACTATCACGAGTAAAAACAGACAAAGCAGTAGGCCCCGATGAGGTACCCAACTGGATCCTACACGACTATGCCACCATCCTTGCTCCTGCCGTCTGTGCGATTTTTAACAGTAGCATACGAGAAGGAACCATGCCCATGAGATGGAAATGTGCCGACATTCGACCTATACCCAAAGTAAGACCACCTACACTCATCCACAAAGACTTACGCCCAATTTCTCTCACACCGGTCTTATCGAAGTGCCTGGAGAAATTCATTTGTGATTGGATAACGGACATTCCCTGCGTCCAGGTCGACCCTAAACAATATGGGTCAATAAAGGGAACATCCACTGTGCACACATTGATCGAGCTGGTAAACGAGTGGAAATACGCACTCAACGCCCCCGAAACTATAATGAGTATCCTTCTCGTCGATTTTAGCAAAGCTTTTGATAGAGTTGACCACCATATTCTACTTACTAAATGCACATCACTTGGACACCCGAATTTCATCATCTTTCCTGTGCCAATGCAAACAACGAGTAAAGATCGGCAACGTGAAATTGGATTTCACTACTATCAACACAAGGAACAATATTCAGCCCTATTAGCTTTATACACCACATAAACGACTTACAAACATCCTGCATGCTTGTGAAATATGTTAATGACTGCACCATATGGGAAAATTTTTCACCCTGTGGCCACAATAGCTCACTACAAACAAAAGTAATGGAAGTTGTGCAGTGGACGACGACCAACAAAATGGCATTCAATTACGATAAGACGAAGGAGCTAGACATTTGTTTCAAGAGATCACCATTAAATAACCATCAATGACAGACCCATCGAACAAGTGAAGTCAACATGACTATTAGGTGTCACACTAACAGCTGATTTAAAATGGCATTCCCACATTGACGAAATAACCACCAAAGCATCGCAATGACTATACTTCATAATGCTGCTCAACCGAGCTGGAGTTAAATCCCACCACCTTGTTAAAATTTATACTACACTGGTACGATCAGTGATTGGATACTCTTGCCAGGTGTGGCACACGAGTTTAACTAAACAGCAAATGAATCAGCTCGAAATATGTCTTACGCCGAAGCCATCATCACAACGCGAATCCCAACACTGGCAGACTGAAGGGAAATACTATGCAGAACTCTATTTGCGAACATGCAAAAACATAATCACAAGTTGCATTATCTTCTGCCTCTAATCAGGGAACCTACACACGCAGCCCGCAGTAACTACACTGTGCATCGATGCAGAACTGATAGATTTAAGAACTCTTGTACCATGTGGACTTTTCACTAGTTGTAGACCTGATCACGACTTTGCTTTATAATATTCTACTTTTTACTTGTAATTAACACAAAACCTATATTTTATTTCTTTACTTGTGTGCACGCAATTCAGTGCTCTGTCATGTTCTATCAATTCAGTGCTCTGTCATGCTCTATCAATTCAGTGCTCTGTCATGCTCTGTCAATTCAGTGCTCTGTCATGCTCTATCAATTCATTGCCTTTTATATGCAATTTAATGCTCTTAATTTAATACCAATTTATATTATATTTATTTACATGCAATGTAATGTTCATAATTCAATACTGATTTATACTATATTTATTTATATGCAATTTAATGCTCTATTAATTCATTGCCTTTTATTTTTTATCCTGTTTAATTTACATAGTTATATTTACCATGTATGCCTACACATGTACTGCTCAGCCTTTATGGCTGCAGAGCATAATAAAACTATAATGTCAATTTTTTTTTTAACCTACTAAACTAAAAGTTTATTGCCTGTATCCCTGACAATAGGTGGTTGCAATTAGAACATTGTTGTAACACAACAATGAAATTCAAGCTGCTGAAATCACTTTCGGAAAAAAAAATTTTTGCACCCGGTATACCCAATCTCCATTCCCTTATTATTCTTGAATTTTGCATTTAGACAAACTGTACCAGTATATCTCAATGTTCAGCTAATTAAAGATATGTGGCTTTTTCGCATTAATATGGCATTACACCACGTACACAATTTGTTTGTAAATGCACAGTTTTTGGTATAACCACTTTGTCATAAACGATTTCACATGGAGTGAGCCTCATGAAAGCTGGCTATGAAGTTGTTATATTTGACATGTGCAACAGCGCCTTGTCATTTTATGTTGCAGAGTATCAATGCCTGAGGCGAGAAGTTCGCTCACTGCGTGCAGAAAGTCGCTCCCTGGCAGAGAAGATAGCACAGCAGTCATGCAATGCCACCGGTAATACTACTTCTGCTGCTGTCAATGGGTGCAGATCACAGTTAATTTTCCCATTGGTGGCCATGTTTCAAAATCTTAACTGTGTTGCAAACGCGCTTACCTTTAAAATTAACAGTTTTTGCAAAATGTTAATACGCCTGGTCGTGTTTTGGGAATGTCACCACCAAAGTAACTACGCATCTTTGAATCTGCTTCGTATTAACAACATTTTGCTACCAAAGGTCCTACATTTCAAACGTTCCAAACCTGCTGGCTTAATGCAGTAGTTTATGTTATATGACATGGGTGACAGTAGTGCATCATGGTTGGATTGAAGGGTTAGAAAGATGGAAGTTTAATTAGTAGTTTACCCTGGATTCTTATTTTATTTACAGTGTTTTGTTACTAAATCATTTGTTTTGTTGCGTGTTGTAGGGGATGGTCCGAGTATTGGCACGGTGGTCGAACTGCCCCACAGGGCTGTCATAAACAGAAGCGACTCAGATTTCAGTGAAAACAACAACAGTTTTGATTCAGGAGCGTCAGGCATCAACAACAGCGGTGGAGATGAAACAACATGCGTGGATGCTTCCGAAAGTGGTGCCGAAATGGAACTGCCTGAAGACGTCTATGACAACGGCGCTTCGAAATCATTAAGTACTGATAGCAATGTACATGCAAGCACAGGTGACAATGATGTTTCTTCTGAAGGGACCGTGTGTGAGATGCTGGACGGTAAGGACACCCCCAAGAAGTCGACTGGGCATAACAAAGTCCATGCTGTGTCAAGCGGGAAACGAGTTAAGAGGCGGTTGCTTCAGGACTGTGATTCCGACGAGGAGAACGAATCTACAGCAAAAGATGGCGATGTTACCATCAGCGAAGTTTGCCAAGAAATCTCAAAAACGCTTGAAGACGACGAGCAGAGTAACAGCTCGAGCTTTGTGAATTGGTCTCCGGTGTTCAAGTTGCAGAAGGAAGCGCCTCAGTGTGTTGTTAGCAAGGCACAGTGCAGTTCTACAGAGCGGGAGACTGGTCAGGCAGGAAGTGCTCCCAAGTCGGGTCGTATAACGAAATCCAAGTCTGGATCCAAAGCTGTAAGATTAGTGGCTAAATCATGTAACTCTCAAAAATCTAAATCACCCTATAACGACGATATGCAGAGGGATAGTGATGATGAATATGAAGCCACAAAACGATTGAAAACAGCCGGTTCACACAGAAAGCCACCTAGAAGGCAAAGCAGTGGTCAGCTAACAAAGACCAAGGCGTTTCTTCGCATAAAGATCAAGGCAAAGAAGTCGACAACCAGGAAGTGCGAACAGAAACAAACAGCAAGAAGCAAGGATGTGAATTCTAGGAAGAGGAAATCGTTGCCGGCCGGACGAATTGGAATAAACGCGGACGCTGATGACACTGACCAGGGAGACACCGACGAAGAGCCGTCTGACACAAGCCCAGTCGTTAGACGGCATTCCACAGACGTTCACATCTCCAACTGTTGTGTCGTCATCGAAGATGACATTTCACCACAGGCGCTCGCTGCTGCTAAGAAACGATGCAAGTTGACTGAGAAACAGAAGGCTGCCCACCCTGGGCCGCGAGATCTCGGTGACGAGTCCAACTCTAACATGGTAAGTGTCGCAAACAGACTGAATTCATGTGATATTAGGATTCACCTGGTATTTAATTTTACTAGGAGAAACTTTGATTGTGTTACAGTCATTAATCTTATGATTATATTAATTAAGTGTTCTGCATCCTGATGATGATCTAGCCTTGTTCTTTTTTTGTTTGTGAGCATTTAAATTCACGGGACAGGCTCGTCGTGAAATGTCATATTTTAATAACTGTCATACCATGTGATTTTTAACATTATCTTACTTTTTAGATTGATGAACAAATGTGAAAAATTGCATCTCACGATGAAATCTAATTCTTTTGATGATTTTAACCAAAGTGTGTTCTCTTCTCGACTGTGCATATTATTAAAACTATTCACACACTACAGAACTGAACATCGACTAACCTGATTATCAATGGGACAATGCCAGCAATGATAATGATAATTACATTTTCATTACATGGCTTTATTATCGTTATCATTATGTAAATTTTAAATAAATTATTTTCAAAAATATAATTACCCTCATGTAATGAACACCATCATTATCAGCATAATTACTCCAACCCTGTCATATGACTAGCTTCTGGTACTGTTACACTGACTTCACTTATGACATTTAGCTCCAAACAGTCCTGTTTATGGCTAGTTCACAGCAGTGGTTTATTTTCCTTCTGTAGAGTTAGTGAGTCCACAACAGGTTTATTAATTTTCCTGCATGGGATCTTTTGCTCCCCCGGCATAGACACCAGGGAGAAGGGACCAATGGCTGTTAGGGTCTCTTCCAAAAGTGGGTTGAATGAAATTGCCCAAGCTTTGAACCAGTGAAGATGGAATTGAACCAGCATCCTCTCAATCGACAGGCGAGTGTTCGAACCATTAGACCACTGTTCCCCAAACTCTTGTCATGGATGTTGTTGAAACGTTGAAGCAAGCCATTCCGTTGTCTTGTTGTCAGGTCGTCGAGCTGTTGGACGTCGGTTTCCTCTGGCAGCTTAGCAAGTTGTTGACCCGGATGTTGGACGAAGGCCAGGCGTCTCTCACTTTCAGTGCTGCCAACATCACAAATTACGCCAGACTCAATCTCGTGAGCAAATGCTTTGTTTACTTGTTTCCTGCAGGTTCCTGTAATCTGTTGAATAAATGAAACAAATTCCCACGACAAATTTTATTAATCTGTAATACTGGTTATTTGAGAGGGATGGTTAGAAATCCAAATAATTTTTCCATTGGTTAATCAGCCTATAACATTCCGTTCGAGCGTGCCATCTATGTGGCTAAGAAATGTACCTAGGTTGCACTGGCACTGGAAGTCTGTGCAGCATCAAAATAATTATACTTTGACCGCTATATTTGTCATACGATGTTGTACTGTTATGATGAACACAAGAAAATTATTTTTCAAACATGATATGACCTCCAAAAATAAAAACAAGTCAGCATTGTTTACAGGAAATCTGTATAATGGGGCAGGCCATGACTCTAATTGCGGATGTCGCGAAATGTAATGACAGTTGACAGAATATTAATCTTTTCAAAAACAAATTCTAAAACTGAAATATTGAATAGTTATGTTTTTGATACGTAACTATTTATGGTGAAATGATGACGGATTATATTACATTCGAACTAAATTTACTGATGTGGTTTTCGTTAAATTGACTGCAAATTCTAATTAGTTTCGGACATAAATCTAGTTACTACGTCCAGGGTTGTTTGATTTAAATCATTTGATTTAAATCACACCAAAAAAATCATTGATTTATGATGTTTTTGACTTCCGTTTTTTTAGCGCTGATTTATATGAATTTAACACAAATAATTGTTTACAAGCATCAAGATCAACAAAGTTTTGTATGTTTTTTAATACAAAACACAAAGTGCGCACACTTGTGTAGCTGTATTGACACCAGATAGCCTGACAGTCAAATATTTTATGACTTTGTGTATGTTTGAGCTATTCCCTTTCTGAATGCAGTGAAGCCACACAAACTTGTCTTCCAGAGGAAGAATCTTTTTAACACAGAAGCCCTGAATTAAAGTCCATTCATAGCTTGTGCTAGTTGTTACCAATTCAGTATGTTGACTCAGTTGTTTAATAGTGTACCAGTTTGTATTCTGGTTAGAGCCCCTTAGAGTACACAGCTGTGGACAGGTGGTAATCCACCCTCTCAGCAAACAATAATTACCACTGCTACACAGCCACACAGCATGCTTTCCTTTCCAAGACAGATTATATACAACTACATGGGGTGAGGCCTTGTGGACGTTGTCTAATATTTTTATGTAAGCAAAAATCATGTACCCTCTGTTAAAACAAGAACCCAAATTGATTTGAATAGAACACATTTGAAAGAGTTTACAAATTTAAACATCTATATAAATATCTATATACCAGATTTTTAAAAAATCAAATAAATAAAAAAATCTGATTAAAATTTTTTTAATAATTTTTTTTATTTTAAAATTAAAATGATTTTTTTCAAACCTGACTACGTCACGTTCAGCTTGACATGAATGGACATGAAAATTATGTTGACATACTATGTTTGGATAATAATCTGTCGCATGCGTACAATTGTACATTGTAGTTTATTCAGTATTATGTAGTTTTATTTGTGATAGGGCAAGTAATATATGTATTACACTTGTTTTTTTTTTTTACAGTGTTGTAGTTATGAAATGATCTAATGATATTGTGACTTCTATTATGGTTGTCTGTTGTTAAAAAAGATTCATTCATATTGTGTGGTTATTTCAGGCAAAGAATCTGTGCCAGAGGACATTGTTTAAATGGGATGATGACACAAAAACTATCAAGAGACTGCGGTGAGCAAATACTTTCCTGTGAACTGTGTTGATATAGCTTCTGGGGGCAGCCAATCACTTTTGCTATCCCCCGTTAAACTAGCGTTATCCAAGTTTTGTTGAAAATAGTGTAAAACCGTCAGTGTGTGTGTGTGTTTTTTTTAAATATACAATGATAATATTTTACATCGTCTCCAGATTTTACACAGACTTGGTTTTAGTATCTTTTTTGACAGTTGATTAAAACATGCACATTCAATTAAAGATCTCTCCTCGATTTGATTTTTTTGGTTTTTCTCATTTCAGACTCATTTTGTGAATAGTTTATCATACCTAGTATCTGCTATGACATGCTAGCTCATTTGTACTAATTTGTTTTAAGTTTTGGTGAAAGCAACAGATAAACTGTTGAATTATTTAGACAGGGTGAGGTCCTGTAAAAATTCAGCCAAAAAGGGCGCCAGTGGTCTAGCTGTATAAACTTTAACACGCGGCTGTTCACACTTACGCAAGTTACCTCACCTAATGATTAAAGTCAATGCGCACTTTTATTATTATTTATTAAACATCAACGATCCTAATTCATGATGGACTGCATCAGTTGAATTTTAATAAAAAAAAATGGTGCCAATTACAATATATAAATTCCAATTGCACACCAATTACACCTAAACAATACCAGTTCCAAATCAAAATAAAAGTATCTGAATAGACTTGTAGTGCCCTGCGCGGGCCTATAATTTGAGCCCAAGCCCGGCCCGCAATTAGCATTTAGAGTCCAGGCCTGCAGCAATTTTTCTAGCCCGGCCCAGCCCAGGCCCGCAAACTAGAATTAAGACCCGGCCCAGACCGTGAATGTTTGGCCCCGGCCCGGCCCAGTCCACAAGTTTCAGGCCCATACCCGTGGGCCAAAGACAAGTAAGCCCGCAGCCCGCAAGCCCTCGGCCCGCTAAGTTTAGAGAAGATAAAACTATAATCTTATAAGAAAGATGAAACACAAATAAACTGTAAAACAGACTTATTGTTTTAATAAATAAAAATAATAATATATGAACATTGTATACTGTTTACTACTGAAATTCTAATGTCAGTTGTTGTTTAGTAGCGTCTAGCAAGTAGCTAGTACTAGCTACTACTATGTCACCCACTGGCACTGACACCCAGTTGCATTTCCAGCAGGCCTGCAGTCACTAGCCTGAGACAGATCAGGTTGAGACGTGTGAATTAGTACAAGTGTGAATGAATCAGTACTGAGGAAATTGTACATACTAAATAGTAGTCACTAGTTCACACAATTGAAAAATACCAGTTACCAAATGGGGTGGGTAATGGGTACTGGCACTACTGGGCAGTGGGCAGTGGCCAGTTGGCTGGTCATTCAGGCTGGCAATGTTTGGAGGGAAGACCTAGACAATAGAATGTCCACTGGTTTGGTCAAAGGGTGCTTAAGTTGATGGTTAATCATGGCTTGATTGTCTCTGCAAATATATCTAAAGTAAATATTTGGGGCAGGTGAACTTAAGTGGCCTGGTATGGGGTCATTAGATCTATGCAAAAGGGTACATTCATGCCAAAAATATGTGATTTACAGAGTCTAGACATCACGGATTAAGGGATAGGAAGTTGAAGAAGATGGGAAACATGCCTTTAACTGTGATGAAGCCAGTGAAATAAGTGCCACTACTCCAGTCACAGTGTCTTGGAAAGCCAGTACATGTTTAAGGAATTACAATACAAAGATATGGGCATGCGACTATGCATATATTTTATATGAAATGTCTCTATTAAAAGAATGCACATTATTAAAATGATACCATAGGAAGTCCCATTGTTGAAAAGAGGTTAAACTGCATTCCAATGTATAAAGCACTAGTGTCATTCATAATTCCATGCAAGGTCTCAATTTGCAAATAGCGACATACAAATATGATATACGCAACGTATTATATTTTGGTGATTATTCGATTCCAATTACTTATAAAAACAAAACACCAATTGCGGAATTGGAATTGATATTTTAATTACAATGTAATTGACCCCAAGTCTGACTGTGCAGCTAGAATTAATCCAGTATGATTTCAACTGGTAAAAGTGGCATATTTTTCACATGCGTCTCCCATCATTGTAGGTCAAGTCGACATCCGGGGGCGCGTGACATGGAGAGGATACTGCGCAGGATTCGCCCCAAGTGACGTGAGGACGACTAACACTACGTGTAACTTCTGTGAGCAGCTGAATCAGGACTTGGTCCCATATTAGGACCCGGTCCCATGTTGATAATCATTAAATCATGTAGATGTTTGAAGCTGGCTCCACAATACATTTCGTGCTCGTCTCATTTTATAACGTTTTTTGTTTCTCTCCCATTATCCCTGAAGTCCTCCCGTTGCTGATCCCGTTTCTCTGCCGTATCCTCTCCCCATCCCTTGCTCTCGCTCTCCACTCCCGCCATATCTCTCTTCCCGACATTTCGGTTGTTTCAACATGTTTTATGAAACAGTCAAGCCGTCTAGAGTCCACTATGACATACCAGCTCTAGTGTCCACTACGACATGCCAGCTCTAGTATCCACTACGACATGCCAGCTCCAGTATCCACTACGACATGCCAGCTCTAGTGTCCACTACGACATGCCAGCTCTAGTATCCACTACGACATGCCAGCTCTAGTATCCACTACGACATGCCAGCTCTAGTGTCCACTACAACATGCCAGCTCTAGTGTCCACTACGACATGCCAGCTCTAGTGTCCACTACAACATGCCAGCTCTAGTGTCCACTACAACATGCCAGCTCTAGTATCCACTAAGACATGCCAGCTCTAGTGTCCACTACGACATGCCAGCTCTAGTGTCCACTACGACATGCCAGCTCTAGTGTCCACTATGACATGCCAGCTCTAATGTCCACTACGGCATGCCAGTTCTAGTATCCACTACGACATGCCAGCTCCAGTGTCCACTGCAATGTGCCAGCTCGTTTGTGCATGTGTTATTTAGTGTTGATGAAATCATTCAACCAACTATTGTGTTATTTTCGACTGAGCACCATTAAAATTCTGTGGAAAAAGGACACAAAAGCTGATCCACAATGAGCTAAATGCATTGGAGAAACAGCTTTAATGTGTTTGTTGTTTTTATTGTTGAACTGATTTTATTAAGGTATGTGCTGCATTGCGCATCAATTTTATTTATCCATAGCCGTTACATGTTGCTTACAATATAGTATCAATTCCTGTAAAAGTGGTATCTTGGGTCAGTATTTCAAGTGCCTTAATTTGAGTAGAAATATTGGCATTATGTAACGCAGGTGTCTGCTCTTATGGATTACATTAAATCTTTCTGAAATGTGACGGTCTTGTAAGCATAGGAAACAGTCCTTACGATTTTTCCACAAGGCTTTATTGTATTACCGGATACAGACCAGGATTTCTCTATTGTAAACCACTCCGGGTTGGCACCTGTGCCGTTGTTATGAAGCAAATATGCATTAACTGCGATGAAACATGATAAACATGCCCTAGGTGGGATGAATATTTTTATGTAATCTTGGGTACATTCTTGTATTTCAGGCTGGAGTAACGTCTTGAGACATTGATCTCTCGTTTACTTGTGGTTCTATATTAGGCCTTACATAAAACATGGAAGTTGAACACAAGTAAAGCAATTTAAAGATACAAAGTGATAATTTTACTGTAAAATCATGTTATAGTATAAACTATATTCTATGTTGACTGTCCAAATGTGTTCTAATAAACCAGTATACTTTGACAGATGTCATGTTTACATTGAGTGTACTGTCATGTTTACATTGAGTGTACTGTCATGTTTACATTGAGTATACTGTCATGTTTACATTGAGTATACTGTCATGTTTACATTGAGTGTACTGTCATGTTTACATTGAGCATACTGTCATGTTTACATTGCAAGCGGAGAGGAACATAATTTTATAATGATGTTGTGATCCCGTGAACCCGACACTGAACTTTGTCCACAGGTCCTGGAAATTGTCGACAGTTGTTCGTGAATGATCTGGATAGTTGTTCGTGAATGATCCAAACAGTTTTCCTGAATGATCTGAATGGGCGGTGTCAGTATTCGTAAACAGATGACAGTCAAATTATGTTTTAAAACAATTGATGATATTCAAAATGCATACGACACCTACCAGCTAAGAATAATACTACGGTTGCGGGTCGTGTCAGTGCGCATGCGATTACGTCACTGTGATGTTGCGATATGTTTGTGGCGTCACTGCAACGCTGAAGCTGGTAGATTTTGAAATGGGTCATGAAAATTTTATAGTTTATAATGATAATTTCCGAAAGGGGTTGGTTTGCTTAGGTAAACGCATATGTATTCAGTTTTATTATCTGATGTTGTACAATAGACATTTGGGTGGTCAAGATTTTACTCGATACCGTAAAAACAGTCAGACTTTGTACCTTCAATGAAAGCTGAATTTGATAGTAGGTGATGTATGCATCACATTTCATTCACGAGCAGTGAAAGTTGTAAGACAGCATGAGCCCGTGTCTGGCAGAATGGGGCAAATACCGTGTCGATCTCGCACGTTTTATTACTGATTTGTTAGTTCATAGTTGAAAGTGCGGTCATGTTTATAAAAACTGTAGTATATGGAGAGAGGTTCAGAACACCAAACTTGTAATGTGCGTGTGTAGTAGTTGTGATCTATACAGATGCCACCGATAATACGTACACATCATAGTTATTAATAGGTTCAGCAACGTAATGAAACAAATGTCAAATAACGTATATATTGGTTGAAAACTATTAGTTGGTTTTGTCTAAATCTATTCCATTTTAAGTAACGTGAAAAAGTGAGCTTTATAAGCTAAACGGTGACATATTTTGGCATTGCTGTTACGTTGGGCATTATCAATAAGAACGTTTCGTGTTTTGACTATAAGTTAAGTGTTGAACATGTTTGCATAAAGGCTCTCACAGATGAATACAATCTCAAATAGATTTCTCGCCTTGGACTTAGTATAGCTGTTTTACCAATGTTAGGAGCAAAATATGATTCCCTTCTAAAAACATCACACCGACTCGAAAGGGAAATACTTGAGTCGATTAGTTCAAGATTGATTTTAGACATTACCCACTCATCTAACTCCTTTTAATATCTCAAAATGACACTAGAAAGGTTCAATTATATGTCAACATTTTAAATTCATGCATTCTAGGCGTACAAACGCCACAGAATGACAGTGAACTTACAACTTGTAGCAAACGGGCAGAACCGCTTTTAGACGTTGCGACCTGTAAAATCCACACACGGAATCATCCCAGTTCACAGTTTCTACACGTTTGACGTGCTGAACCTCACTGTTGCATTTGGGAGTATTAAGTTTTATATATTGTGAAACTTGAGTGTTACTGCAGTAAACCTGGGTAATTATGGCACACTTACAAATCCTAAGTTTGTATATATATTTACAACCCATAACAGCGGACATGGCCTCCATTTCAAGAATATTATGGTTTTGGTTGTTATACAATCGTGCGTGCGTGCGTGTGCCATGCTTTTTATATATCAAGGTACTGTATTACCAAATTACTGATAAAATATTAGATTTATACGCACCATAATTTGTATATTTGGTTAGTGATTCGGTGGAAAAGCTGTGGGAAGAAATAGTGTTTCTAGAGTCTGCATATGGGTTATATGGGACTGATTAGTTCATATTAATCTGGTTTGCACTGCACTTGTGAAACTGGAAGTAGGCGGCAAACTACTGCGTAGGAATAATTTGCTTTGTGCTTCATATGTTTGGATAGAAAGTCAGCAGCATTTCCATGTACCAGTCGTGATGTTGTCACCCTGAATGTTCATGGTGTTTCATCTTGTTGCAGTAGTGTTTTACCATCAGAGATTATATAAAATGGGAACTTGACAGACCAATATTAAATCATCTGGTGAAAAAAACTTTATATTTCACCTTCAAAGATTTATTAGTCTTTATTTGCTGGTTTTGTCTTTAATTGCTGTGCAGTGTATATGCCGTAAAACTAGCATATTTTGTTTCGTCGCCAAATTGTGTAAAGATATGAAAGATCACTACTGTAACACATCTTGTATGGATTTTTTTTTTACAAACTGTGGTGGTAAATATTAATAAAAACAGTCATATTTTACAAATGAAATTGTTGTACAAACCCTTTAAGGGTGTTGATTGTCCCAGCTGAACGGGACTTCTGATTTACTGGTCAGCTTTACACGTGACGGGGTTTAGAGATAACCAACTACCAGTTACGTTCCTCCAACAGCCTCGGTAGTTTGTTTGTTTACTGTTGTCATGTCGACAGGATTTCCACATTTTAGTTGCTTAAACTGGCGACTCAGATCAGGATCAAGAAGTCTTGGCACATGTCATTTGTAATTAAAACTTTTCATCAAACCAAAATGGTTGTGCATGTTTTTATTATAATTGTTTGTTGTTCACTATAACGGGAAAGATTGCTTCTTTTTGGTGTCAATAACTTGTCCTCAGTGGCATATCTAGGATCTTGCGGGGGGGGGAGCAAGCTTAGTCACCCATTAGTGTTTACCATGCTAACCTGTCAAACATTGTCTAAATGCACATATTATAGATACAGTGTACAGCATTTGAAATTCCAACACCAACTCAACCTTGCACTTCACCCCCCGGCAGACATGTTTATTTCATCATCAACTCAACCTTGCACTTCACCCCCCCCCGGCAGACATGTTTATTTCAACACCAACTCAACCTTACACTTCACCCCCCGGCAGACATGTTTATTTCATCATCAACTCAACCTTGCACTTCACCCCCCCCCCGGCAGACATGTTTATTTCAACACCAACTCAACCTTACACTTCACCCCCCGGCAGACATGTTTATTTCAACACCAACTCAACCTTACACTTCACCCCCCGGCACACATGTTTATTTCAACTGAACTTATCTAGGAAGCATTCAGCCTCGTTGCAATTACTGCACTGACTATTCACTCACATATCCACCACTGTCTATAGCCAAGTATTCATCTATACAGTTGAGTGAACCGTGGCTACTGGACACCACCAAAGAAACAAATATATGAAAATCTTGTCCATTTGGTGAATTGCATTGTGATCACATATATATGTCACATCAATTATATGTTGGCACACAAAACACAGTTTCAGTCAACAAATGACACTGGCAAAACAGTTTCAGCCAATATGTTACACACCAGCAGTACAGGCAGAACCAGTGTACCACCCATGATAAGATAACAACCAACCCGTTAGATAACTTCCACCAACAGAACCAGTGTAACACCCATGACAAGATAACAACCAACCTGTTAGATAAAACTTCCACCAACAGAACCAGTGACAGTGTAACACCCATGACAAGATAACAACCAACCCGTTAGATAAAACTTCCACCAACAGAACCAGTATAACTCCCATGACAAGATAACAACCAACCCATTAGATAACTTCTGCCAACTTCAACTAACACGCTAAAAGAAATAGTTTCTCTAGTGTTTCATTTTTAGTCAACATTTTACAAAGATAATATCGTTTCAGCTAACACGTTTCATGGTCGAATACAATATATTTTCAGCCAACACGTTACAATGATACATTTTCAGTCAATATTTTACCAAGATAATAAAGTTTCAGCCAACACGTTTTCAGGTCTAAGTATTATCATTCAATATTTTACACTAGTGATACTATTTCAACCGTCATGCTACACTACCGATACCATTTCAGCTTATTACCAGTTTTAAAGTGAAACAAAATTCATGGTTTGGAGGCTACGCACCTAAGAGATAATAAAAACTAACCATGTGCAACTAAAATCAAGAATATCACGCCACAGGTTTACTCAGAATTTGTTCTAAAAGTGGGAGATTCCAGACACTTCTCAAGTTGACCGAGCGCCGACATGTTAACCAGCATGACCGATAAGCGCATGCGCAGTTCTATGATATTGTGATGTATTAAGGGAGGCAACTCAGTCTCAGAACCAACTCAGCCTCAAACAAAATCTGTTTTATTAGCTCTTATACGTGCATAGGCCCAAAACCCTGACTTTTGTTTCCCTGTAACTGAGATTCAGCCAAGAGCTTTTACTGGCGAGACATGCAGCTCCAGTCGGTTTCTAAGTGTGCAATTCCTAAATGACATAAGTGTCACGCTAATAACCCAATGTATATGCACACGGAAAACCTGTTTCATGAACATAACTTAATAAAATATAAACAATAGTATGTTTATAAGATACTATCAATGCAGTTTATGCTAGTTTATATTCAAATAAAAAATAAAATAAGTTAAGCTACAAATGTAACATACCCGGGTATATACAAATGTAACATACCCGGGTATACACAAATGTAACATACCCAGGTATATACAAATGTAACATACCCGGGTATATGCAAAAGTAACATACCCGGGTATATGCAAATGTAACATACCCGGGTATATACAAATGTAACATACCCGGGTATATGCAAATGTAACATACCCGGGTATATGCAAATGTAACATACCCGGGTATATACATGAAAGACCTGAAGTTGTACAGTATTCAATAAACCATTTCATTAACGTAAATTAAAATAATATAAACAATGATCTGTCTTAGCAGCCAAACAAAGCAATACTGTGGACGCCACACAACAAAATCATGGCATGACAGATTTAGCCGTTTAGTGAAATCCTATATACTGTCCGGGAGGGAATCATTTCCTATTCCTGCTGTATTAAAATATGCCACTTTTACGTGGATCAGCTGTTTAATAGAATCCAATTGCTCTGGCTCGAAGTGATTCCGTTAAGTGGAGTCCACTCTATAATTACATTCTATATTCCTGTCTGCTGGTAAATATCCAGTTACATCCGGCAGCATGAAACTGACACTTCATAAGGATAACAGTTGCCTAACTTCCTAATCTGTGAAATTTCCTCACTGTTAGATCGGTATCAACATTACCACTTTCGAGTTGGAAATACCACTTTTTCCCCCGACCCACTCTCCTGCTTTTGGATGAAATGTCGCACTTTCTGTAATATTAAAAAACAAATAAAATTCAATAATAAAATTGATTTGTTGCGCACGAGGTCATTATGCGCACGTTATTTTTTGGCATCAAATGATTTCACATTTCCTTGCGTGTGCGTTCACCGCAAACGAGACTAGCGCATAAAAATGGCGACCTATAAAAACAACAATAAAAAAACAACAAAAAAGCTAAAACCGACAAAAGTTTAGTTGAGGGTGTTTCCTGCTTTTTATAAGCACTTTTCATAAGCACTTTCTCACATTTCTTGAGCAGATATTGAGATATTGACACCTATGCTGTCAGATGGTCAGGTATCACTGGATGGATTTGCCTCCCCGAGTAGTTTGAGAACGTTCGTGTGATTGTTCTTTCGTGCCTCGTCTATTGGCGTTTGACCGAACGCGTCCTTGCCATGTGGGTCGGCTCCGTGCTCCAGCAGGAACTTGACCATGTCCTCACAGCCGAGGGATGCAGCCTATGGGAGAAGAGGGGAACATTTTGTATTGCTGTATTTGTACAAATGGCTACATATTTAAATATCGGAAAAGTATTATTATGACAACAATGATGAGAATAAGTATAGACTAAGGGTCTTAAAAGCGTGAGAGCGTTTTCTGTCCGATTTTTATCCGATTATGCTGCATGACACATGCCCGCGACACTGCGAGTGCGACTTATTAATTTGTGCCAATCCCCACTTCAGATCTGATGAAAGCTCACAATGAGGGCAGCACCTGTAGGTTGTGGTGGTCACTCATTGGCCACTGCTTAAAAAATTGCATCTGACTGTTGTAAAATTATAAGTTTTTTGAAACCGGTACCAATTCTTCGACACAATCATGGCCACAAATTGGCCTCACTAATCAGTCTCTCAAGGGGTTTGCATATGTGATTTTTGTCCGACTGTGTCATACGACACAATCAGAAAAACAATTATGATTTAAACAGGCCTTTATGGAAGGTTCAGTCTGAATTAGTTAAGATGAGTGTTTTAGTGTAAGCTTTCCTTTCTTGCTATTGCATCAGTGTAGTGATGGTGCACCCACCAAGTGCAGGGCGGTCCTGCGGTCGTAGTCGCCCTGGTTGAGGTTCACCCCGGCCAGGCACCACGACTCTATGCGGGCCACGTCCTCCTGCACCACAGAACTGAAACACAGGCAGAGGGGGGTTATAGAATAGGGGACGATGGTGAACAGGTGAATAGAAGATGCTATAGAATGTGTGTATGGAGTCAGTGCCAAGTCAGTTGTGTGTTCTCTGGTGACCATGTAGGCTGATGCAAGACATGCATTGGTGACCATGGGGGTCATAGGACCCCCGGCAGAGGTTGACCATTCTTCCGCTGCGTTGCTGTTGTCATTTCTGCTCGAAGTCCTACAGGCTGATGGTGAAAGTGTGACACCAGAGAGGCAAATCACTGCTGACATTTCCCCTGTGTCATTGGGGATGGAAAAGATCTGCACATTCTTGTACCTTTTTCTTTGGCTGCCTTGTGTTCGACTGAAGGTTTCCAGCTGGCCATAGAACAGTGCCTTGGGTGTGCGCTCATCAGTTGTAGGAACCGATGACCATCAAAGTTATGCACACTTGATGTAGAACTCAATTGCACATGTTCCGCATCAGTCCAGCACTTCCGTGTTCGGTTCCAAATCTTGCCATATGATACCCGCGATCTGCCATAGGCAGCGCATGTAAAACCGTTCTAGTCATCTAATATGGTATTGGTATGGAGTCCTAGAGAGTAGAGGATAATAGTGAATAGAAGGTTGTCATGCTGAGTCTGGACTGACTTACTTGGAGCGACTAACTTTCAGAGCATCATGCCGAGTTTGGAGTGATTTACTTGCATTGCATCATGACGAGTCTAGAGCGACTTACTTTCAGAGCATCATGCCAAGTCTGCAGTAACTTACTTGCAGTGCATCATGCCGAGCCTGGAGCGACTTACTTGCAGAACATCATGCCGAGCCTGGAGTGACTTACTTGCAGAGCATCATGCCGAACCTGGAGTGACTTACTTGCAGAGCATCATGCCGAGCCTGGAGTGACCTGCAGAGCATCATGCCGAGTCTGCAGTGATTTACTTGCATTGTATCATGCTGAGTTTGGAGCAACTTACTTGTATATAAATCTTGCTGAGTCTGGAGTGACTTACTTGCAGGGCATCACGCCGAGTCTGCAGTGACTTACTTGCAGGGCATCATGCCGAATATCGAGCGACTTACAGTACATCATGTCGAGTTTGGAGCAACTTACTTACAGGGTATTGTGCCGAGTCTGCAGTGACTTACTTGCAGGGCATCATGCCGAATATGGAGCGACTTACAGAACATCATGCCGAATCTGGAGCAACTTACTTGCAGGGCATCATGTCGAGTCTGGAGCAACTTACTTGCAGGGCATCATGTCAAGTCTGGAGCAACTTACTTGCAGGGCATCATGTCGAGTCTGGAGCAACTTACTTGCAGGGCATCATGTCAAGTCTGGAGCAACTTACTTGCAGGGCAACATGCCGAGCTTGGAGTGACATAGTTACACAACATCATGCCGAGCCTGAAGTGACTTACTTCCAGAACATTATGCCAAGCCTAGAGTGACTTACTTGCAGAGCATCATGTTGAGCTTGGAGTGACTTACTTGCAGAGCATCATGCCAAGCCTAGTCGGAGCAAGTCGTAGATGAGCGCCCGTGTCTCGTAGCAACTTGATGATGTCATTGCGATGGAAGAAGATGGCGTCATCCAGTGGTGAGTGACCGTAGCGGTCCCGCATGTGCACTGACGCACCATATTCTAACACGTAGCGCACAAGCTCTATATGACCTTCACATGTGGCGATGTGTAGTATGGTACGACCATCACTATTGCCGAGGCTGAGGTCGGCCCCCTACAACAATGTTGTAATGTTGCAAGTTTATGTAAATGATTTCGCAAGTTGCGATGACAAAGATTCAGTAGTTGTTGTTTCAGCATGGATGGACAAAATGGAAAAAATCAAACGAGCTCTGCTGTGAAATTGGTGTTGATTGACAAATGGTGTTGATGAACAGATGATGTGTTATTGGTCAATAGGTGTCAACGAATACAGGGTTTTTTGTCTGTAGGTGTCAGTGAACAGGAGCATTGTTGTTCAATAGATATTTGGTGAATGAAAATAATATTAATACAAAAACCTTTATCGTACCTAATTCCACAGACACTGGAGTTGAAGCTGCATCAACACGAAAGGATAATACGATCTCAAAACCAATATACAATGTTAGAGTTTTAACAAGATTGTCATCCAAGGCAAAGGCTGAGATGGCAAGTGGACAAGGAAGCCATTGACTTATCGAGAGTCAAAAAAAATGTCATCTACGTGTAACCCACCCTCCTGTCAACCTTCTTGGTAAACATATTCACGCTGCTAGCATTTACACAATCTGTAGATGATTTGTTCCATTCGTTTATTGTCCTCCGTGACAACGAGCACTTCCTGCTATCCAATCTACACTGATCCTTTACTAATGTTACCTCGTGTTTCTCCAGTTTCTTGAATGAGAAAAAAGCATTTCTAACAATATTTTCACACCCATTCAATATCTTAAAAAACTTCAATTTGATATCCTCTTAACCTCCTAGTCTCTAGGGTTGTTAAACCACATTCTTTCAGGTGTTCTTCATAACTAAAGTCTCTCAGTTTTGAAATCATTTTACTTACTCTCCCCTGCATGTATTGGGGTTGTCAACAGAAGGATGAATACGCTAGGAAGCTAAGCGGTGGCACAAAAAGGGTGCTACTGTTTAAACTTATTACATTTTCTTAAAGCTCCTCACCGCTTCCCTAAGCTCCTTCAACATGTCAATGTTTCCCTGGCGGGCTGCGGAACACAGCAGGGAAGGAAAGATGGCATCCCGCAGTAGCTTCACTTCCTACAACCCACCGAGCAAACCAAATGAATCCCACTCTATATACATCTATCTAAGCAAAACCTCCACTGCATGTACACCTAGTTTACATTACACGTAACTGTTACACACATCCATGGCCAACACATCTATGGTCATGCGCCAATAAGATGTATTTTCACTCGTGGTGATGCTAATCTGTCATCATTTGCATGAAATAAATGTCAATGAAACATATCATTATACAGCAATACTTTTGAAAGTAATACAAATACACACTAACTGCACCTATCCCTGATATGACATGTCATATTCAACATATTAAGCGTACAGTACGCTTGAAAAAAATGGGCCATGGAAAAATGTCAAGGAATCCGTTCTAATAAGCGTACATCCAAATTTCTTTGTGTAGACAATAAAGTTTCATTTGGTGACTAGTGTAAAACAACTGAAAAGTGTTGCCAACTATGTAACACCAAGTGGCAACACTTTTCAGTTTTTCCACACTAGTCAAATTACAATAATTATGGATCCTTTTATTATAGATCAGTAGAAATGCAGATAATCTGCCAAGATGTTTGGGTGTGTCCTCTACCTCTGCGGAGCTAATCTTCATTGTCTCAGCCATCTTCTGAATGAGACTGTGCTCAAGTAAGTCTTTCTCTTCCTCCACTGTTACAGTTAACTCTCCCCGTAAGTTGACACTGACCATCTGAAAAATGTCATGCTGACATTCAACTCATGTGCACTGACAATTTAGCGCCAATCATATTATTGTTTGGCCTCTGTTAGATTTGCTGTTAGTGAAGAGGAAGTCTTCAGGGACACACATTAATTTTCATTCGGACAAGTCAATTCAAACAACAGTCTAAATGCCAAATGATCGCCACACGTTAACAATTTTAAGCATTTTCAATCAATCCAGTGTATATATACTTTTAGTTGTATTATTGTGTATTATTGTGTGTGTGTGTGTGTGTGTGTGTGTGTGTGTGTGTGTGTGTGTGTATATATATATATATATATATAAATAAATATATATATATATATATATATATATATAAATATTCTATTATTATTATTATTGTACAACTGATAGGAATCACTGGATACCTACCTTTATTTATGATTGTTTTATAAGATCTGTCATGACTGATATAAAGTAAATGTTACCTGCAGGATCATAAAATGGTCAATCTTCCTTCACCATCTTCTGTTACATAAAACACAAATGCTGCACTACTCTCATGTTAGCAATATCTATGCATGGCATAAATTTAATCACAAATATCATATCTGAAACTTGGGCTCAGATTGACAGAAGTGTTGGTCACTTTCCAACTGTTTTTTTTCAAGAATCTAAATTGGAGTTTGTATAGTGTGGTAGATATAGTCTTCTCATACCTTTCTCTTCCTCTCCAATGGCCACTCATTCTTACTGAGGATGTAGGCAAGTTTCATAAGTGCTGCCTCAACAGTCATGTCAGAGCCTGGAATCACCCCACTGTCCAGCAGCGCCTGCCATACATGACATCACATCACTGGCATAACAGTAAACTGCGACATCATATCACTGTCATAACAACAGTACAGTGCAACACCATGTCACTGTAACAACACATCCAAATACACTACAGTACAGTGTGACATCACATCACTATCATAACAACAGTACAGTGCAACATTACATCACAAGTCACAATAGTACAGTGCGACATCACGTCACGACTGTCAAAGAAACCATAGTTAATCCTTGGTTATGTGGGCTTAAATAGCCTAAAAAGGATTTAATTTTTAACCATTAGGATACAACACTTGATCAAATACCAGTGTTTAAGGCATTAATCACATACTGTATGTATTGTCTAATTATCTGGGGTACAGGGACACAGAACACTGATGCATCTCAGTGGATATGGTCAGATTACGCACCAGCATTTTTTACCCTATGACTTGTTGGGGGAAGTAAGATAAATGTTGATGATGTTACTGTCATTACATCTATTGACTTCCTTGCAAAACATATGTGAATACACCTGTAAATAAAATTATTAATACTGTAAATGTTTTTATTGAATAACATTATAATACGCTTTGAGAAAAATACCACATATAACCACTCGAACTACTATGTTTCATGGAACAATCAATAACTTTATCGTACTTTGCCTGACTCGTAGGATGTTGTCACCATCCCCCGGGAACACTGTGTGATGTTGACGATGAGCATGCCACGGTCCGACGCTTCTCGTAGCACGTCCATGATGTCCTGCCTCGTGCTCGGTCCGTTGCCTGCGCCATAGCTCTGTAGGACCACGCCTTTCATGGGGGGCATCAGGAACTGCTTCACCTGGGGAAGACGTATCTTGGCTAATGGGCTGTTAGTGTCTTGGATTACCAGATTACTATTACTTGGATCATTAGCCGTGCCAGATGGCGTATGATGACGATTAACTTGGACTTAGTTTCATGCTAGCTCTTATGACTCTGGGATAAATTAGTATGCGAATGCATTTATGGATGCTTGTATTTTTTTTATTTTTATCTGGATCACTGTTTGGAGTATTGGTGACTAACATATAATGGTATTTATTTTGTAGAACTTGAAGATGGCAATTTGGTGTTGTAATTACCTCCTTTCTAGCATCTGCCAGCCAAGTTGGTTAAGATGGCATGCGATACTGATTGTACGGCAGTGCTAATATAAGAAATACAGCTAGCTGCATTGCATCTATTCCAAGTGTCAATATTAGTTTTGGTGTAGGGATTACATGGTCTTGATCCCTGTTAGTGTAGGAAATAGAACAGCATTCTGCCATAAGCTAAAAACCCACCTGTTTAAACTTGCTTATCCTCCATAACTCCCCAGCGTACTGATCAAACTGTTTACAACTGTATTGTATTGTATATCAATTAGGAACTGTTTAACTCCTTTTGTTTTGGTGCGCTGCTGATCTTTGGTCTCCCGAGGGTTTTAGTGCAATAGTGATTTATATTGTATTGTATTGTTTTGGTGCACTGCTGAGCTTTGGTCTCCCGAGGGTTTTAGTGCAATAGTGTTTTATATTGTATTGTATTGTATATTCAGTTAGTCGGGGAATTAAACTTCATGGCTATGTACAGAATTCCTACAACACTAGAAGTCATTGAACTGGTGGCATTTTAAATATAATTTGTGTAGGAAATACTATTATCTAATTTACAAACACCAATGGGCACATCACATGACAAGGTTTAGTGAAGGACTCACTGTATTCAGAGTAATGCTGGGAAAAATGCGTAACACGCCCACATCACGACACATGTCAGAATGTACGACACATTTCTTGATGCCGCTCTGACGGAACACGGCATTCCAGTTCACTGCAAACACAACAAATTTTCTTCAAGAATTATGACAAATATGATAGATATATTATGAAACAAGAAGGAAGATAGGGGAATTAACAGTAGAGATTGGAATGAAGAGACACCCAAGAATGAAGGTAGTGGACACGAATCCAGGACAAAACCCCACTCGGACATAACCCCACTGGACTTAACCCCACTGGACGAAACCCCACTCGGACATAACCCCACTAAGACAAAACCCCACTTTTATTTTTTTAGAAGTAATGAAAATTTTAAAAATTAGGTAAAAATAAATAATATTTTGAAATGAAGTAACTATATTTCTGCTTGCACTTCAAAAGGAATTGTTTTCAAATGTAAATTTGGTCCTATTAGATGTTTAATATAGCCATAAATTAAGTGGATGTTTCTCTGTTGTACTTGGTGACGTAGGTAATGGGATCATCCCTGACAACAGTTAAGGGAAGTCAGTAGAATTGGCTTCTTCTAACTGCTGCATCAGAGCTAAATGGTTCAAGGGGGATAATTTAGGACATCAATTTAAGGGAAGCCAGTAAAATTGGCTTTTTTTAGTTGCTAGTTACATTACAGTAGACCGGTATTAAAGGGTATAAAAGGACACCAGTAAACATGAACCTTCATTATTCTACAACATGGAGATCGTCATTGACCCCACCACTGTGACCATGGATTTTGAGCAGGCAGTGATCAACGCCATGCAATCATCATTTGGACCTCATGTCAACATCCATGTTTTTATCATCTTGCCCAGTCCACATGGGGGAAGATTCAGAGTCTTGGTCTGGTACAGCGTTATCGCGAGGAAGACGACGTTAAGCTCTTCTGTGGGATGATGGATGGTCTGGCTTTCCTGTCTGAAGATGATGTACCTGATGGCATGGCCTACCTGCGTGATAACATTCCTGAGGGACTAGAACCCCTTCTGCAGTACTTTAATCAAATCTATGTGTCCGGTACCTACCGTCAGATACAGCTACCCCAACGTCCAGATGGCATTATGCCTCCACTTTGCATGCGTCGCAAGCCACCTATGTATCCACCATCCAAATGGAATGTGCACAACATCACCCTTCACGGCAGTTCCAGAACCAACAACATATGTGAGGGTTGGAATAATGCCTTCTCCAACTTGGTAGGACATGCTCATCCAACTATCTGGAGGGCCATCGACACTATCCGGAAGGACCAGGCACAGGTTGCCACTGCACTGCTACGTGACCAACATGGTGAACCACCAGTCAAGCGAACGCGGCGCCACACAGTTCAGCTCCAGACGAAGCTTCACAATCTGTGTACTGCCCGTCGTGATGGCACCAAGTCAATTCCCGATACACTGAGGGGCATTGGACACTGTGTGAGATGGAAGTAGTTTAATGTAGTTTTCATGATAACAATATGTGAGGTAGTAGTTTAATGTAGTTTTCATAGTTGCATATTTTTCAATGTTGTATGGTGATACACTGACATTAATAAAACAGAAAATAACAAATATTGTTGTCTTTGAATCTATATGCAGTAGGCCAAAAGGGGTTTTGTCTGAGTGGGGTTGAGTGGGGTTTTGTCCGAGTGGGGTTTGGTCCGAGTGGGTTTATGTCCAGTGTGGGTTATGTCTGAGTGGGGTTTTGTCCAGTGGGGTTATGTCCGTTTACCAGTGGACACATACAGAGAATGAGTGGGGAGAGATTGACAAAGAAACTGAGGAGGATGGCTAGGAGAAGAAAAAATATTTCTTAATAGGGCATCCATGCTTGATAAACATATTCCAAAAAATAGTGTTAATGCAAACATTACAGTCATGAAGGAACAAATTAAGTCATGTAAATTTAAATTAGTTAACTAATTAACTAACTAATAACCTGAGTCCAGAGGAATGGAAGGTACCATGGATGTTGACTTTCATCTCTGCCAGTGGGGAGAGATTGGGCGTACAGAAAGCATCCAGCGATCCTGCATTGTTTTTAGTTGACCGATTGCCACGTAGTAAAGTGTTGTGAAAGTAAATGGTCACCTGAACTTAGAACACAGCGAAGGTAAAGTGTATAGTTGTACAGGAAAATATTGTATTCATTATTTGCTACAATACAAAATATTACATTTATAATGTGTGTAGAATAAATATGTGTTCAAATAAATACAATCATTCTTAATTATTTTATATATATATATATATATATATATATATATATATATATATATATATATATATATATATATAAATATACATATACATATACATATTTGACTTTCCATTGGGACACCCTCTCATTAATGTTACATCCTTAAAAAAAAGTATCCTGGCCAAATTTCAATGCAATAAATTATATTTAGAGGTCACTACCAAATGTTGAAGTAGCCTCCCATAGCTGCCAGTGATAACATATACGTGTTTCTACGATACCACACATATATGAATCAAAACGTTTCAGTACAAATTTTCATGAGTCATAATTTGCATGGCTACTGTCACATGGCCTTGGCAAGTTACATGTTGTCATCTTTACGTGTCACATGACCATTGTCATGTGACTGGGTTCCATCTTTATTTTTGATGATTTGATGCCATCCTTTTGTTAAAAAACGAGGCAAATACTAGAAAATGTCACAAAGATGAGCAAGCGTCGTCAAATTAATGAGAAAGAGGAGCACATGTGAGATAATGAGGCAACAATTCTCATTTAATCAACTTCTGAAGATTCAGAAGTGACATTCAGCATGGAAGATTAAAACATTGCTATACATGGACCATCCACTTCTGATATTTCTCCAATCCCACATAGGAGAGTGAGCAAGAATGTATTAAATGTTGGTGTGTTGGACCTACAACAGTAAGCGACCAAATGGCTACCTTATTACTGACTACAGCTGCCACTGTGGTCGGCCACGGTGTTACCGAATTCACTATTAATAAAAATTTCCATGAAGCAACAACGAGCACAACTTTGCATTGAGATGGTAAAAACACTAAAAGATTAATTTAAGTCCAGTGCTCCACTGAATGTCCGTTGGGATCGGGGTTGTTTGATTTAAATAATTTGATTTAAATCATTCCCAAGAAATAATTGATTTATCATTTTTTTTACTTCCGATTTTTTTAATCGCTGATTTATATGAATTTAACATAAATAATCATTTACAAACATCGAGATCAACAAACAATAATTAGCACTGCTACAGCCACAGACACACAGCATGCTTTCCTTTCCAAGACAGATTATGCAACTACAGGTGTGAGGACTTGTGGACATTGTCTAATGTCTTTATACAAGCAAAAGTCATGTACCCTCTGTTAGGACAAGTACTCAAATCGATTTGAATAGAACATGTTTGAAAGAGTTTATAAATATAAACATTCTATATAAATGTTTACATACCAGATTTTTTAAAAAATCAAATAAATAAAAAAATCTGATTTAAATTAAATAAATCCAATTTAAATTAAATAAATCCGATTTGTTTTATTTTTTTTTAAATCATGATTTTTTTCAACCCTGATTGGGATGGTAAACTTCTTCCATGAATAACAAGAATAGATAGCATAGTACAGCTGCCTATCCTAGTTCCCCAAGGAGAAGAAGATCAGAAGAAGAACATTTTGGCAGGTGAGTTTTTACGCTGATTGTAAAAGAACTGAAGGGTGTCCCGGAAGGAACTTTGCCTTTCAATTTGTTACCCCTATTTAAGGACCAATTAATATATATATATATATATATATATATATATATATATATATATATATATATATATATATATATATATATAGATGCCATGCCTCTTTATTACGTGTCTATATTAGCATATATTGTTTTGCAGTTGCATAAAATTAGTAGTATATATATATTAGTATATATATATATATATATACGGTGAAACGTGCTATAACGGACACCGTTGGGACTATGCATTATGTCCGTTATGGACAGCTGTTATGGAGAATTTGATTAAGTGGACACTGGCGGCGTATGGGACCCATGATCTTTGACCCTTCTATGAACAAATGATTAATCCGCCAAGTGACATAATTGAAACAAATTGACAGATAGTGACAAATTTCCCCTTGTTCATTCACTTTGGTTGGAGCTTGGCTTCTGAGAGTTGGCCTTTGATCTTTATCAAAACAAAGCAGGGTTATAGTTATGGAAAGGCGAGCTGAAAAGGCTTCAGTGTCCAAGAGAAGCCAAGAGGTGAAAGTTTACACAGCTGGGGGTGGCCTAGGCTAGGGCTAGGCAAGAGGCTTGCCTTATTTGGAGCACATCTCTTATACTTCTTGATGACATTATGCAGATGGTATGACACAGAAAACATACTTTGCAAAGTTAATGGGTGTCAACAGTGGCTCAGCTAGATTGACTCATGGGATTGTCAATGAACTTTGACCTGTCAGCAAACGGCAGGGTGACTGAATGGTTGGGTCCAAATTCCCTGTCCTTTGTCCACATTGGCCAGGTGGCCGCTATGGGCAGTTAGCGGACAGTGCAAATTAACAGCAAGTAATTCGGGACTTTCAAAAGCGTCCATTACAGACAGGTGTCCGCGAAGACAGGTTTTACTGTATAAGTTTTGAAATATAACTTTAATATACTCTACATACTACAACTACGAACAATCTTGCATCTGGCAATACATAAAATATATTATTATAACTAAATCATTATAAAGATACCATGCAGGTTGCATTTTTGCTTTCGCAATCTTGCTAAATTACCATTATCTGCTGTTTGCTAAAAAGTCTTTGATTGTTAGCAACACTGTGGCATGCAATAACTGGTAGCAAAGAGTAGCTTAGATGGCACTACCTACCTCTGGTATGACGTAGTGTCCAGCCATAATCAGAGCCCCCAGAAAATTATCCCTTCCATCACTCCGGGTCTCAAATATAGGAATCTGAAATAAAATAATTAATTTCATACTTTCATGATTGTCTGATAACAAAATACCTACATAGATTGTTATGTTGGGAGAGTAAATCATAACATGACGAAGAAGAGGAGAGGGAAGAGGGAGGAAGAGAGAATGAGAAAGAAGGAGAGACAGATATAGAGAGACAAACAGACATGGAGACAGACCGCCAGACATGGATGAACAGTCACACAGATGTACAAGGAGAGAGCAAAAGTGGGACAAGGGGAGACAGGGAGGGACAAAGGGACAGTCAGAGAGACAGATAGAAAGGGAGACAGACAGAGCGAGATGGAGGGGAAAAGAGAGGGACAGAGAAAAAGGGAGAGTCAAAGAGAGGGAAGGTGGAGAGAAAGAGAGAGAATGATGTAGAAAGAAGTAGGGGTTACACAGAGATTGAAAGAAGAAACAGGAAAAGAGAGGGAGAGATGGGGGAGATGAAAGGAGAGGGTGAAAGACAGATTACCTGAGATCCAGTGAGAATCACTGGTTTACCAAGGTTCTCTAGCATGAATGAGAGAGCGGATGCTGTGTAGGACATCGTGTCTGTCCCATGAAGGATTACAAAGCCATCAAAGTGGCCATAGTTTGCCTGGAAAAAATACATAGATTACTCTAATGCACTAACAAATTCATTGGTAAAATCGAAGGTAATACGTTGGTACTTTCCACTTAATATGTATAATTATATACTACTGACTTGAAGCGTGCAGACTATGCTGAAGGGATTAATAGTGACCAAGTTATATGGTGTACTACTGCAACTCACAGTCAGTTTACCTTTTTCTTCTCGTGACATTTCGATTGCTATCAGCAATCTTCTTCAGATGACTACCGCTAGATGGCGACACTGTAGTCATTCTATGCAGACGTCACTTGGTATGTACCCGCTGTGGCCGCACCCTGGGTGGCCCTTCAGATCATCGTAGATGTGTGAGAGTTGGTATCGGCCCTCATCTTGATTCATGCTGTCTTTGGCTTTCCTTATCCATATCACTTCTTTGACGCCTCTTGTTCTCTAGTCTGACTCTCTGTCTACAAATTTGGCCCCCTCCCAATCTAATATGTGATTCTGTTGAGTCATGTGATCTGTGATCACTGATCTATGCATCTCTTTTTCCGATGTTTTTCTGTTGCTTCAAGTGTAGGGTCTGCTAGCCGATGCTTTCTCAGCGTCTTCTTTGTGTTCTTTGATGCATGTTCCTAGGGTACGTCTGCGTAGAATGACTACCATGTCGCCATCTAGCAATAGTCATCTCAAGAAGATTGCTGATAGTAATCGAAATGTCACAAGAAGAAAAAGGTAAACTTACTATGAAATAAGTAAAAATATTACTCATTTGGACCATCCAGTCTGATGAACATCTTCACTGCAACTCAGATAATTCTTCATTTTGTTTTTGATGAAAATGGAAGAGCTTATTGTGGTTTCTGTGGCCTTTTATTTAATAATCAAAAGTTTTTTCCCAGCACAATATCAGGGCTGGTAGAATACTGGTCGGATTGGTAAATTTGGATACTTACCAGCCCAATTGGGCCCGATCGGGTTGGTCACAAAAAATTTTTTATTTTCATCTCTGAGTGTATTTGCTTTCACAAAGATCTGCAATTTGTCTCGTGAGCATCTTACTTTGATGTCAAGAGCCAACTGGGCATAGTCATCAACTGTCATGTTGGAAGAATCAAGCAGAGGGTCATACTCATATACACAGTAAATGATCCTTCGTCCTTCTGTCGATTGACTGAAAGAAGCAAGCTTTAAATATGGTAACGAAAAACAATTAGCAACACATACAAAGTATTAAAAGGTAACATTAAAAATTCCATAAGTTCAACATAGTTTATGGTGGCAAGGTTTGTATATGTGATTAACTAAGGGTAAAGCAGTGCTTATAAAGGGTTGAGCATTTCATTTCTAGGATTCATAATTAAAATTCTGAGCTGTGGAATCACCTAAGAATATTTTTAAGCAAAACTAATTTTTTTTTATTTGTTCAATAACACTGATATCTTTGTGTATAAAAGTGTCTATCTATGCCGAGTCTTAAATGTGTTTACTAAGATAAATTTACAAGCTGTTTCATCACATAATTTTGAAATTTAGCCCATTTAAAACCTAAAAGTTAAATACAAAAAGCAGATTTTTGCACAACAGGTCCCTGAAAGGGTCTAGAGTAACATACTAAAAATCCCCATGAATATGCCTTGAGCTAAACACAGAATTCCAGATGGCGGAAACTCTTTGATTAACTATATACCTTCTGCACCACTTATGCTAGAGGGCAAATATTGGTGTCTAGGGTACGGTTTTCCACCATGCTCTATCCAACTAACACCATTAAAACATTCCACAGCTGCATCAGAGCATGTATTTGTATCATTTTTGACTCTAATCAGGGCAAATATTAAGGGAAAAAGCAAATAAAAGGTTAAATTCCCATCGTTTTATTACTTATGACAGTGAGTAACATAACAACATTCAATTCAGCATTATGTACTGATATAGATAATCTGCCTCAATTGAGCATTATGTACTGATATAGATAATCTGCCTCAACAAGATGCTAGGCCATTAAAACATTCACACTTCTGTGTTCTCGACACCATAGCAGTTGTTTAACGTCTTACTATCAACTCCACCGTGTCTAGGCTTCAGCACATTCATCCTGTGTGTATGTGTTGGAAGGCGATTGTCTGCTGCAGGATGAGCAGAGGGCAGTGCAGTACAGCCCGTCTATATGCATCCACAGGCCTTCCCACAATGACTCGTACAACCACGAGAAACCATGTGGGTGAGCTTGTCTGGGGCTCGGGGTGTCGCTTGCTACAGGACCCAGTTGTCCATCCTCTTGCAATGACCAGCCCCTGTCAGTGGGTTGTTTCCACTCCGTTGCTGCACAGTGTGAGTGTGGTATGACCAGAAGGAATGCTGCCAAACAGCCACAGTAGTTGTGGGCAGTGTCTCCAAGCCGAATTCCGAGAGTTTATACTTCCAGGTGGCTCTCCAGTAGAGCTTATATATCAGGGCATTTAGTGCGGTCCTCTGGTGCCCCCAGTACAGCGTTATCAAGAACCTTTCTCCAGCTGCCGCTATGTCTTCCTTTTTTGCTGTCAGTGTTGATGAAAGCTTCAAGGTAGCTGATGTTCCCCAAACTTTCCTTCACTCCTTGCCCTTGTCGAAGAGCACTGACGACACAGTGTCACACCCTGAAACAGCATGGTTGGACAGCAGGCTAAGGTGAGCTCCTATATTTTCCAGGATGTCAAGACCGTTGACACAGGAAGCCAGGCCTCGCCCCATGTATACACTGCCGTGTGTGCAACTGGTCTGGTTCACCAGCATTACCAGGATGTCAGCGTCGGTAGCAACAACAAGCACTGGATTGGAAACATCCAGGGCTGCTGAGACAAGCAGCCTCTCCACGTCCCCATCAGCTGCTTGCGTTGGACAGAATCATTTGCAAAACATTGTGCAATGATGGAGATGAGGCTTGTCTTGTTGTTTAGGTAACTTCGGCTCTTGAGAAAGGTGTGCTGATGTAGTAGTAGTGGCTTTGTGCTGGCAGTGAACCGTAAGGTAAGCTCGTGAGCCTTCTCAGCCACGATGATAACCCGATCATCCCTTTTCATCTTGATGTCTGTGAATGACACTCCGACCAGTTTTGCTGCTGCAGCTCTTCCAACTTCGAAAGTATCGCCACAGTTGACGTTCAGAGACGCGACTACTCCACTCAAGTTGAGATGTCAATGAGACTGTTATTGTCATCTGGAAATGGTGGATGAACAGGAAAGAAGTATGAACACCTTGGTGTGCTTTTTAGAGTGGCGCACAGATTTAGGTCTCAAGTCCCGATGTTGGTCGGACGTAGATGAGTCCATTCACCCACAGCTTGGCGGTCATGTTCCTTCCAGCAGCCTCACCCAGCAGCAGTTGGATATATGTACTAAAGAAAATCAACTGCCACCACAGCATGGTCGTGCGAGTATCTTGAGGTGATTGGTGTCGACTCCTTTCAGAGCACCTGGGGACCATGCAGTCGTGAACAAAAGAGCCCACGAGTACATGTGGCATGTCATTGTATGTGCCACAGAGTCATGAACAAAAGAGCCCATGAGTACATGTGGTATGTGCCACAGAGTTCCCAGCATAGACCGTCTTCCAGCAGGGTCAATGTCGACACCTGACGTCATGTAGCCTATTGAACCCATGTAGATCATCACAAAATGAAAGCCTCAGGATGACCCCTTCAAATTGTGGAGATGAGGCACTATACCATCTGCTTTGATGTACAGTGGCTAGTTAAATGTGCGTGAAATTTACAATTCTCACACAAACGGTCATTCTCCACATTGCTGAGGATATTGTGTTCAGAATTGCAAATTATAAGGGAGAGCAGCACAATGCTGGCATTCTCATACACTTCAGTGTTGTTGGCTGTCTGCACGAGGTCAGCCCAGGACAGGTGAGAATGGAGATTGAGGTAGAAGGTTGCGCCGCTCATCTTCAGCTTGCAGAGTTTCAGAAAGAGGGAGAGACTTGAGCACCACAAATTTCAAACCCGGTGTGGCTCGCTTTTTGTAGTACTTCAACAAAATCTTTTTGTAACTGCCAATGACTGAGGCTGCCTCGACCTTCACCAGATGCTGAAGTGGAACACTTTCAGTTTGGAAATGAGGTGTCGCTGCTATTACCACCCATCGCATGGAAAGTTCCATGTCCTGTTGCAATGGCAATGTTGACGTCAACATTGTCGAAGATAAATTGCACGAAGCCTCCACAGAGTCAGGCACCTTATTGCAGCTTTCAGCCAACACAAGACTGCTGAGTATGTCAAATAGCTCCCTCGACCCGTACTTCTTGTTGCCAAAGCAAGTAAAGGGGGGAAATGTACAACCTTGGGCTGCATGCAGCTATGATGGCCTGACCAATAGCTGCACACTCCCTCCTCACTGACATGCTGTATGTGAGGGGTGACAGCAGGCTAGCAAGAGACTCACTGCTGCTCATACAGCAGGAAATACATCAGTTCCATATGCAGTAATCCGAATCACGTTCCTGACCAACATAGTTGCCATTTCAATAATATCATCCTCCTAGTGTTTGCTCTTTTGTGCAGCCTATTTCTTCTTCAGAATGCTGCAAGCTTTATCTTGAAAGCAGACAATGCAACAATGTCAAATTCATATCTGGCTTCAAGCTTATGTTTCAATCAAGTACGACAGCAACGTGGCTGTCTGTTTTACTCTACTGTAACCGTTTCCTGAAAATTAAATAAATGCATGTTCTGATAATTAGAATGTTTTAGTGGTGTTAGTTAAATACAGCATGGTGGAAAAACCTACCATAAACACCAACATTTGTCCTCTTGAATTCTGCGTTTAGCTCAAGGCAGATTCATGGGGATTTTTAGTATGTTACTCTAGACCCTTTCATGGATCTGCTTTTTGTATTGAACTTTTAGGTTCCATGGTATTTTTACCTAAAACTCTTTGAATAATTAAGAAACTGTCTTGGCCTGTGTCTGTTTTCCTTCTTGAAATAATAATAATTATTATAATAATAGTAATAATAATTATTATAATAACAGTAATAATAATAACTTCTCAAAGTTTGGAACAACAAGATAAACTAATGGTCAGCTAAGAAGTGTTCTTCCTCATGGAAGTTGGTGATAGAAGGTAAAGATCATTCTATGTACGTACGGCATGACAAGGGGCATCTCTGACTCCGCCCTGTTGTGCAGGAGGGGGTAGAAGGGGTCATGGAACATGGGCAGCTTCCGCAGCATGGGGATGAGATAGTCTGCTTCTGGACTATACACTGAAAACAATGTGCAGGACTGACACTTTGTGAGCAGAACTCGGACAAGATGCTTAAATGCATTTTTTTAAATGTTGTGCTTTGGATATTTTCGTACTTTACAAGCCTAACTGGGCACTCAGCTTAGATAAGAAACAAATCTAGCTCTACCTCTGCTTGAAAGAGTTCTACTCTGATAGTAAATTAGGAGGCAATTTAACTGAAATGTTGAAATATTTCCCAATCTGGCTTTATGTTGATTTCTTCTGGATGGCATTTTCTAGCCAATGTCTGTAGTGTGTTGTGTGTTGTGTGATGTGTAGTCCATGCACTTAATTGTCAGTCATAAGTTAAAACAATATAAATAGTTGTTGATATGTACTGTACTATGGGGCGCAGTGGTCTAATGGTTAGAGCACCCGCCTGTCAATCGAACAATGCTTAAATTCCACCTCTACCATTTCTAAGCATAGGCAATTTCATTCACCCCACTTTGCCTGTGTTTTTCGGAAGAGACACAAAAAGCTGTTGGTCCCTTCTATCTGGTGTCCATGCCAGGGAAGTAACAGATCCCAAGCAGGGAAATGGAAAAATCTGTTATGGACTCACTAGTTCTAGAAAAAATAAACTCTGAAAATAAATCATAAACATGTTAGCCCAAGATAGGGCTGTTTGGAGTTAAATGTCATTAGCCATACGTCTAATTTGTCCAACATTTTTCAATTAACATAATTCTATATCTTGGCTCATTATCAGATAACTAGCACGACATACAGCAATGTTTTCTAAGACTCTTCTTCCATTTATAAACAAAACTATATTCCCATGCACAGAATCAGTTGCAATGCAATTTGTTTCTTTAATATCAAGGTCTAATTTTAACTTTAAAGATAAGATAAGAACGTGTCTTGACTTAAGGGTTCCTCTTCAATTTTATTTTTTCGCTTGTCTCATTTCAAATTCATTTTTTGCAAAAATTAAACCTACCTAGTATCCGCTAGCTCGTCTGTGCAACAAGCCTGTTCCATACAAAATAATAACGTGTGTGCATGCGTGCGGCTCGGTGGGTGGTTCATATATATTATATATATATATATATATATATATATATATATATATATATTTATATATATGAACATGACAAAGTTATTTTGACAAAGTTACAAGATCAAAACCAAATAATTTTATAGCCTATCTGATGATTTCACAATATATGTAATACATATATTGTGAGTCCAGGCCCGGCCCAGGCCCGCAATAATTTTTCAAGCCCGGCCCGGCCCAGGCCCGGCCCACAATTTTCAGGCCCAGGCCCGGCCCATACCCACAGGCCAAAGATGGGTAAGCCCGCATCCCACAAGCCTGCGGCCCGCTAAGTTTAGAGAAACCTATAATCTTGTAACAAAGACGAAAAACAAATAAACTGTAAAACAGACTCATTGTTTTATTAAATAAAAAACATATATACATATATCGGATGGGCCATAATATCCTTAGCTTTTAGTGGAGTACTACTCTTATGCTGATGTTCCATAGTGTGCTGGATGAGTTCTAAAAATCCAGCACCACCAACTTCTTAAAACTTACGAATATCCAAAAGAAAAATAAAGAAAAACTTCTTAGTGTCATTACTATTAAATATGATAACATTTGTTATATTTGGCTTTAACGTATTGGCTTATGGTTGGGGTAGGAGATTTGTTTATCTAACCCTGACTTAACCCATATGCAAGCCATAACCCCAATTTATATTGTTAATTGAATTAGCTCAACTAAGCTATCATAATTTAATATGATATTTCAATTAAATGTTACCCACTGGCACTGATACCCAGTGGCATTTCCAGCAGGCCTGCAGTCACTAGCCTGAGACAGACAGGTTCAGACATGTGTGAATTAGTACAAGTGTGAATGAATTAAGATTGGGGAGAAATACCAGTTACCAACTGGGTTGGGTACTGGGTAGTGGGCTAGTGGCCTAGTGGGCACTTGGCAGTGGGCAGGTCATTCAGGTGGGCAATGTTTGGAGGGAAGACCTAGACAATAGAATGTCCACTGGTAGGGTCAAAGGGTGATAAGTTGATGGTTAATCATGCCTCTGCAAATATTTCTAAAGTAAACATTTGGGGCTGGCTACTTCCAGCCAAGTGAACTTATGGGGGCTATTAGATTCCATGCAAGGTCTCAATTTGCAACAATATAATACTAAAGAAATAATTTTAAGCATTCATTAACCGGAATTACAATTTATAATCAGTTTTTATTAAAAAAAAGTAATAATCGGTGTTTTGTATGAATATTTTTATTATGTCCAGGCTCAGCCCAGGCCCGGCCCGGCCCGCTCACACTAGGTCCAAGCCCGTTGTGTTTAAATTGTTTTCAGCCCAGGCCCGGCCCAGGCCCGCAGTATGTAGGCCCAGGCCCGGCCCAGCCTGCAAAATTATGTAGAGCCTAGAGGCCCAGCCCGGCCCGCGCAGGGCACTAATATATATATATATATATATATATATATATATATATATATATATATATATATATATATATATATGTATATATATATATATATATTTGTGAAATTATCAGACAAGCTATTAAATTATTTGGTCTTGATCTTGTAACTTTGTCATGTGATTGACGAGAGGACAGAAATCACACCCATGATTAGCCTTGACCCCTACAAAGAGTTTAATGTTATGGATATCCACTATTTTGAGGCTTAAAAGATCTAACAACTATAATATTAAAATAAATTCTTTCAACAATTTGAACCAAAATGTAAACTTTGTTATAACATTTACTGCAGATATTACTATTCACACACAATATATCAACAAACCAGATTTGTGATAGTGCCAAAATCAGTTGAGGAAGAAGTTTTTAAGTCACGAATCATCAATCAATAATTAATTGATAAGTATTGGAAGTGGGACAAAGTTCAAATTACGGTTTGTAGGGTGGTTCAACAGGAGTGATAATGATATCACCACTGGTTAACGGGCCCCTGGTTAACAAGGATGACTGTGATCAACTTAAGTCTTAACATTCGCTACCTCCACCGTGCGATTTCATGCCAATTGTTCCTCCCGTGTACAGCACGGCGATCTTCGAGACTGGTTCGACTTCACCGCTACTGGTCATACTGGCCATGGTCTGGCCGCTCACACAACGCTTCAAGACCTTCGGTGTATATGACGGGTCCATGCGAGGTCCTTTCGGTAAACTGGAGTCAATGCTGATACGGTGGCCATTCCGCGCGAGTGTCATGATCTTGGACTTGGAAGTTGAACCACCGACACCGTCACGTAAATAGGACATGTACTGCCTGTACATTGTGACACCTGCGATGCATAGACACCGATAGTCCGCTCACCAAACCAGACGACTTTGCGAAATATCATCTAGTAGGATGCAGCACATATGGAAGAAAAACCGGAGATGTGGCGTATTTTAGTTATGACCATTCCCACAGCGTCCGATATATCAACAGGTCAAGGATGCCGGAAGTGACGAAGTAGGCGAGATGTGGCCCAATCAGCATGCGATTACGGAGGGACGTGGCTATACTACCTCTCACATGCGCTTATTGTAAACAAAAACAACATTATTCGATGGAAGATGAGGTTGGAAAGTTCACCTATCCTAATATAAATAAAAAACGAAATCTTAACGAGGACAGATATATTTCGTGTAGTTGTTGTATGACATGTTAAAATGCACAGCAGTTCACATAACTAATGACGATAATTCAAATAGTTAAGTTGTATGAGTTTTATTTTGATAAAACAACATCTAAGACATTTTAAAATCAAGTACAATAACAAAAAACACATTAAGAATACATGCTTAAATACTGTTACTCACTATTACACAAATCCTTAAACACAAAACCCAGATAAATGCCATCATCATAACACAACTCCAAGGTTGCATAATTATATAACTTATATCACAACCAATTAAAGTTACACCTTTTATTTTCAAGTTTGATAAATAAACAGTTTGCAGGCTCTCACCTTCAAACAAACAATTTCAGAATTATATGCTTTACCATTCAGTGAACTGCATAATTAAATGTATGGCAACATGTTGATATATAAGGTAAACTGCCACAGCAGACATTTGCCTATAATATTTTTAATGTTGTAAATGGACATATTTTCCCGTCCTGACGGTGTCTGCTATAAACATTGTAGATATGTTTTACAGTAGTCTCTGGCTTTCTGCCACTATTTCACACTGGCGATACATCAGAGATGAGCTGCTCCAAGCTGATCGGTTGACACACCAACTAAGTCTAAACACTAAATTGACTAATATAACACCTGACCACCTGAAGCAGTGGACAGGCACAGACAAAAACATGAGTTACCGTGGCAAGATCTGCCAAAGGTGTGTACAATGGACTCCACTTAACCGAGATCATAGGAAACATATTCGGCCACTTATTAGAATCAAATATATTGATGCAAATTGATTATATCAAGCAGAGTCCACCTACCTTGCAACACCTTGAATCAATCCAATATAAATTCTATGAAAAATTACACAATTGCATTTTATAAGTTATTGTTGTAAATCAATGTTAATTCCTAAACAGTGACTATGTCAACAAAAAGATCAGATGTATATCTTCAAAATATGTATAACATTATATACTCTTTCTAAATACAGTACTTCTGTGTATTATGTATATATTTGCACATCTATAATTGTTTGTATATTATACCCAACATATAATAACCTAAGTTACTGACAAGGAATTAAGCTTTTAAAATACAAGATATTTCTGCACAGTTTTGCCACAGGTTCTTGTAACACAACAAATGTAATTTTCACCACAAGATTTCCCAGAAAAAAGCTACCGCAAAGATTAACGCAGCTACCAGAGTCTGCAATAACAGCGGAGATCATAAAAACAGCTTATTGAGATTGGTGTCATAATAACTTCATATGTTAAATATACAGCAGCAATATACTAGCAACCAAATAACATACATACATGTTCAGTATGTTGTTATACATAGTTGCATTTTGCACATAATTTTTGTAAATGGCATATATGCACATTGCAACTAATATACTGCTTGCAAAAAAAGGTATAGCAAAGTAGCCAGCATTTTCACAACAGAACATCCCGTCAAAGAAATTTACAAAACTATTTACAATCATTAAGTTAAAACTCTGACAAACACAATAATCACTGACATTATTGTCCCTACTACTGACGTAATTTCTATAAAGACCTGCTTTCTGAAAGTGGACATACACTGAGAATTTTTGCAATGCAGGAATCTCCCTATGCCTACCGTATCAATGAAATTAATGCTAGGAGTAACTCCGTGAACGTGATACATCACAGATAAAGAGTAAGCCAAAATGTACAGACCTTTTTACCTTATCAGTTAATGATTCCTTTACCAAACACAAAACCACTTGATTTAATGTTCATAATTAATGGAATCGAATTCATCAATTAACAGGTTCTGACTCTTTACCAATGATACATATTTTTTGGACACTTGCACTGAGAAAAACAATTTTCTAGTACATGCTTGCAGCTTCCACAAGATTGCATATATAGCTTGTGCTCAACAGACCTGGTATTCACAAGTACAGTCCACTCTCTGATAATTTTCCTCCTAAACAATTTGCAAGTCGAAGAGGCAAATCTTGTAAACTTGGCAGACAATTACAAATGTTCTTAGCAGGAAACACTTCAAACCCTATTTCTGCTGCACCAAAATATTCCACTGCCTACATGCCAACTCATACAGTTTACCCATAATGCATACAGATTTTTTTACTTGATGATCGTATAGATGTACAGGAGACACGTATGCTACCCCGATGTTTCAAACTACCCTTTTCACAACAAAACGTATACAATCCAAGGAAATAATAATATCACAACCTTTGTAGAACTCAAAAACATTTTGCCTGCAAAACAATTTAGCTTAACACACATACATATAATACAAACACACAGGCATGTGCTATGAAATATATACTTGTTATTCAACACAATTAGCATTACTCGATGGATTTGCTTCCTCAAACAGCTTGAGAACATTCGTGTGGTTGTTCTTTCGTGCCTCGTCGTTTGGGGTTTGACCGAATGCGTCCTTGCTGCGTGGGTCGGCCCCATGATCCAGAAGATACCTCGCCATGTCCTCATAGCCGAGGGATGCGGCCTATGAAGGAAGAGGGGAACATTTTGTACTTGTACAAATGGTTACATATTTAAATATCGGAAAAGTAATGTTATGACAACATGATTGATGTAAAAAATGCAAAGGTAAGTTCTTATTTTGTGCGGTATCCAGTCTTTATGACTATTCAAAGCATTTTACACTCCACCCCCGTCAGACCTGTTCTTTACACTCCACCCCGACAGACCTGTTCTTTACGTTCCACCCCCCTGCCAGACATGTTCTTTACATTCCACCTCCTGCCAGACATGTTCTTTACATTCAACCTCCTGCCAGACATGTTCTTTACACTCCACCCCCAGGCAAACCGGTTCTTTACATTCCACCTCCTGGCACACCTGTTCTTTACACGTCACCCCTTGGCACACCTGTTCTTTACACTCCACCCCTGGCAGACCTGTTTTTTACACTCAACCCCCCCACCCCCCGCCGACCTGTTCTTTCCAACACCAACTTGATTACTATGGGAAGCATTTAAGCCACACTGCAATTACTGTGTGATGACTATGTATTCATTCACATATACACATCACTATCTACACAGTTATGCCTGTGTTCTACCACAACTGAAAAAACAACATAAGGAGACTGATTTACAACATCTCTGGCATCCAATATGCCCAGGAGAGCTACCCACCAAGTGTAGGGCGGTCCTGCGGTCGTAGTCGCCCTGGTTGAGGTTCACCCCGGCCAGGCACCACGACTCCATGTGGGACACATCCTCCTGCACCACAGAACTGAAACACAGGAACTTGTTGGTCAGCCAATGGGAGAGGTGAGGACATTGAACAAGTCAGCTAAGAAGGGAAGATATTGTAGAAAACAGTCAACAACAATGAAGAATACAAGTAGCAGGTATGCAAAAGAAGGCGATTTAGAGATATTGCATGAAAGGTCAACTGAGGCAAACAAGCTGCAAGAAGGTCTGGAGAGATGGAGATACAAATATATTGTATAAAAAGCCAGTAAAATTTAAAGGAAAGGTAAAAAAGACAGTGCAGAAACAGTCAGCAGAAAAGAAGACACAGCAGAAAAGGTAAACAGAAAGGGAGAGACAAACAGTTTGCAAGACAGATACAAAGACAGAGACACTGCAGGAAAGGTCAACAAAGACAGAGACACTGCAGGAAAGGTTGACAAAGACAGAGACACTGCAGGAAAGGTCAACAAAGACAGAGACACTGCAGGAAAGGTCGACAAAGACAGAGACACTGCAGGAAAGGTCAACAAAGACAGAGACACTGCAGGAAAGGTCAACAAAGACAGAGACACTGCAGGAAAGGTCAACAAAGACAGAGACACTGCAGGAAAGGTCAATAAAGACAGAGACACTGCAGGAAAGGTCAACAAAGACAGAGACACTGCAGGAAGGGTCAACAAAGAAGAAAACTTAAAAGCATTGCATGTACTGAGCGAACATGGAGAGGTGACTTACTTGCAGAGCATCATGCCAAGTCTGGCCGGAGCAAGTCGTAGATGAGCGCCCGTGTCTCGTAGCAACTTGATGATGTCATTGCGATGGAAGAAGATGGCGTCGTCCAGTGGTGAGTGACCATAGCGATCCCGCACATGCACTGACGCACCATATTCTAACATGTATCGCACGACCTCTATATGACCTTCACATGTGGCGATGTGCAATGCAGTGCGACCATCATAGTCACCAAGGCTGAGGTCAGCCCCCTACAAGAACATTATCATGTTGAATAAATATTTTTATATGGCTACTTTTTAACTAAATTGTCTACGCTATACATATACTTCCTTGTCACTGATACTACCAGTTACTATCAACTGAAAGTTATTTCATATCTGTGAAACACATTATTATTTTATTTTTGCGCATCTTGTCTAAATGTATGTTTAATTTTATTAATATAGAATGGTAAATGCTTTGGACAACTTGCTGGACAAGTGTATCCCAAAATGTTTTAATTACATTATTAAAATTAATAATTACATTACTAAAATTAATAATTATATTAAAGCATTAATAAAAATATTATTTTAATTAATTTATCTATATTATCAACACACTAATAATTATACTAATAAAGTTAACAATGATATTATTAAAACATTCATATATTAACAAAATATTTTTAAATGTGTTAAATAAAATTTTACAACTAAAGTAGAGTATGTTGCCAACCTAAGTTCACTTTCACACAAAACGAGTGGCATTGTCAAAACATTACATTTTAACACAATCTTTCACAAAATTGCTTACCGCTTCCTTCAGCTCCCTGAGCATGTCGATGTTTCCCTGGCGGGCTGCGGAACACAGCAGGGACGGGAAGATGGCATCCCGTAGAAGCTTGGCCTCCTGAAACCCATCCAGTGCGCACAGTTAAACCTTGTGAACACTTCCGGAAATCAGACCTGCAATTCCTTAAGGTCCAGTAGGCAATGTGGATTTTTGAGAGGTATACATATGGCCATACCCCTTTTTTATATAGATTTATTGCAAGTGGAAAAATCATGATAAAGTACATATTTTTTTGTTTTCATCATAATATAAAATTTTATGACAAACTTAAAGCAGTCAAAGCAAAAATACTTTTGATACATGGTATATTTCCAGCAAAAAGGTATTGGATTCAATTTTATATAATTTGTAACCACATAGATGGCAAACTCGATCAGAATCGGACTGTTATAATACAGGTAAAAATATGGATTTCAACTAAACAAAAAATTTTGCAGGTTAGCATAAATCATAAATTTAGCAACATGAATTATACATTTATCAGCATAAATTATACATTTATCATCATAAATTATACATTTATCAGCATAAAGCATAATATAATTTAAGCAGGATATAATGGGTTAGCTGACAAGCATAACTGATATTTGGTGCCCGTCTTGTTTTTAGTTTTTGGGGTTCCCCTAACATAATGGGTGATAATGGTTGAACAGACACTTTTTTCTGGTTGAAAATCAGTGCTTATTTTACTGGAAACGACGTTTCTTATTATGTCAGTTTGTATTTTCAATGCTGATTTAAAAAATTTTTAAATGCTAATTTTAGGCAACTTTTCAACAAGTGTCATAATCAAACAGACTGAATGCAACTGCCAACCAAAGGTTTTGTCTTAAGCAGGACCACAATAATACAAAGACATTGTCCATCCATTGTGTGACAATCATGTAGTATGACTTTTTGTTTACTGCAGATGACCAAAATGTTACCTCTGCAGAGCTGATCTTCATCATCTTCGCCATCTTCTGAATGAGACTGTACTCAAGTAAATCTTTCTCTTCCTCCACTGTTACGGTCAACTCTCCCCTCAAGTTGATGCTGACCATCTGAAAACGACATTGTCATGACATCATCACCTGTGAAACTTATGTTAACAATAGATATCTACGTAATAATTATAAAAGACCTATACATAATGCCTATTTTGTAGTCCACTTTGTCTAATAGGGGTGTGTGTGTGCGTGCGTGCGTGCGTGCGTGCATGCGTGCATTGTGCGTGAATGTATTTTTCGACAACTTTTGCTAAAAATCTAATGAGACGTCTTCTCATACCTTTCTCTTCTTCTGCAATGGCCACTCATTCTTACTGAGGATGTAGGCAAGTTTCATAAGTGCTGCCTCAACAGTCATGTCAGAGCCTGGAATCACCCCACTGTCCAGCAGTGCCTGCCGTACGACATCACTAGCATTAGTACTGTTGTTATTATTAGTAGTAACATTTATCAGGTGTTACATATCTGGAACCAGTCCATTCATATAGTACATAAAGAAGATTAATTTATTAATATGAAAGTTTTTATAAGAATAAATAAACTAATTAAAACAAAACTACTATATCCACATATAGGGTTAACTATTAATTAGTCAATCATGATTCGGCATCACACATGCAACATATGCATCATGCTGCAATGTACCATTGATGCAGAGGAAGCCCTAAAGAAATGTTGGTAAAAAACAGGTTTCATCATTATGAGCTTTCTCTGCCTCTACAACCATATATTTCAAGTAAACTTTTACACACAAAAAAATGAAATTTAACTTGATGCCTAGTCATTACAACTATTCAACTAGTCATTACAATTATATTCTTTTTCATTAAAAATACCTCGTACATGACTAAATTGGATGAATTAATGATGACTATGTCGTACCTTGCCCGACTCGTAGGACGTTGACACCATCCCTCGGGAACACTGTGTGATGTTGACGATGAGCACGCCACGGTCCGACGCTTCTCGTAGCACTTCCATGATGTCCTGCCTCGTGCTCGGTCCGTTGCCTGCGCCATAGCTCTGTAGGACCACGCCTTTCATGGGGGGCATCAGGAACTGCTTCACCTGGGCACAGAAAAAGAACCTCGCTATAAATATGAACACAATCCCAATATTTGTGTAATGTATGGATTGTATTAAATACAAGTCTGTTTTTGCTGATGAATGCAAAAAGTTAAAAATGACTCAACTATATTAGTTATCTATATCTATCAAATTTAATGTAATTTGTTAATGTCATATGATAGTGATCGCTTTTATAGAAGAGCTGGTTATCATAAGTGCAAAAACTGACTAGTTAGTGAATCAGATATTTCATGTCATATGTCACATTGTCACATGGGGGAACAGTAGAGTGCTGGACTGGCAAAAGATCCCACAAAGGGAAATTGAAAAAAATGTGGAGTAGAGGAGTAGTGGAGTAGAGTAGTGGAGTAGATGAGTAGTGGAGTAGATGAGTAGTGGAATAGAGGAGTAGTGGAATAGAGGAGTAGTGGAGTAGTGGAGTAGAGGAGTAGTGGAGTAGAGGAGTAGTGGAGTAGAGGAGTAGTGGAGTAGAGGAGCAGTGGAGTAGTGGAGTAAACTCAATGACCACCTTGTTTAGATAAATAAGGCGGTCATAAGACCACACATTATTACTATTAATGTAGATTCAAATGAGACTGGATTTTTGTCATGTTTATGTAGCTATGACCTGTGGAGGTCATACATGGAAGGAAAGAACTCACAGTAGTGAGGGTGATGCTGGGAAACATGCGCAATACGCCCACTTCACGGCACATGTCAGAATGTACAGCAAATTTCTTGATGCCACCCTGACGAAAGACAGCACCCCAGTTCACTGCAAACACAATAAATTCTCTTCAAGGACGACGATAATGTGGGAAAACCATTACGGTCAATTAAAATGATTCAACACAGTCTTGTTGAGTCCTTGAGCAGTTACTAAACACACAGTAAAACATCCTCACAAGCAATGTTAACATACCAGTTGCTTGACTAGAAGAAAGCTTGACATAAATAATAATATTGTTACCCAAAAAAATTATTTCCAAAATGTATCAAAAATCATACATGAAATAGTAAAAGTTATTGTTTAAGCAGAATAAAACTAATAATTTTTATCCCACAAGTTATCATCATCGTCTTTACAAAATAAATACCTCTAAATGTGCAGTCTAAATATATGATCAAAAGATGCATCTTAATAAAACACCTGGACCATGAGTTTTCCCATTCAAAACACTGTACCAATGCCGTATATTTTTAACGTCTTTATTATTGCAGTTTTAAATCAAACTATGTAATAGTTGTTCAGAATTGATTATGTGTTCATTCTAGTGATGTTAGACTATAGCTTCTATTGCACTATGCCATCTAATATAATACCTATAACTGTGTAGTATAGGTTAAAAATAAAAACTTTAACCTGTACTACACAGTTAATGTATCTTGGTTTTCAGTTTACTGACAAGCACAATATCCATGTAAAAGTAACTAATATTTCTTAATTTTAACAGGGAGCATACCTGAATATTATATGCAAAATTTTAAATGTCAGCCTCAAAGTTCAGACAAGATAGGCATCTTACCATGTATATTGATTTCAGTCACTGCGAGTGGAGAGAGATTTGGTGAATTAAACGCGTCCAGCGCTCCTGTGTCCTTTTTGGTTGACCGGTTGCCACGGAGCAGGGAATTGTGAAAGTAGATGGCCACCTGGAATCAGGACACAATAGCGCATCAGTTTTTATAAGAATATAACATTCAAAGTAAGTCAAACAAAGCACTGGGGCATGATTTGCCACAGTTTGTGGTTATCAGAAACTAAAATCCATAAATATTGCAAAATGCTATATTACATGTGCGATAATAGATATAGTGTAAACATTTGCCATTTAAAATGCAGTCATTAGTTAGAACAGCTATATTGTGTGGCTTTGTTGTAATAATAATAATTGTTTTATTCACAGACGCCATACAACATACAAGAACATTATTACGGTTCTATAGTTGTGTTGTTAACAGTAGTTACTGAGGTACAGAATGAAATATCATAGCTACTTCAACCATCAACAAAATGTACATACAAGGAATTAAACCAGTACTTCCAAATTCTGGACATGTACTTCACATTACTGTTAATGATGCTACAGATTAAAACATTTTTTGAGAATTGCAATCAGCATATAAATCTATGTCAAATTTCTAATAACAGCAGCACAGTTGAGCAAATTACTGTAGACAAACATTTCACTAGCATTACAATATATGTCAAATCCTAACACCACTCGGAATATATTGTTGTAATTTTGGATTAGTTGTAGATTAAACACTAACATTTATAATATTAAATTAATGTGCACACATATTTCTGGGTGAAACAGGATTACATTAATCCTTTCACTATTCTGGATCATGCACATTAGGAGATGCACGCCCAGATACACAATTGACAATTAGGGTGTGTTTAGATGACACTACCTACCTCTGGTATGGTGTAATGTCCGGCCATAATAAGAGCCCCCAGAAAGTTGTCCCTTCCGTCACTGCGAGTCTCAAATATAGGAATCTGAAACAAATTTTATACTCATGAAAAAAATTTATTTTATTACAAATCACTTCAAACCAGGGCAACTGACAACAATGATTTGACTATACAATTGTATTGTTTTCCGCTGCTTCTGTAACGCATTAAAAGATATTGAACAGATCTCACAAATATTAAGACATAGTTGAAGGGAAATATAGTGGACAATAACAAGTCAAAGACTTCTCCATCAACATGCTGTCTGAAGCATGTTGCTTTAGACAGCATCCTTGTGACATCACACTTCTCTGGAGACTGTTGAAGTGACTGTAAAAAAAAAATTTCTTTTGGAGTGGTTTTTCTGTGATTTTTACTAGTTATTTCTATAAGTTGGAAGAAATATATCAACAATGTTCCATCATGAATGAGCAATTTATTACCTGAGATCCAGTGAGAATCACTGGTTTACCGAGGTTCTCCAACATGAATGAGAGAGCGGATGCTGTGTAGGACATCGTGTCTGTCCCATGAAGGATTACAAAGCCATCAAAGTGGTCATAGTTTGCCTGGAAGAATGAACAAAGATTTTGCAAAAATCCATCATTGAAGTAAAGTCAGAATTTAAGTAGTCCTGTGAGTTGTATACAGCTCGTTTTTTGTTTCTAAAGCAGCATGACTTACAAGATATAACTTATCACTTATAATTACAATCAGCAGATATAATAGGCATTTTCACAAAATAATAAGACAGGCTTCTTGACATGATTTCAGTGCTTGCATATATTAAATCTGAAAAAAGTACTAACAGTTACAGAGGTGATCAGCGAGGATTGTGTATCTTGGTAACAATGATGCCACAATTTCTATTATTAAAGACTCTGGCAGCAATTTACTTCCATCATTAAAATTCAGATACATTTCTTTGAATTTGAAAGCTATAATTTCCCATGAATAGTCTTACTTTGATATCGAGTGCCATCTGGGCGTAGTCATCGACTGTCATGTTGGAAGAATCAAGCAGAGGATCATACTCATAGACACAGTAAATGATCCTTCGTCCTTCTGTTGACTGACTGAAAAGGGAAGCATGTGACTTGTATGTTACAGTGGTGAGCATGTCTTTAGCAAATATTATGAACAATACTGGCACTTAACAAGGTTTTTGTGAGTAAGGTCATGATATCAGTTTGGTGATTATATGTGATCTAGTTATGTTATGGTAACTCATGGTTGACATACTTTAAGAAACCATGGTTTAAACCAACCTGCTATAAATATTATTTGGATGCACAAAATATCAGAGAAAAAATCTGCCGATATTTTAACTATCATAAACTTTTGAAAAACTAGTTAGTTTGCTTTTTATTTTTTGTCATTATACTAAAGTGGTGGTTCCCATGATGTCTTTATGGGCATTAGCCTGATCTTCATTTCAATTTGTGTCTCTTATTTTGTTTAAACATGATCAGCGAACGAAGGCGAAGGAGAATAACAACTGAGGACCAGTATCAATGCCAGCCTTACTACGAACTTCAAGGACAAAGCGGATAACAACATTTCCTGTAACACATACGGCATGACGAGAGGCAGCTCGGATGGCTTCTTGTTGTGTTTCTGCAGGATGGGGTAGGAGGCATCATGGAACATGGGCAGCTTCCGCAGCATGGGCACAAGGTAGTCGGCCTTCGGGCTGTACACTGAAAACATACATATAGTGATGTACACATTATGTATATGTATGGGTGTACTGTAAAAGATCGTACAACAACGTTTAAATATCGTGCGTACATGTGGCTCTGAAGACCCTAGTCGAATAGTAGAACAACTGATTTTTACAAAAATGTATTACTTAACCATGTTTTGTAATATCATTTAGTTTAGTAACCACAAAATACAGCCCTCATATTTAAAATGTTTTTTAAATATATATTTCTAGATATTAAATAGTTGGAATAAAAACTGTAAACATAAATTTTGAGCACTAAAATTCAGCTTAGTTTAGCTGTAGAAGATGCCTTGTTGTTTAATGTGATGTTTGATCAGATGTGAGACCAAATGGAAACAGGCACTGAAGGAAGGGTATCCAATAAGTAGTTCAAATTAATTTAAACAAACACTTTGTTCCCGATATTTCTAGACATCGTAAAGTATATTTAAATTTCATGTACATGTATAATTACATGGCTATTTAGATTTTTTTTCTCATATTGCAGACGTTAAATAATTCAACAGCATTACTGCAACAACAATTAAATGCACATATTCACCCAAGAACAAGAACTTGAATACATGAATTAATACTTGAATATATATGATCGGAATACATGTACAAACCAGGTAATTAATGAAGTCGTGCATGCATAAAACGCTGAATGGCATTGGCTGGAAGATCACTGTTGTGGTGAAATATATAATAATATACCCAGTAATTATTAATTTTATAAGATTACAAATATTGTAGTATTACATCTCAGCAGTACACACCTTTTGTTTGATTGCCCATCACCCATACCCTCCATTGGTATTATAAGCAATATATTTTAGGTCCGATAGTTTTAGTATTGTTTCCTAGGATATATATTTAATTGAGCTTGACTTTACAAAATTTAGACTTTGTCAAAGAGGTATATGGTACCTCTTGATTTCCAAGCTAGCAAGACTTGATGGGGCCAATGAAGGCTAACAAAGAAGGTATACAGGTAGTCCAGAGCAGAGGCAGAGACATCCGGCCCAGAGGCCATAACTGGCCCAACCGCCAATGTCAATTTGTTTTGCTAGAACTTGACTGGGCTACAATGTGGCCACACATACATTGCAGACCTAGTCACATGGTTAGAATCATGTCCTGTAGTGGCCACGCCACTGATAGAATGAGCAGTATTGAAACTGGCACCATCGTGTAGCCGCGTATAGTGCCAATTAGTGGCCATACTAAACACCAGGCCTGAGGTGGAAGTACTCTTGTACTCGAGTACATTTTTTAAGTACTCATACTTGTACTCACATAACTTATGGGTCATGTACTCGTACTCGTACTCAATGTACTCAGATTTTACAAGTACATTACGAGTACATCCAAGTACTTTCTCAATATATGCTGTGAAAATTTATTTATTTGTAGTTAACAAAATGAAATTTTCCTGAAGTGTTTGAATGTTCAACTATTTTTTTGCATACTTTGTTATTTCTGATTAATATGATAAGACTATGATACCATCGAGTCCCAGTATCTCCTAGACAGTTACCCCCCTTACCATCCCTACACCCCATGATGGCATTCTCCAATGACCATGACTATGATACCAAAAAAGGCAACAGGCAGCATTTTTTCCCAGTCAAAAACACCCAGTTAAGCAAACAATTGCAGGCTAAGAGTTCCGGCCATAATACCTGTTTGTTTAATTAAGCCACCAAGATGTCCACAAAGCGCCATTCATCAGTTAGCCATGGAATGCCTGTACTCCAATTTGCATGACCCAGTAGTGTGCTGGGAAACCATGCCACTGGGCACTGGCTGACAGTGCTAATTGCTAAGAACTGCCAGCTGAGTTGTTCTCTGCAGAAGTAACTGGCTCAAGTCGGACTGCCTGCAGACCTACACCAGTATAAGTATAATCTGGTGCCAGCAGTCTGATTAAAAAGTACAAAAGAAAGGGGACTTTGATCCTGTTATTATTATATTGGCATGTGCTAACTCTCTCAACAATCAGTAATCTAAGAGCAGGTTTATTGGGTATTATTATATCAAAGCATGTGGTTTATGAATTGTTAATTGCGTTAAGAAGGGACTCCGAACAAAAACTGATTTATGAGTCATACCATGTATGTATGTTTGTAAAAGGGAGTGGTTCCTAAAAGGTAACCGGATGTTTGGGAATGGAAATGTCATTAAAAAAATGTACTCATAATATTACTCGCACTCGTGAGAATGTACTCGTTCTCAGCTTTTTAGCAGTGTATTCGTCCTCATCCATCACCAATGTACTTGTATTCATGACAATGTACTCGGCCCCGGCCCAGGTCTGCACTATAGTCGTATAGAATGTGTGTGTAGAACCTGGAAACTATTTCGTGTCTTTTCAACGCACTCTTTACAATGTACGCATTTAGTATGGACTACACGTGAAGCTACAACTTACATAGGTTCATAGCTTCTACGCTACGACACCGATTCAATGCTTTACCGTACCTCCCCCTTTTGATTTCATGCCGATTGTTCCTCCCGTATACAAGACCAGGATCTTTGAAAAGGGGTTCGGTTCATATTCCTGGTCGAGATCGTCCAACGTTTTGGCACTTGAGCTGCACTGTCTCAGAATCTTCGGTTGATACGACGGGTCCATGGGAGGGCCCATTAAACACGAGTCTACACTCAGTCGTTTCCCGGCTTGCGCCAGCATTTTGCTATTGTTTGAACCGTGGAGATTGGACATTACACTAGTTCCTATGACTTTCCCCTCGTTCACTTCACCGCATGACATTTTGACCGGTCAAGGTCGGCGGAAGTGATGCGCCGAATGTGTTTTCCAATCAGCGCGCGGGATTGGGAGGCGTGGCATCTTTATTTTCCTATGACACGTGCTCGTGCATTAAGGCATGTCGCTTCATGAGTTCACACCACGATTACCCTTCCTACTGTGAATGTATTTCTGAGTTTGTTTAATGATTTTTTATGGTATATTTTCTCTCTGAAATATAATTATATTTTTCATTCAACGGGATCGTCTCCACTGTGTTGATTGTGATTGGAAGACCTGTTTTCTCCCTTATTAAAATATATGGGCTTTGAGGTCGTTATATATACACAATTTAAATCTCTCTTCTTAAAACTGCATCCTCAACTGATTTAGCTTATGGCGAATCCATGTTCGTTGATGTCCTAATATGTAGTGTGTGAATAAGTTTAGGTAATACCCGAAGTCGGTTTAATTAAAACGTGGAATTTTTTTCAAATCATCGAAAGAATTGACTTTAGTCATTAGATTTGGTAAGGCTCAAAATAGTGGATATCTAAAACTGTAGACACTATATGGGGTTAAGGCTGATCATAGGCTCAACTTCCATCCTCTCACCGATTACATGACAAAGTTATGAAATTTCACCAAGGATGATATTCGTGAAATATCAGCGTTTCCATATTCACTTCAATAAATTCTGCATGCATGCTTAAATAAATAATTTAATAGTTTGTCTGATGAAAAACTACATGCACAGTTGCAAATACGAGCTAGCATGTCGTAGTGGATAGTAGGTATATGTTTGAATCTTCGCAAAATGACTTTGAAATGAGTCGAGCAAAACAATCGAATTGATGATGCACCTTTAACTGTACATTCATAACAGTTATAGTGCAACCATCACATATCACGTTTAGAATGTTTAGCGTAATCAATACTACCCATATATATGACAATGTAGGTATACAAATGAGAGCTAACGAGTAGCTATATATATGATGCCGAAAAGGTCATCCATATATATATATATATATATATATGTGTGTGTGGGTGTGTGTGTGTGTGTGTGCGTGCGTGCGTGCGTGCATGCGTGCGTGCGTGCGTGTGTGTGTGTTGTCTCCACACACTGATCGACGTAATAAAATTAATATAAATAGTAATAATTATAAATAATCCTTAAAATAAAACAAATGATGTTGGCGTCCAAAGATTCCAAGGATAAGACTGCCAACACCGAGTACCCTAGCTTGGTTCAGGTAAAATAGTACACCCACGCACACTCGCACGCACGCAACGACGCACGCGCCCGCGCGTGCACACACACACACACACACACACACACACACACACACACACAATTATGCACTTAATTCGGTCGAATATACTTTCTTTCCTATTACTATTCTTTCCACTGTAAGGTCGTTGACTGACCACGACACGCGTGAGTGACTCGATGTGACGGGTACAACGGGAGATGAACCTACCTCCTTGTTTCAACTTCTTCATCCCGATTGTGCCTCCGGCGTAGAGGACAAGAATGCGCGAGAAATCCCTCGCCAGAACAATTTCCAGAGGGATGGAGATGAACGTAGCTGTCGAAGATGTTGGCTGTCGTTTTGCTCCATCTTCTGGTTTGTCGAGTGTCGCCTGCTTGGTCAATTGTAGCGGCGGGAACGCCCGATAACAACCTTCGTTTGGCAGACACGAACCGTTGCTTATAAGCGTTGTCGTCGTCGTTTGCATGGTGTGGACAGTTTCCGATGAACCGAAGCGGAAAAAAAAATCAGTAAGCATGTAAACCTCCAGTGACGTTCTTGATTTCCCGTTGTGCGCGTACGTCGAAAGTCGAAGCTTTTTAGGCCTATTTACGAAAACTGTGCATCCTCTAGAAAGTGTGTCAGAACAATGGGTTGAGCTCGCGCGAGTGTGCCTAACGCATGATCGCCGTCAATGCGTCACGCTTCGGTGCGCGCCACGTCGTCTCGACAGCTTGAATTGCTCCGTTTCGTCTAGTGTCATTGGCATGTGGCTTAACACGTTCGCAAAGGGCAGTTTCGGGTGGCGTCGATAAGGTGGTGAATTTCACGTCTGTCTCGAACGCAAGCCCAGAACGAACAATCAAACACTCAATTGGACTTGCTCCTCGTCGGACTTTATCATAGCACTCGGTCAACTTTCGACAAGCTTGCGTAACAGTAGATGGCTAGAGGCTTTGTCGAGTAGGGGAAGTAGGGGAATAAGGGATAGTTAAGGATATTTGGCCAACTCAATACTATAGGAATACGCACTAAAAGGCAACATGTATATATTAAGATAAGGTGATGACAGGGTTATAAAATGGTGACACAAAATGTGCCTAATTGTTTTTACTTTTTTTTATATTCAGCAGATTTGTTAAGACAAACATTGTCACGATTTGCCCCAGATCTGGGGGGATGGAACAGCTATCTCGTTTTACCCCTTTCATTGATATTTTTTACATGAAGTGTTCAATACAGTCAGGATAAACACGGAAACACGATATCCCACTCTGCCTCGTTGGAACTTGTTACATATTCGTCTGGACTGGTTCTTCTTGTTATCGCTCAACACTAATCAGAAATTATTGATTCCATATCAAGCTGTGATGCAATACTTTTCTTTCATAAGCACTGTATTCTTAAATGCTACGAGTTACTTTAAGAACTCTCTGCAAAGCAATTGACCACAGTAGATCATACAACCAGAAAAAAATACTGTGCTCGGAGAATGATACCTCTGGCAGAAACGCTACGTGTCACGTAGCGTTGTAATATGCTTCCATGGAAAGTTTACATAGTTAATATTATTTAAAGGTGGCAGCACTTGTTTATGAGAAAATAGAAAATCACATATTACCTCAGTATCCCATTATGCCCCTACTTCCCCTACATATGGAATGTTACCTGACACTGTTTGAACATAGACAGACACGCGTACACGCACCTTTGTCCACGTGATATTTTATTACATAATACGTTGTTATTAATCAAACAAGACAAGTGTGTGTGACAGTTAAAGGTAAACGTAAAGGTAAGCAGCATACCAAAAACAAAGGGTTAGACAGTTTCAAGACGGTTTAACAATTCCAGTCGTAAACAGTTGGATCCGTACGCTGAGAAGCTATGGGGTATAAGCATATTTAAAGACAGCGGGGATCTTCGTTGACGACGAGATATTACTATATGTCTTGCCGATTTAACGGAACAACTGCTGCCGACGTCGATTATGTCACTTCCAGTCGACGATGCGTGGACACGTGAACGGCAAATGACATAATAGTCTCTAGGCAAAGTCAATCGCCCTACAATTTTTTTCTATCTGGCTGTTGCTGTAGTAGGGGCGAAGATCTCGTTCATAAAAAGCTTAGGTATTTTCATGAAATGTGAAACCTTACAAAAACGCCATAAACAGAGCAATAAACACGTCTTTCGTGTCTGTATGCATTCTTATATGTATATCACTAAAGTTACCTGACAATAACCATGTAAAAGTTTGAAATTATTACCTTTTGTCAGAACGCATGTGCTTGTCAAAGTTTGTATATAACCGGATGTTGTTGTGAGCGAGAATAGCAAACGGGATTTCCATATATATATATATATATATATATATATATATATATATATATATATATATATATATATATATATATATATATATATATATATATATATATATATATATATATATATATATATATATATATATATATATAAGGTCACGCTAAGAATTGCCGTCTGCTGGCCATAGAGTTACATCATTAATAATGCCCCTATAAACTACTAACTTACTAACGGGTGTTTTATTTATGTCTGTGCTGCTGGCCCATTCTGGCCTCATTCTACACGAAATCACGTTTGATCATGTGACCGAAAGGCAACATCACGTGCACAGTATAGCGGCTATTTATGAAATCTTTTCTGTGTGACCGACCGATAAATGTACTCATAAATAATTATTTGGAGCACATTTCTTCAGTTTCTTGACGCCTAAGTGTCGGTTGTATGTCACGGAATACATAGGTGAAACGGTTAGTGCGTATCGGTTTTAAAACTTAAGTTATTAGTTCCGTAGCCATTTGGCTACGGAAAGCCCAAATTGGCGAGTTAGTAAAACCCGGTGTGGACTTTCGCCCCAGAGACGAAGAGTTTTGCCTAAATAGTCTCAGTCACGACAATATCGAATATTGGCCGTGGACGACACTGGATGCGTAGGTTGGTATTTCCAACGAAATTATTGTGTTATTAGTAGAAAACGTTGATGGGTCAGCGTTGTTGGTTGCAACTGTTGTATTCTCAGCGTCATTTTATGTTCACGTTTTTGCAATTGTAGCGCAGACGAAAGACTCCGGATTATCTGGTACGAAGTTAACTTTTGCAACCAAAACAATTTGATTATAGATAAATTAATGACGGCTTAAATCCTTCTCGTTCTGACAATTATCACTATTTTTCTTTCTTATCACAATGTTTTCTTTATGTGTGTATGAAACTATATATCTGCCGGGTAGAGGACGCTACCCTTATGACATTCTTCTCGTGGGGCCTTGGGGCGAGTCACGTGCGCTCGAAGTCCAAGATGTTCTCTGAGAATGACAAACATTTATGAGCAGATATGTGGCGCCATCTAACTTTACACCTGAGCGTATTTTGTTCCTATTGAACGCTATTATCTAACTGGATTTTACCGGTTTCTGCTGGATAAATGCTATTTATGTAGAGCAAACATTTATTAATATTGTTATTGCGTTATTGTATTCGTCAACAATTCATCCTGCTAAATCGTCCAGGTCTCTTATAATTGTATGTTTATTAACACTCATGAAGGTCATTATGTAACTGGATTTTACTGGTTTATATTGTAACATATTACTAGGTGAAATGTTAATTACACAGAGTAAACATTGATTTATTAATATTGCTATTGCCTACGATCAAAGTGTCAACATCTTGACCTATTAATTCGTACCAGGTCTTTTGTAACTTACTGTGTATCAACAATCTTAAAATAGTCCAGCGTTAGATGGAAGCCCCGTGGACAGCATCCATAGACATAACCACGTCACTCAAATTATTTGTTTATTATCTCTAGAAATGATACGTTTTCTTTTTCTTTCTAATTCTCAGTGACTGATGCTGTCCACTTGGTGTCCACGGCATTATACACCAAATGGTTCTTCCACGTAGATGCAGATGTTAATCGTGTTTGTTTAGCTATCCTACTTTACATTGCGTATGTTATCTTAATTAAAAATGGTTTTCGACTGTGTAATCACGTGGGTGCCTCGTTAGATAAGTGTTAAAAAAGCGTCACCGCGACATACAACACTAATATCATGGAAGAATGCAACACAATGAAATATAATAATCGTAATAAATCGTTCTCGTCTTATTAAGAATGCTGATATATATTGCATATATCATATTGCATATTGCTAAGTAATCTAAGATGTGGATTACATCTGACAACATTAAACAAGATTGCCATCCGAAGCAACAGGATGGGAAGTAGACAAGAAAATTTTTATCTTATCCAGACTCCAGGTTGTAGATAATTCCTCTACTAGAAATGATACAGCCAGCAAGTAATATGTTCCATTTATTAGGTCTTCGTTCTGTGTGAGAGTGAGTACCTACTTTCTCATATTAAGTGTACATTGTTCTCAACATCTAAGTTGTCTATTTGGTCTCATCTCAATGGTTTGGTTTCATAGTTCAATCCTGACAGTGTCCTCTAGTGCTGTCACGACCAGTCACCATCGCCATTCTAATTGAGTTTCCATTGTGTTTTCCTAGGTACACTGACGTCGAGTAGCGGATATCGAAAGCAGAACGGAAGAAGAAAACATCCCACCGAAATATTGACATCGCCAAACGAACTACATCTGGAGATGACACACAAAATTAGTTTTGTGCGAACGTAACTTTTATAATTTGTTTTACATATTCACACATACATTTCATTCGGATATCCTCCTTGCGCCTAATGCCACACTAAACAAAGCCTGGGCGCATATATTTATAATCGTGCAAACTGGGAAATCATTTATTGATTGACTATCGCGAAACTTTGGCGCAGCGGGCTGCACGCGTCTAAAATATTCGCGAGAGTCCCTCTTCGGACGTGTTTTGAACATATGATTAATTTGTGTTGTTCGCATGCCATTTGTCAAACGAGGGCTGTATCCCATAAAACAAACTTGTGCAAAACACACAACACCTTACGGAATGTCTCTTACTCACGTAAGACTGTCTAATAGTATTTATTAACTGAAAACCCAGTTTTCAGTTTATAGACCAACGACAGCCATGGCGCCATTTTGGATTTTAATTATGCGTAAACATTCGTTACAATAGGCAAGTGCTTTTGTGCATCGTCTCACAACAATTAGTCATTCATTTAGTGGAAATTCCTTAATATGGGATTGTATCTAAGGTTGCAGTAACTCCGACCTTTAGTAATGCTTGCACCTGCGTCATTTTATTGCTCCTGGAATGATCAATCAACCTCGTCATTATCAAAAGAATCCGCAATGGCATTGTGATGCAGATTTTGTCTACACGAAACTATAACCATGTTTTCTTTCAGGTTTGGAAAATTCCATGTCCATGGTTAATGAAAGGTGTGTCATAATTGTCGCCAGTGCGGCGCCATTCAAAACGAGACCACGGATAGTACAATACAACGAATCACTAATGCTAATGTTGTATTGCGCCTATGCTTGAGTACTTAAACGCTCGTGTAAGATGATGTATGTAAATTACCAAAAAAGCCAATTGTATAAGTGAATCACTATAATAGATGTTCTTGGAAAGGTAAAATAAAAACTAAACCATTTAAATTTAATTTAAACAGCAACATTTCCTTTACAACACGAATAGCAGCACGTATAGTTGTTACCACGAAATTGTTTTGCTTTACGCACATTAGAAACGTGGTCATATTTTCAAGCATATGAGTGAGTTTTTGAATGCGTTCAAATTGTCAAAGGTTAAATTCTTCAAGACAAAACAAATGGAATTATGCAAACAACCACCGTAGAATATAACAAAAAGCTCAAACGCTTTCTTCGTACAGAACGAAAGGCTGTCTTGTCATTTTTGCTGCTACAATTTGAAATATGTTTCCCGACATGACATGTCCATTCTTACGGTCTACTTGATTCGTGTGGTGTTTGTTGCAGTAGTATTTATGTATATTGATATTTACCCAAAGACATATGTTCATGGACGTGCAATCTCACAGCATGATAGCCGAAATAAAATTGATAATCATGAAAACGACCGGTCCAACAACAACAACAATAACAACAACACCACATTTACCACATTGTAATCATATAACACGCAATATACTCAAATATATTCGGAGTACTGTGTATAATGAAGCCCTCCCGGGATAAATTTCAGTCGTAATTCTCACATCGAACCCACCTGAGTTCCTGGCCGGTTTCGTCATCCCTATCGTTCCTCCCGTGAAGATGGTCAGCACCCTGAAGACGTCTCCATTTGTCACTGGTCTCGGTCCAATGTTGGACAAGTCTCGCGGTCCCATATTTGGCAATACGACAGTTCGTTGGAACAATACAGTATGCTTCAGGACTCACTACTGTTGATACGTAGCCGCTGGTAGCAAACTATGGGAACGCGCAAGGACAGCAGGGCGAATGACGACCGTTCAGCTCAGCGTTCGCCTGATGTATGCCCGCGTTGAAGTGGACGATTCAAATGTAGGTGCGTCTTTTGGCTGATGCAATTTCAACGGTGCACGGATCTGTACACTTATGCACCGTACATGGCCATCGTAAATGGCAGTTATCGCCGACGAAGAGATTGGAGACATTTCAATTCAGGTATACAAAGCGTGGGTGATAGCCTCGAGGTGAATTCATTCATGTATCTCCGCGGTATATCATTAACGTTCTTATATTCCAGTGTGAAGGCAATCTCTGTACAGATCGTCTTTGTCGTGGTGTCGGCATGTGCACGTACGCACGCACGCACACACGCACGAATGCACGAACACCAGGCACTAGGCGGTAACATGCACCCTTTTTTCCGACATACTGCATATCGTGCTGCTGATGGTTATATTATAAAATGCTGCTAAGTATGAGACGCACGGAAAGATAATATGCAGAATAACCAGCCTGTGTTTCGTCTGGTGGGATATGTTCCCCAGGTTAACAAGAATGTTTGATGCAATTCTACCTTTACTTCGTACCCATTTATATTTCACACGAAGCACTGCGTGCATTCACGGTGTCGGTGCCGAAAGAAAAGGCTTAGTAGGTATATTTAATACCCGTAGCCACGTACGAGTTCCAAGAGGGGGCGTAACAGTGGTCTCGACTTCCCATCTCCCACCTGCGTTTTGGGCCCAACCTCCCACCTGTTTGTATGGCCAATCTCCAGCCTCTCACTACGTTTGAAATTCCACCTCCCGCCATTCCAACCTATTTTTTACGTCAACATGCCACCTCCAACCAATTTTTCTGACCAACCTCCCACTTCCTCCCTCTGTCAAGGTAGTCGAATGTAGGAACAATGTGGATGTGTTTGTGAAGAGAGGTTTGTTCCCAGACCTAACTTTGGTGTTTGGTCCAACGGGAGGTGACAGGGGAGGTCTGATTATCCCGCGCCCTCCCACGAGGGCCTGTGTTTGTATACACGACAATGCCACTTGACCAATGAGTGTCGTGCTCAGCGCCCGCCGTGAAGACAATCGCCCCTATTTTGGTCTCGTTCAGATATGTCGACATCGGGTAGCGGTATTAACAAGTGCCACACCACCGTTCGAATATTAACTAAGAAGTGATTGAATTGGATTATTATCGACGAACCGTTGGTAGTCGGAGCACAATATTACATTTTATGTGTTTATTTACGGTAACAAAATTCCCCACACTACACCATTGATTTAACCCAAACCTTCCCCAAGTTCGTTTTAGATTAAATGCCCATCCTCGTGGGGGGTTCGGGGGATTCGCTTTTGGGATAATTTTTTTTTAACTTTACCATTTTTCAGAAATTCCCGCTGTACGGCCATAATTGTGTACGTCCGTATCCCTCTTTACAAAACCCCGAGGACGGCCTGGATTACACACGACTAAAGGTAAAGTCATCCCCCAGGCATTACGCCTTAGGAAGCCATGAAGGCTTATATGGCCAGTGCTTAAACCTGGTTTCTGTAGTGCGAAGCAACTTAGAGTGCAGTTATACTGACTCTCCTGGACGGGACACTAGTCCATCGCAGGTACCTTCCAAACAGTGTTTGTACTCATTTGCAGCTGAGTAGACTGAGGCAAAGTAGGGTAAACGAAATTGCCTAAGCTTCGAAAACGAACCGTGCCCAGTGTGGGTCTTGAACTCACAACCCTCGAATTTAGAGTCCAACACCTTAACCACTGGGCCACGGCTGCCCCCTCATTACACACGACTACTTTGACAAAATTCCCACACACGTGTTGAATTTAACACAGTAAACGGGTGTTCGGCGCCTTGAAAATTTTTATATCTTATGGAAAATTCCTAGACATGGGATTGTTTTCTAACGCCGGGAAATCCCCGACCTTTAGCTGGTACGCTGCTTCGACGCACCTTAATTTGAGTAGCTCGGATACAAAGACCTGATATAGGGTCTACAACGTGTCCACCAAGTCAGGCTAACCGATGGCATCGCGCCAGAAAATAACAAAAACAGTATGCCGTTGACACTACCGCGTACGTATTTATAAAACCAAGTGCATGATTGCTGATGCAATCGTTTCTCAACGGCAACGGTGGATTTAGCCTTCCTTGTAGAGTGTGTGTGGGTGTGTGTGTGTGTGGGGGGGGAGGCAACATCTAAGGGGGCCCATAAATTAACTTGTATGCATAGTTTAATGCGTGGGCTGGTACAGGAGGCATGTCACAAGTCGCAAAAGGGTCCCCTGATCCTGCCAGCGGCACAGTGTGTTTTGACGGGAGGCCTAAATCCGCCTACGATCGGAGGTCTGCTAAGCAGCGAAAATGTTTTGATTCAAATGAGTGGATTCTTGTGTGCCTGACTGTGTCAAAACAACCACCGTACGCCCGGTGTGGCGTCTGTGGTCGTGTTTATGTTTTACGCCTGCGGATTTCGCACGTTTGTATCGAGTGACCTATTCTCGAATGCGGCCTTGCACTGAATTCGGATGTGATTACAAACAAGAATAGATTGAAACGCGAGACTTCCTGACCCAATTACCACCAAGGTCTACTTGGTAATGTATATCGTGCCTTCTGGATGAATATATGTTATCATTTATTACTAATTAGATAATGTTTAATACAATAATTATTGTGCTATTATACATTTGTATTATAATTATCCATTAACTACCACTGTGGCTAAATTTGCTGTATTTAATGTGATCGTATGGTCAAATAAATTATTATGATTCTGCTGTTACCGACCTGTTGACCTAGCTTACCTTTGAATACTTTCATGATTTTACTTCATATGCGACACGAGTATAATCAAATGTTAATAACTTATTATTTAATATTATTTGAACATCGTAGTCAAATGTTCTTTCATCTTATTAATATCGCTTTTGCGTGTACAAATTAAACTACGTATTTAAGTTAAGTGCCAACAAACTGCTCTGATAACTTACTGTTTTATGATGTCTTGCTTAAATCTTATAATCTTATCAGTGCCATACATAATGAGGTCAATTTACAGTGCTATTTAACATTAACTCTGTACATGCCAGGCCTATCCTCTGGGTTTTGAAGGGGGGTTCGGGCGTTCCAATCAGCTCATTTGAACCCCCCCCCCAAAACGACCCACGAGGACGGGCATGCATTTCGCTGTTTTTGTATGGAAAAGGCACATGTCTTGAACAGTCAATCTTACTCATGCTCGTGATTACGTTTCGTTGACCTTTCTCTATTTACAAGTAATATCGGTTTTGAAGTGTAATCAACATTTTGAAAAGGTGGAATAATGAACATCGTGGTCTGGCTTATCCTCATCTAAATTTAATCCCGTACCTTCTGGTGAGATTTAATTAAGAACCGTATGCCACATATCCAGTAATCAGCTTTCATATGTTCCCAGTACGGCACTTTCATAGTTTAGCGGGAGGCCCTTTTAAACAATACATAGTAGACGGGTTACTGCCCGTGGCAGCAGTTGTAACACCAGCGTAAATCACGATCGCAGTAACGATACCATATATCCAATAAACACAGCACAATATAGGTCTAGACCACATATTTGTATGATAGCACAATGCATCTCGCAGCTGTCTCGGTTGCAGCACCAGCTCTGGGTAATTCATTCCCCGACAGCGTAAAATCAGCAGGAAATATAGTTTCATATCGCCGTCATCTTAAAACCTATCTTTTTAATATTGCCTATCCTCCTTAGCTTCTTGGCACATCCATCCATTTGTTGACGACTTTTCGCATTGTACATGATCACGAGAATGCCTAATCCTTTGGTTTTGTTGCGCCACTGAGCTCGGATTTTCCGAGGATATTGGCGCCAAAAAAGTCATTTTATTATTATTATTATAAATAACACCTGTGTCAATGGATAAAGGTATGTTCTTATATAGCCTGGTATCCAGTCCTTATGACCGCTCAAAGCATTTTATATTTTACCCTGGCAGACCTTTCAACACCAACTCGATCTCTGGAGAACACTCAGCCACATTGCGATTACTGCGCGAAGACTATTCGTTCACAAAAGTAATATATATCATCGTCTATCGCCATATGTACTCATTTATATAGCTGAGTGAATTGAGGCAATTTTGTATGAATGAAATTGCCCCAGCTTCGAAACGGCACGAAGGGGATTCAAACCCTGGTCTTCTACAATACGGCACACCACAAATCGATCAAATTCGTGACAACAGAAATGGCTATACACTTAAACGCAAGTGTCTTGGTTGACGGGTAAGTTATGTTTTGCCCCACGCCGTCAGATATGTGCAACGTACTCTTTGATGCACGCGTACGATCACATACTGACGTTACTAGTCGGTAATTCTAATAGAATGCAAACTTGACGCAAATGTGCTAGTATATATACAACGTACAGTTGACCATACTGTGCCTTACAACACGCACGCACGCACGCACGCACGCACGCACGCACGCACGCACGCACGCACGCACGCACGCACGCACGCACACCTTTCAGCCTTGATACAGTTAGGCTTTTTGCAGGGGTATCAGGATAGTATGAAGCAGACGACCTGGCACTGAGTGTCACTATTATTGTGGTTCCAACGCACAATGCTGGTCAGTCCTATTGTTTACGGACAAATTGATTAGGCAGAACTCTGGCCATCGTCACAGGCAACCCAACGGAGGAGTGTTTACAATAGCACAGGCTGTGCGTCAGTGTCAACGCTTAGGTGAAATGATCTTATAGTAAGACGTCAACATTAGCTTGCCTACTTATTATATATGTCAAGGCCATGAGGCCAGTGATCGTCCAAAAGTCGTAGCTGTCTGTGTCTGTCATCTGAGTAACCGGAGAGGTGGCCAGTGGCTTTGCGCTGTCGACTGGAACCGTGACATTTCATCGCCTTTCCCCCCATTAGTTCCTCGATCGGTTCTTGGTATTTTCTCTTCCCTTCCCCCACAGTCCCCCTCTGTCTTATTTCCCACCATCCCTCCAAACATTTCCCACCTCCAGTCCCTCGTCTACATCACCAGTGTTGCCTAATTCGTACGCCCAGCTATATCTTCCCCGAGACTCGGTATGTTCGTTCATTAGTTTGTTGGCCATCTTTAAATCACTTGAGGAAAACAGACAATAACATGGTCAATGCTCGAGTTGCGAGCGATGAATAACAAAACCATCTTCAGTAATTGCTTTCATGTTCCTGTCGAACCCACTTTATCTCTCGTGTCATAAGATTACTGTCTTTAACACATCCTACCTCAAAATCCCACCTTGCCCTCCCACAATTGTTTAGGACCAATCTCCCAATTCCTGCCACATGGGTTAGCTGATAATTTAGCTGATGAGTATCCCCATAGGCATAAGGCGTATGCCATATATCATACAATTACTCATACATCGGTAAATACGGGCGAACCAAATAAAACATATATTTTAATAACATTTACATCATGACTTCACGTTATGTAAATTAAATTACTGCACTGGGACATATACGCACGCGCCTGTGCAGGATATGCTGAAAACGACCGGCGGGTGAAGATTGTCAATTTTTGCAACAATAATAATACACATTCCAAAAATGCATAAGCCACCGATATGCATATATTATTGTAGGTGTGAGATACGTATCAATATATGTATACAATTATATGAGGTTCTGCACGAACAGCATTTTAGTTAATAATTTCTTACCGACCCAAACAAGTTCAGTTAGCTGGTTCAAGAGAAGTGTGCAGACATGCCCCACCTTCCCCTACATAAACAACATACATACTCACGCATGCACGCACATACGCCACATATACATACGCACTACACACGCACACAACTTAAGATTTTGTATCGAGCAATGCCCGTGTTTTACACATCTGAGCGACACTATCCCACGATAGGGCCTATTCAAGTTAATCGACGATAAAAACACTATATTTTTATTTGGTAAGCGGATATTGCCAAAAAGATAGCCGTGCTGATATCCATTCGACGTTCACAAACGTATGCTTAACATATGATTCTCAGAACGAGATAGCCGTGTGTTATCTAGATGGATATATATCACGGTAATACGATTAACTGATTGGTCTAGAGCATTTAACCGTGATATATCCACCAAGATAACACACGGCTACGTCGTTCTGGGAATTCATCTGACGTTTGAATCATTTCGGACGCGATCGAGCACGCGTATTGGCACATACACGCGATTGTTAGCAACGCTTTGTGTGTTTTCTATGATTTACGTCCGCATCTGTTCCTTCGTACGGTACGAACGCTTCGTGCAAATGTAGGAAGTTAAAAAATATGTTTAAATGTTAATTTGCCCTAGTATTACAGGAACCGTGGTGTTATCTGGCTGGTAACACTCGGGCGACAACAAACAAACAGTGTGCTATTCATTAACTAACGTCGATATGACTAGGGGAGACCGTGGCTAGTTATATACAGGGGCAAGTTGTTACAGTCGTTTTACGAAAACACAGCACACATATCGACAGTAGTTGGACGGAAGTCCACCAGCAGGCACCCTGTCCAAAAATCGGGAGTAAAGAAGACGAAATTAACGAGATTTGGACAAAAATTACTTTTTAACCACCTATTTTTTTTCGGTATGCCCTCATAGTATTATCTCAGGCAGCCACGTTTTAGGTTTCGTAAATGAAGCTTGAAACATGTCTACTATATAGTATAAGGGGTTATGCCAAGTAGATGTTAAACTGAAAAACAAAACAGGTTTTGTTATCGTCCACGTGCGTTCAACTACAAAAAATGTTTTTGGGGCAAATTGTTACAATTGTAACATCGCTCGGGCGGTTCGCACCGATGGTTCAGCCAGCGAATTGTGTACTGACGATGCGTGAAAGAACAAAATGTATTTAACCACGACGTGTGTACGTTTTATCTCACATGTGAAGCCTAGCGTACTTTTTTTACAACCAGTACTGTAAATGATAGCAGCGTCAAACAAAATGAACGCATATTCAGAAGGGCGGGTTACACATAGGCGGGCTACAATTGAAATGTGGATGTTCGTGTGCGTGTGCGTGCGTACGTGTGTGTATAATTTAATTAAGTAGACATCTACTTGATTAAATGATACATATATGTTGCTATTCACTATTGCATATTCCATTCACAATCGTTTGTTATGTAAGAATCCGGGGAATGTGTTCCCTTTGATAACTAAAAATGAAAAGCTTAATATATGAAGCTGTGAACACCTACCTTTTTATGCACACTGTGTATAATATGTATAATATGTTTAAGTATGTATAATCCAATTAGTGTAATAACAGTAACATGTTCGAGTGAAACTGGCTTTGCGATCCACACGTTCTTTGTTGTAACAACGTGCCCCCGTATGATCGACCGCGCCTAGGAAACTTCACATATCTGCCTAGCTACAATATGGTATGGCAATAGTAGGGTAAATTTTTTTTACACAAATAACATATTTAATGTATACGTTGGCAGAAATAATGCATCTAATATACTTTTCACAAAACGTGACTTTAACTGAAAATTATAAAAAAACTTACCCCGGCCTCCCCTATTTACTCGGAGAAAATGCACCGTGTGTTAATACTCGGTGACAACACCACCGCAGGTTTCACTAATTCCGTTAAGCCTAAAGAAGAGTAATGATTTTGGGGCTATACACCTAAAAATAAAAACTAACCAAGTGCAACTAAAATCAAGAATATCACGCCAGTGGTGTACTCAGAATTGTTTCTAGAAGTGGGAGATTCTGGACAAATCTCCGTTGTCATGGGGGTTGACATGTTGACCAGGCGACCAATAAGTGCCAGTTATTGGGAGAATGAGCAGCTAGACTTCCGCTACGATATAGTAGGCTTAATGTTCGTTCGAATGCGCTCGTACGTCCCGTGAATTCGAGTTCACGACATGTAAATATAGTTCACAACCTCCGCCAATTTCGAGTTCTCGACAGGTAATTACGAGTTCACCAGCGTCTAAAGCTCTCGCGGTGCCTTTTCTCCCGTACAACTCGGCTAGTATACTATAAACAAGATTATATAACTTGAATACATGTAAACAAAACATGGTATGCTCGGCAAATATATCCATGGGCATAAGCCTACCATCGGTTGTTTTCGTCGTTTTTGTACGATGTAACATTTATGTTTGCTTGTTGATCTAAATGACAAAAGATGCAGTGAGTCAATCAAACTTCGATTATCCAGACCCAGAAGGATGACTCCATAACACGTTTTTATGCAACGGTTAGCCGTGCTGATATACAATCGCCGTTCACAAACTAATACTTAACATAAGGATTCTTAGAACGAGGTAGCCATGTGATATCCAGGGTGATAATGCACGGTAATGCAACTACCTGATTGTCGTTTAACTAATGTCGAACCTCGGGGGGCCTCGGGCAAGCCTACACATGTCAGCCTCATACATGCAATACTGATGGAGAACCGTCACCATGGGGCCTCGGGTAAGCCTACACATGTCAGCCCCATACATGCAATACTGATGGAGAATCGGAAACACGAAGGACCAGACATACATACATACGTACATATATACATACATGCAAATTACTTTATATTAAAAACGAGTCCCGTTTCCCAGCAGGCAGGCAGGCAGGCATGCAGGCAGGCAGGCAGGCAGGCAGGCAGGCAGGAAGGCAGATACACAGACAGGAATAATCACACACTACTTTATTATATAGAAACAACTAGCCGAGTTAACCGGCGTTGCACGGGACAAAAAGACAATCGCAGAAAGAGCTTAGACTCCTTGCACCACTACCCAGTCAAACCTTGGTATGATAATGCCCACAAAATCATGTCCAACTGCCGGTTTCACGAAGCGTTCGTCTGTGGACGTTTGACGTAGATCACGTAGCTGGCGACAAACGTAGAAAACAAGCATAGCGCATAGCAATTGTACTTTCTGTTGTTCTTGGGTACTTTCATGTATCTACATTATTATATAGGCAAGTGATCTTTTTTTAAACTGGCCACTACGGACAACGCTACAGTGTTACTATAGTGAGGCAAGTCTTTTCTATGTAAATCAGTATCTTTGGGTAGATACAATGTTACTATATTGTAGCTAGTGTTTGTTTGCTGTTATGCGTATACGCTTTCTAGCCATAAATACCTCTATGACAAACTCCAATAACTTAAAAAGTATTAAAAATATCTGTATACATCCAGCGGCAAATGTGTAGGCATAATTAGTATCTTTGCGATGACATAGAAAACACAATAATTCAACGGTTGCAACTTCCGCTAAAGCCTTTTTGAAATAGTGACCCCACCCCGGTGGGATTCGGTATACAAAATCTACACAGAGAATTTAAGCCACGCCCCATTTGCTGATGATTGGTCCCTCTAAAAATAAACTGTAATGCGCGTGCATGTACGTTTGTTTTTTGTCGGCGGCCATTTGCGCTGTTGAAGATTGAGTTTGAATGATCTTGTAAATATTAATAAAATTGTCGATGATGTAGGCATAGATTTCATAATTATGAAATAGTACAAAGTTTTTACAGTAAGTGGTCTAATGTAGGCACCGCCTTTATAGCGCTATACATGGTATATATGACCTATTATGCGAGACGTGCATCGTGCATTTGGAACGCGCGTATACTACATGCAGCCTACGGCTGTCACTGTCACTGACGTTTTAAATTGTATCGTTAGCGGTGGTAAATATGCCATGCTTACGAAAATTTGCCGAATATGTTAACAGAACTTTTGCGCAAGGAATTGGTATTCTAAAGAAAAACTTTATGTTATTTTTGCTGGAAACATTAACATGTCCACGTCACCAATAAATGTTTACCTGTTTTAATGACAATTATACTGTGATCTTTCTTTGCACGGACAAACCACTACGTCCATGACCATGTTCTGTTCTCTAGTCGCTATAGCTAGGCTACACTCTGTCTCTGATAATGTTCCAAATAACTACTAGAACAATATCATAATGCATTCGCGTTAACTAGGACAGAGTGATACAGCATAACAATCTGATGTATGAGTTAATTTTTATTTTTGTACGCGATAGCTGAAGGGAGGGAGGGAGGGAGGGAGGGAGTTGAACATCAGGTTGGATGGTAAGGAGAGGTAGAGGTGCGACGTCGGATACAAGCGGGAGCGAGTGTTTGGAGAAAGGAAGAGGGAGTCAATTTGGACAGAAACATTTCGAAAAAGCTGAAAGGGAAAGTCATGAGAGCGTGTTACACCGACATGCCTGTAAGGTATGGGGACAGTGCCGTTGACAGAACAACAACAACAGAAGCTGCAAGAGTGTGAAAATAACTGGGTTCAACGAATAACAAGAACAAAGAGGGTGGACAGAAGGATGAAAGAGGTTGGGATGCAATGCAGCCTAACAGGAAGATTGGTGAGAAGCCGGATGAGATGGGAAGGCCACTTGGTAAGGATGGATGCAGGCAAACTAGCAAAGAGAGCAGAGGTCGAAAAACATCAAGGACGCAGGAAAAGGGGAAGGCCACAGCTGAGGTGGGAGGACTGTGAGGAGGGATATGAGAAGATCGGGGGAGAGACGATGGAAGATGGAGAGAGGGGGGTTGCCGATAGAAAAATATGGAAAGAAAGAACAGAAAGAGTGGCTCGACAATATTTTACCTGACCCTCACCCCTGTACAGCAGGGAACAAGGAGGAAGAGCTTTTTATTTACGTTCCATGCTGTGCGCCACCTTTTGTCGCACACATCTTCGCCTGGATGCAGTGTGGGCCCCCGACTGTCACTGTGACGGAAATTATGTATGCGCCCAGAATTTGGGCGCATACATAAGTAGCTGATTAAGATCTCACGCGGGTATTTGACTAATTCATAAAATAAGAGTGATTTTTTATCAGTTTTATCAATTTAAATTACCTTTAAACTCTGATTATATTGACACAACTGCCCGACTGAAAACTGAAATCAGGCAAAACAATGTTTTAGTGTAGCATCTCGATAACGACGCCGATTGGCTACTGGCGCTTCATGGGAACGCCTACACAAAATGGAGTGTTTTGTGGGTAACAACGAGACCACGCTTCTGCGGCCAGACTCTTCTCGGCGAATTCAGAATGCGAGCGAGAGCCGGATAAGCGAGACGATGTCCTCATAGGCACTTCTCTGATGTGTTGTCGCCATCTTGAGGACAATGCAGACAGTGCGGATTCTCCATTATGTCTAGTGGTGATACCATCAATTTGGACCCATTCTGGTTACTGGTTTACACATTTAGTGGGTTCAGCCTGGGTGTTTACACGACCCACTACTGCGTTATGGCACGACACCATCAGCTGACAAATTGGGGAAAATATCGCTCATGTAAGCATGCCTTTAATATTCGCAGGGTTGATACACTAGCAATCAAAAATTGCTATCACCACAGCAAAAAAAACATCAACTATACTTATCAATACAGAAGTGCTCCAAAAATCATATTATGACACGTTACTATGCACTCTTTATTGGCAGATTAAGTGGTCCGTATACTGGTACAGTGGCGGTGGGCTAAATTTGAAAACGCCTCGATATTGTTGGAAGAAACAGAGTACTTAGCTGAAGGCACTGATGCTTAATTCAAACATACATTTAAACATACATATCGCATTTTCCATAAATCCAGTGAAACATAATAGTAGTCTCCAGGTTTCTGCAAATGTTACAGTGTAGCCAAACGATTACTAAACAGCTAAAAATCCCTGTATTACAGTAACGGCCAGACACATACACAATGCACTGACTGTTCAGCATCAACAAATCTTTGGGGGGACTCCCATTCTAAGGTCATATATATATATATATATATATATATATACATATATATACATACATACATATATATGGGTGGGGTTAAACATTTGTCAGGTGAACCTAGATAGAAATCCCCAAAATACTGACCTCAGATTGACAAGCCCCAAACACCAACCTTTTTGTATAGTACACCAATATTAAAACTTATGCATACTGGCAAAGTCTGAAATTTAGCAAATGTAAGCCAAAATTAGGTTAGCAAAATGTCCACTGTTTCGCTCACACATGACGTCTTGTAATATCTTTGAATATAATGACAACACTCTGACGTTTGCCAAATGATTAAGGCAATAAGTAGAATGATATCACAATCATGTGTACACTACTGCATATATCATATTGATCATGTTACACATTTACATAAATTCAACACGATCCGATTCATATAGGTACAAATCTAAAATCAGTTCGCTGCAAGTCAATTCATCCAATAAATAAAGTGTACATATTAAAAATAATAAACTTATAAATCTAATTAAAATATTACAAAAACTGTCATACAAAGGATATGCATTTGTGTGAAAAGCCAAAATAAATTGAGCAACAGACTTTGGTAAATGCACGCATGCACACTCAAGTAACTCAGCTAAAACGACACACGTTTTAGATAGATAACATGCTATTTACAACACTGCCATGATTAATTTATTTTCTGTACAAATTAAGCAGCCAAAAAGTCATCTTTCAACATAACAAATGTCATCCCATGAACCATTTCACATGATTCAAGTAAAACTAATTTTCCTTTGATGCTGGCATTTTCTGAGGTCGTTCGCCAAGTATAAACAGCTGCTAAAATCAAACCAAAAAAAGGAAACAAGCCATCTATAATGGTAGTAGAAAGAACAATATGAAAAATATTTGAAAAACAATATTAGAAATACGTAATTAATCCTGCCCACTACTAGTAATTTAACAACTAAAAAATACACAGAGACTTTTTAAAGGAAATTATTTTAGCATTACATTTAAGACAGTATTTTAAACATTTTCTAAATTAGTTATTACAGCAATAACATTCAATCGGATATAATCAGAGTTAATTATTAATTGTTACAAACCTGATGCTTCATGACACAGAAATCTGAGATCTCTTCACAGACACGTAAGTAAACAGCATTGCCAACTCTATGAATGTTTGCACGCATTTTTAAGCTTAAATACACCCAAAACATGCATATTTGTTATCCGACAATCCCATGTATATCATGATTTCCTTTCAGGTAGAACCTAAGCAGCTGTATCATGCTGACACATATACCGAGCAATTAAAATTTTTAATAAATCTACTCATTAGTTTTCTTGAAATGTTGGTTACCCCGAACATGTTCATGAACATGCCCGAACATGTTCAATGTCCAGATATGACCCTTATTTTTAACTTGCTGTTTCACCATAATCACCAAGCTGTGATCTTTTAATTATAAATATACCCCAGCGCCATTAAAAAGGCACACAACTGAATATATGGACTACAAATATCATTACTGGACGCGTCAGATTTTTTGTAAAATCTCCTACTGGTACACCCTGAAGAGGTAAAACTCACATAACACATATAATAATGCATATAACGAATAACATCAGCACTGGGGAAACATGTATGCCGTGGCCAGTAAAGGCCAGTCAACACAAATGATTTTAGCGAGGCCAATTTGTGGGTCTGATTGTGTCAGGCAAATTGTGGCTGGTCCCAAAAGTGACTTTAAAGTAGTGGCCAATCAGCAACCGCTGCGACCGACAGCAGGTGCACCCATCGTGACCTTTCATCAATGCTCAAGTGTGGATTGGCACTAGTCAATATATCACACTTGTCTAGACATGCTGGTTATCTAAATGCACTCATGTTTAACTGCGCACTGTCATGCGACACGACGTAACCTGACCAATTGGGGCACAAATCGCTAGTGTAAACTGGTTTTGACGACCAGTGTTTTATGGCTATTTAGATTATAGTCAATACACACATTACACAAGAGTAAGACAACTGCAAATATCTAGGTTTGTCTTGATTTTATAGCGGATAATAAAGGCACAACGTTGATAACTCACTTAACTGTGTGAGAACAACCAGGACAAAAGGGAACTTTTAATAAAAATCATGGACGGTATAAAACATATCCAAAAATAATGTGACATACAAAAACAGGAATACAATTATAAATGTAAGTAGCAGGTACAGGGGATTCACACTACAGACACATCAACACAGAAGTGGCTATAACAAAACGAAAACACATCAAATGTTAGCCATATGACACATGGACAGCACACGTCAGAATGATGACGAACCGCTACAAAGGTTATAGAAGTGTCGACGACAGAACCATGTTCTCAAAAGGACCCTGGTTTGACCAATGCCTTGGAACAAAGCTGGCTGGTTAAGGGAAACAAGTAAGTCTGGTGTAGGGTGGCACCAAAACCTTAGATATCACTGCGAGAGAACATAATGGCAACATGTGTGCGCAACACTTTTGGCACTATGCCTGCACACACGACACTAGTGTTTGCATAGTTAATGAGATCTCACTCATTTTGTGTTTACTTCTTTGTCTTGTTTCTCATCCATGGCATTCTCTCGCTGTTCTGTCCTCTATTCGTATTGTGGCAAGTGTGTATACCTGCAAGGGAAATGTTTATTGCTAAACAGCCATAAAATAAGATCATCCCATACTACACGGGATGGGGGACTAGGTAGGAAGTAGTACACACACACACACATTATATACACAAACACACACACACACACACACACACACACATATATATATATATATATATGCACTGCACAAATTCACTTCTTCGTCTTGACCTTTCATGTACTTTGTGAAATGCAAAGTTCAACGGACCATTTTAATTGTCCTGCATACTTCACGTGGCCAAGTTTCAGCCTATTAATATAGGGAGTGTTTATTATCATAAATATGTGCTTCCACTAGTTAGGGTTAACATAGGGAACTAACTAAACAACTTCCCTGACTTTTCCCTCATCAAAATGACAACAAACAAAGAGTGTTTCTTTACAATGGCCTCCCAGCTACCAGCTTCCCTACCATATCCAATCCACCATTATTATCAACAACTCAGTGTTATTAACAACATAATTTCACATGAAAATGCACATAAACTGCCTTGCTGTCACCTGTTTATAGTGAAGATGTTATCAACAAACTTTTTCATGTAAAATATCTGTGTTTATAATCTCTGCAACCTAATTCTTTAGTTTTGCATAGGCAACATCTAGTTAAGATAGGACGTTTCTTGCTCAAATGCTACAGGCAACGTATAAGCATCATTTGTAAGCAGATTATATCAGACAGATAACCGATGCATGATAGAATATAAATATAATTTTGAAAATACAGACTTAGTTTATTATTTCTGTCCAAGACTATTCCATGAACTGTATGAAGCATGAGACATATCTCTAAAATATCACCCAAGTGGCCATATAGGCCATGGTTGTACACTGCCCTGTGACAAAGAAGAATATGAAATTCTAGAATATCTAGAATAACATAAAATATTCTCAGGAAAGACCTTCCATCATTGTAAATGTTTGTCCATCAATCTTACCTCTTAATGAAGTCCTCGTCCTTCTCTGAGAACTGTGGCACTGGCATACTGGAGTACTTGAGAGACAGGCGGTCGCCCACTTCATCTATAATGGCCAATGCCTGAAACAATCCATACATCATTTGAATTTTATATTCATTGACAGTATAAGAATTTTTTATTTACATATGGTGTTCAAATCTATCACCAAAGACAATACATGTGGTGTAACAGCCTTCATATTCAACATTTAATTGTCAGCATCAGACTCACCTTGTCAATCATCTCCTTGGTGTGAGAGGCAGACAGACAGAAGCGAGCTCGTGACTCGATGATGTGCGTCGCAGGGAAGCCAACAACGACTGTAGCAAGACCTCGTTGTAGACACTCACGACTAAATGCCCTGCCCACACAAATCACAACAACGACTGTAGCAACACCTCGCTGTAGAAACAACTAAATGCCCTGCCCACACAAACAACGACGACTCTAGCTACGCCTAGCCGGAGCACTCACAAATAAATGCCCTGCACAAACAAACCACACCCAGAGTTAGTCTCAACTCAAGTAACGGTTGTACCCAGGGTTGGCATGGTGAGTTTTGCTCAGTGGCAGTGTAAACATTAACAGGCAAGAAAATTTATGGAATAATTCACAGTAAACCAATAACTTCACAAGACTATTTACAAAAATAAAATAGGTAGCCTTACTGCCAGCTTATGCCAGTCTCTCAATACAGCAGTAGAAAGCAGATTTAAATAATTACGAGCCATGGGGTGTATGGACATACACACCATTGGGTGCATGAACGTACACCACCAAACTAGACACAACGTGGTGTATGGACATACACACCATGGGTTGTATGGACATACACACCATGGGGTGTATGGACGTACACACCATGGGGTGTATGGACGTACACACCAGGTAGGTAGCATGTAGTACGGGATGGTCTTATTTTACAGCTGTATAGCAATGAACATTTCCCTTGCAGGTTTACACACTTGCCACAATACGAATAGAGGACAGGACAGCAAGAGAATGCCATGGAAGGGAAACCAGACTGCAAACACTAGTGTCCTGTGTGCAGGGATAGTGCCAAAAGTGTTCCGCACACATGTGGGTGTTGGCCATCAGACATGTTGTTCTATGACAGTGATATTGACTTACGCGATCTTAGCAGGGCAGTAGAGCAGTACGGGTACCACGGGTGAATCCTTGTTGCCGAAGATGATGAAGCCCATCTCGTGAAGGCGGCGCCGGAAGTACCGACAATTCCACGCCAGCTGCCCCATACGCTTGCTACCTGGAGAGCGATAACGTGACACCTGCCAGTTAACTATTTGACACTCACTTTGTGGGTCATCAAGAAACCTTCACTAGAGTTTGATGTTAGATTGATGACAAATGTTTGAGGACCCTAATATTCAGCTGTACTTGTAGGAGATTACATGCAAGAAAGTACTTTCATTGTCACAAAAGAAACACAATTTTAGCTAAATCTGGCTAAAATCACACATAATGCCAAACATCCTTAACATTAACTTTCACACTACGATTTCATACACACCGATTCACAGCATCATAGAAAGCTCATAGTGGGGAGCAGTACTTTGTCAATTAGAGCACCAGTCTGTCGATCGAAGGACTTGGTTAGAGTCCACCTCCTGCCGTTTCAAAATTTTGACAACTTGGTTCACCTCACACTGCCTGTGTCTTTCGGAAGACACTAAAAGTTGTTAGTCCCCTCTACCTGGTATCTATGGCAACCAGCTGTGGACTCCATCTCTCATCCACATGAGTCAGGGGAAAGTATCCACGACATGGCTCAGTTATTTTTGCCAAATATCTCGCATGAGAACACGATTGAACAGAAACGACATTCATACCATCGTCAGTGCCGTCCAGCCCCATCATGATCTTCGTAGAGGTGATTATCTGCTGTGCCACAGGTGCTGGCATGCTTGTGGCATAGCATGCACTGTGAGACCGCTGACGCACATAGTCGACCAGTTTCTACAATGAGACGCCATGAAAACCTATTTAAAGATAGATGCTGCGATAAGATTTTTTATTTTGTTATATCACAGAAAACACAGAAGTGTCTACACAAAGGCAAATTCTTACACAAACCGCACGAGCTTGTTTCATATTTGTTACATGTGTACTTAAAGATATCCCGCAAACAACTATACACCACAAGAAAATTCAGGTCAATAGGAAACATTTCTGTCATTTGAAAGAGACTTCATGGACAACGTGTAAACTTCAACAGTTCAGCAATGTGTTGTGCACCTGACATCACACAGTACAAGACATGGTGAAAAAGTGTTTTTAGTCTTATAGTTGTTTGAGACCAAATCCTAACTTTGCCAGGAAATAAATATTTAGTCATTTTCTGGCTATTTGTATACTTATCTATGGGTCAACAAACTGCTTGCCACACTGGTTGGTGAATTGATTAAAGGGAATAACGTTTTCAATGGCTAACTGAACAAATGTTTTACGAGTCACTGCAATTAGTTTTAGCATTGACAACATCTAATTTGGTTAACGATAATATCCATACAAAATATGTTACCATTTTGATCTTTCACACCTTAATACGTCAAAAATAAAAAATCTTATCACAGCATTTATAACTTAATTTGGGGCACACTGATCATGTGGTAGAGCGTCAGGCTTTCAGTCAAACGGACTGGTATTCGAAACCACCTGCTGCTCTTTTGAAACTTGGCAAATTTGTTTCACCTCACTTTGTCTATCTTTCTGAAGAGACACCAAAAGCTGTTGGTCTCTTCTATCTGGTGTCTATGCCATGGTAAGTAAAAGATCCGCCACAGGGAAATAGAAAAAAACCTTTTGTGGACTCTAAACTTACTATATTCTACCTCCCAGTTTAGCTTTGATCAGCTGTAAAGGGAGTATCTCATCAAAAAATACATGATTTGGTGATGAACTACAACATGCTATTTTAATATGCACAGAGAATGCTTTACCACATCAAAAAGCAGACCAATAAAATGTTACATTTGAAGGTGAAATATAACAGTTTTCATCAGGTGATTTGTTCATCCATCAAATTCTCACTATATACAATTTCTGTGGGTAAATAGACTACAGCAATAAATTTTTATATATGATGTATAATGTTAATTTAGATGTACGTTAAGACTGACAAATTTAGAGAATTTGGACAGTTTAATAACACGCCAGTTCCATAGCAGTTAAACATTGAAAATTGTTGTATATTCCGTTTGCATGCCGTCAGACAGTAAGCTATTGCTGCGTCTGGATGACTTGCCTTCGTTCCGGCGATGTAGCCCCCAGCTGCCCCGAAACTCTTGGTGAACGTGCCCATGAGGATATCAACATCCTTAGGGTCGCAGCCAAAGTAGTCGACCACGCCCCGACCATTAGGGCCGAGGGCCCCGATACTGTGGGCCTCATCCAGGAACAAATATGCCTTGTACTTCTTCTTCAGCTCAATCACCTCGGGAAGCATCACTATTGACCCTTCCATGCTGCAAACATAATGAATCAATATTCCACCAAGTTATATATGGTGCAAACTTATGAGTGAATGTGAATATTGCATGCAGTGCCAATGAGACCACACCATCCTATAGCAACCTTCCTCATTAAGATCAAGACATATTTTTTCGAAATCACATTTCCACCTTAATTGTTGGCGGTCCCTCACACTGATAATGAGCTCAGGTTTCTGAGGATTTGTGAAATTTTAGGCGCTACAGAAGTTTTATTATTACATGGGGCAAACATGAGTCAATATGACAAACAAGACTACACCATCCTACATCATATGGTGCAAATATATCAGCCAATAAGACATCAACTGAGATTGCACTATCCTATATAATATCCTATATGGTACAAACGAGTTGGTATGACACCCAATGAGACTACACTATGTTATATGCTGCAAATGTATGATTCAATATGACACTGGGCCAGGGCATTATGTTTGAGGTGAGCGATCACTCTCGCAAATCAATAATCAATTGCTAAAATCGCTTGCTACCTGCAAGTGTTCATCTCGACAAGGAGTTTCTTGAATATTAGATTCACTAGGAAAGTCTACCCTCTTTATAACGCAGTGTTCGGGCCCCAATATTCGGAGTTCACACATCATCTGTCACCGGGGATGGTGAGCACAGCCCGCTGCACCAAGATTACAAGAACGCCATCGAAGCCACGACACGATGTGCTGGCCGTGCGGTTTATAAAAAAGTTATAAAATGAGTGGACTAGCGTCAATGTGTATTATGTTTAAATGTCACATACTGTTGTATGTCAGAATAAAATACATGTACAGTTATGGAATAGATGAGGGATCAACAATATTTCGCTACGATCTGATTGACCGAGTACACTGTAATGGGAATCAAAAATAATAACCTGGATCTGAACTACCGAACACGCACACGAGTTGACACGGAGTGTAAAAGTTTATTAAACATTGAAAACAACAATTTTATAATAGTTCCACTTCGTCTTTCGACTGCTCTGAACACTTAAATTCACGACGCACATCTCCGGTACCACTTAACATTGATTCACTGTTTCATGTGCGGATGACGAATTCATATTTTTATCCACCGAGTTTGAGTTGTGCAATGGAAGCATGCCATTTCACCCCAGTTTATATTGATGTTGCCTACTAAGCTGCATTTATGACTATATATCTGATTCTAATACATGGCATATTTGTGAATCTCAATTGCAATTTTCAAACTGCCTAAGCGAAGTTGCACATGAAACCAGTGCCGTGTCGTGGCCATTGCCAAGGCACGGGCACAGTGCATTGGTACAGCACTGCCACTGGCCTTGCCTAGGCTAACCCTATGGTGATCGGTGACATGTTGCGATTCAAAACCGTTTCACCAATTGCAATGTATGGGGTTTACTAAAGTAAACATTTATTTCACTGTACAGAAGTCATAGCGCCAACATGTACCATTTCATGGCGACAACAATAGAATCCGAATGGACAACAAATTGCTCGCCTAAATTAATTTGGTATATTTAGACAAGTGATTAATTGCTCGCCTGTTGTTTTCAAATGTGAAGCCCTGGTGACACCCAATGAGACTACGCTATCTTATATGTTGCAAACGTATGATTCAATATGACACCCAATGAGACTACATTATCTTATAAGCTGCAAATGTATGACATAATATAAAACCTATAACATGACTATTATATACCATCATACATGGTGCACACACGAGTCACAATGACACCCAATGAGATTACACTATCCTATATGTTGCAAACATGTGAGTCACAATGACACCCGATGAGACTACACTATCCTATATGTTGCAAACATGCGAGTCACAATGACACCCAATGAGACTACACTATCCTATATGTTGCAAACATGCGAGTCACAATGACACCCAATGAGATTACACTATCCTATATGTTGCAAACATGTGAGTCACAATGACACCCAATGAGACTACACTATCCTATATGTTGCAAACATGTGAGTCACAATGACACCCAATGAGATTACACTATCCTATATGTTGCAAACATGTGAGTCAATATGACACCCAATGAGATTACACTATCCTATATGTTGCAAACATGTGAGTCACAATGACACCCAATGAGACTACACTATCCTATATGTTGCAAACATGTGAGTCACAATGACACCCAATGAGACTACACTATCCTATGTTGCAAACATGTGAGTCACAATGACACCCGATGAGACTATACTATCCTATATGTTGCAAACATGTGAGTCACAATGACACCCAATGAGACTACACTATCCTATATGTTGCAAACATGTGAGTCACAATGACACCCGATGAGACTACACTATCCTATATGTTGCAAACATGTGAGACACAATGACACCCGATGAGACTACACTATCCTATATGTTGCAAACATGTGAGTCACAATGACACCCAATGAGACTACACTATCCTATATGTTGCAAACATGTGAGTCAATATGACACCTAATGAGACTACACAACCCTCCATGCTGCAAACATGCGAGTCAATATGATACACAATCAATCAGTACAACGACCTTAGATCAAAACAGGCCCAATGCATGTACAGTGTTGTACACAGCTGTAAGATCCTAAACAATGTATCTGGCATTCAATAAGATGCTTAGCTAGACAAAGTCTGACAAACTGTAACATAGAAAAGAAAATAAGTAATTATGTGACAACAATCACACAATATCATGTCATAAGTCAGAATCTTTCTATTTCTACAGCAGCAAAAACCTAACTTATCATAAAACACTTTACCTAACAACTTTACTAACTGTCCAGCGGGTTTCACGACTGCTGCAGTAGATAAACTGACAAATACTGAACTTACCTGTAGATGCCTTCCACGAGGATGAGGATCTTCCTATAGGGACGGAAGGTGCGTGCTTGCCCATAGATGACAGCTTCTCGCAGCTTCTGCTCCAGGTCGGCTATGTCTGTGACAAGACACAAACATGAGTGTCACCCAGGTAAAAAAAACCAATTATGTCGATTTGGCCACAACAGGCAAACATAGTTCATTGGATGGTTATATAGCGCAGTAGCCAGTCCTTAGGACTGCTCAGTGCATTCTACACTTAGATTTGAGATGCATTAAATAGTTTTGCAGCACTGTATTTAAGAAAATTGTGACGAAACTGTTCTAGGCACAATTGTCCCTAACAACGAACACCTGAGAACTCACTGCCATGTTTAAACACCTTGATGGTTGCCCCCGACAACCGGGCACCAAGGACCAGGGACGCATGGTTGAGTTCATCGCTGAGAACTAAACATCCCTGAAAGACGAAACAAGTCAACTTGTAATCAGTTTAAACCTTTACCCCATTTCAGTTTAGATTCATAATGGAAAACAACAATGACTAAATAACTTTTAATATCAAAACGTAGACAAATAATGTAGCATATTTCAAACTATATATTAGTACAAAGCACCAGGCAATTATACGGATGATAATAGCCAATTAAACTGAAAGCAGGATAATTTCATACCCAGACACGTAATGCATGTGGTGTACATGCCAGCATATATCCAACAAGAAATAGTCTGTTTTCTGCTCTGTCTTCTTGTCATTTGTCTATTGAGATGTGATCTCCCCAAAATTTTGTAGAGCACATGGATACCGCACATCTGTCATGCTAATTGTTTGCCTCCCTCCGAGTGAATTGCCACTGCCAACTTTTCTCCAATGTTTGCCTCATAAATAGTTTTAAACGCGTGGTACCTACAAATGGCTGACCGAAGTGTTTATGTCTGCAACTTGGAACAACACGGCTTTTCAACATACGCCAACAGCAAGCACAGTCCTGCCCACATTTCACCCGCTAACCGCAGCTAAACATGGGCCAAAACAACATGCCTTGTGGTCATTAGCCTACCTTGTTCACAAATATCGGAATATTCATCGAGTTTGTTGCAAACCCCATGCCAAATGTCATACAAGCCTCAACGCCAAGAAATTTGGCCAACAGTTCTTCCAGTTCGGTGTGTATGTCCATATTGCCTACAATGCAACAACATGCGATACAGAGTGAAAATATGAGAATCACTACACAGGCTACCATGGCACTGAGTCTTAATACAAACAGCTTATTATATTATGTAAGCATACTTCCATTTCCATGCAAATTACTTAAAACTCCCACCTGGCCTGATTTATTCCAGTGCGAATCAGGTTCACGGCTGTTCAAATTTGTAGTGTGTGAATAGTTTAAATAATATGCACAGTCAGTTTGATACAAGAGCATGGACTTTTGTTAAAGCGAAATAAAAGTCATGGTTCCAACCTTTTTTTTCCGCAGACTGTAGTTGAAATAGTAAGTGTTACTCCAGAAGAATAAACGTTTGATTTTACGTTTCTTTGGTGATGTTCCCCGATTTAAATTTCCCTATGCAGGAAGCAAGCTAACACACACCCAACTCGTGCCTGCTGCTACACATTCCACAGCCGTACTTGTGCGTGGCCTCCTCCGCAGCATCAGCACACAACCCCTCTGTCTGGGCGAACCCCAGGTAGTTGTATGAACCCATGTTCATGGCCTTCGTCGTGGAACCCGTGAATCTGTTCATAAATCATTCATCAATTCACTGTGGATGCTAATACGTAAGTATTGATTGATATGTTAAATAATTAGGCATACAATGTGTAGATTTGATTTTATCAAATGGCAAAATATGTTTACTGTCAATTCGTACATGTCTGGTCATGAGTTTCACAAGTGATGACTTATTCTCGTGGCCCACTTTCAATTTCACTCTGTGTCGATTCCAAAGGTTCCACCTGTATTTGGGTGATTAAACTATTATTGTTATATGCCATCAGCCAGATTCAGCCAAAAATGGTTTTTCAATATTGAGAAAACTGCAAACATATATCCTGTTTTATGACCGTGAGTAATACTGGTACGCGATAATTGCGATTGTCTGAATTCAAAAACATCACTATGCATCACTATTATGCAGTGCAACATATTTCAAGGTCATCATTTACTAGCAGTTAACCATTCTTTGAGCAAATATACCCTGTAACAGATGCATTTCAAGCATTTTGCCATATCACAGCCATATTCTTTCTAAACGAATACCCAGCATTTTCAGTGAGCAACGCAGCATTATTGTATTCATCGTTTTGACTTAGCTCATGCTAGACTCGCTCTACCTACTTGAATGTCCAGCCGTGATCTAGCGTCTCTCGGTCCATCAGATTGAACTCTGCTCCGGGAACACTACATATGGGTCGGTTCCAGCAGTCCCGTATACGCATGTAGAGATTGCGCGTGTAGAAACTCTCAAAGCTTTGGTAGAGGGGGACCCAACCCTAAGTGTTGACAAAAACAATATGTCACAGTGTTCGAAATTAAGGCCTTTTTATTGGCAGCCGCCGATTCAAAACGTTTCCCGCCAATTCAATTATCCAAAATGCACAAGTTATCGACCCCAGCAACCACAACTGGGTCAGACTGTATTGGTGATGCACATCACAGTACTTATTAATCAATGTTAATTCGATATAAAATACAATTGTGACAAACTACTTCTTCCTAGCCAGTGACAGATCACTGTCAAGGCAAAGACAATGTCCGCACGTGCAAGGGAAACCCCTGGCACTTGTAACATATATGCCTATTGGATGATTCACATTTAATGATGTCAATATCACCAAAGCAGAGATGGTGAATGAAGTTGCGAGAATCGTAGAATTCTCAAGCATCAAGTAGTTTTACTCCAAACAGCCCAATCTTGGGCTAACACAGGAGTTTGTGGTGGTCTGTGCACATGTGCTGTGAGTAGTTCATACAACAACTGAACATCTAAGCTCATAGTGTCATAGCTTTAATGTTAGTCAAAAAGTTTTTATTTATTTATTATTTAGCTTAAATGTTAGGTAAAGTTTTGAATAAGTAGGTTTGGTGCAGTTCGAAAATTGTTGAAGAATAATACGCCATTTACTTCATACTTGTGATACCAAGGAGGCAGACAATCTGATTGACAAAATAATGTACCAAGATATTCGGCTGCGAAAGTGAACTTTGGAGGCTTTGATTTGGAGTGAATTGACAACAGCATAGATTTTTGCCTGTGCAAGGCCCAGCCAGCATCAAAGCAGTGGCAGTGTGCGCGAAACGTCGGCATCAAAAACAATGTTGCTTTCATCAGTTGTAACTGTTTTGCAAATAAAATTCACATGGACATGTTTATAAAATTCATTACTTTATATTATTGGTCTGCGAGTTATATGAAATGAACGACAATATTTGCTATTGTTTATATTTATTAAACTATCTATTCTAATTTAAAGTGTTGTATGTTTTAGTTTTACGTATGAAAATGTTGCTTAAGTATATTTATAATTTATACATTTTTGTGGGGCCAGTTCAAACCCACCTGTGTTGATTCAAAATAGAACTGGGCCAGTTAAAAAAAACTGGGCCAATTAATTTTTTTGTTTTGCTAATTTCACACACTGTGTTATAGCTAGTCCGTATAGATGCCTCAGTTCGATTTTTTTTACTGTTTCGTTTCAGAGTCATTTTCCAGTATCCACAATGATATGCTAGCTTGGTTATACAAACGTGATATATATATACAATTTTATCAATGCACAACCCAAAATGATTTGTTTTGTCCACCATGTGGGGCAATCTTTAGACTTCCCACCAGATGTAGTAGATATCAACAGACTCATCCATACATACGAAGCCCAGCGTGATGAACAATGACAAGGGATAAAACTTCCTGCATGTCTATGAGTCTGTTGACTGTTACTCCACCTGGTGGTCAGTCTGAAGACATTGCCAATAAAAATAAAAACAATTTTTTGGTTCTTGAATGGATTGACATTCCACTTTCTTCGATTGTTTCATAAGACATTTTATTTATCTCACAAGAAACGTGGCTGAATTCTCTGAATATTTCAGCTGCTTCACAAGGCCTGAACTGACTTGTAGTGAAGTCAGTCCACCGATGAAGGCCTTGTGAACTGACCAAAATATTTGGATAACTCAGTCAGGTTTCTTGTAAGGTAAATAAGATGTCCAATGAAATTTTTGCTTGTGCATTAAAAACATATATGTTAGTTAATAACTCAAATGTGATTGGAAACAAGCCATTGAAACATAAGATTTATCAAATATATATGATACTATGACACTGTGAATTATGTTGGCCTCCTCTGTACCTCTTTGATGGGTTCAGCCGCCACTGGCACCTTCTCCAATCTCCAGTTGCGCAGCAGGTCACGGAAATGACCAAAGAGGATGAGGATAGCATAGCCCAGGTAGGTGAGTATGGCGACCCAGAGGGGGGTCTCCTCAAAGAACTCCACATTCTCCTCTGGGGCACTACTAGTCGCAGACACCTTCAGTTTCTGTTCTTCATATGTCGGCGCATTACCCTTTTCCTAAAAATAAAAGGCGGATAAAAGTAAATATCACAAGCACACATGAATGAAATATTATCATAAGTACATGTCTTTATTATTAGTGCATCACAACATGTTAATGATATAATTTTATTTTAATGATTAATTACGATAACATAAAATATTTCTATTGCACTAAAATCCTCGGGAAACCCAAGCTCGGCAGCACACCAAAACAAAGGGGTTAAGCAGTTCCTAATCGATAAACAGTTCCATTTGTAAACGGTTGGATTGGTAAGCTCAAAGCTGAGGAGCTATGGAGGATAAGCAACTTTACTGGGAGTGAGTTCCACAGAGTCGGTGCAGCAATTGAAAAAGCTCTAGTTCCGACATTTGTCTTAACACTGGGAACAAAAAGTAGATTGGAATTAGATGATCAAAGTTGTCTGGGCTGTCTTGCAGCAGTGAGCAGTGAATGTAAATATGTTGGTTGCTTGGATGAAAGTGCTTAATACATAACTGTGCAGATTTAAAAAATAATGCGATATCACGCAAGGAGCCAATGCAATGATTTAAAGGGGAACTGAAGCAATTTTGTGTTATGCCGTATATTTAAATACATATTATCTAACTATGCATTAATGGTGACAGATACCTGCTAATTTATGAGATAAACTGAAAAACTGATTTTGTTCGAGACAAAAATCGACAAAATACATCACTGCGTATCGCCATCTTGTTGTCGAAACGAGTGGTTTGAGTCGCGTATATCTAATCAATGTAAATTTTTGATTTTTTGCGATTTATTTCGTAAATAGGCATTCTGGAGCGAAAAAAAAGATATGGGTCTCTGTTATATATACAAGTGTTTACACATGTCAACAAAATAGCGTTTTTGTTCGTTCCAAATAAAAAAAGTTAAAGAAATTACAACAAAACACGCAAAAAATCGTCGAAAACGCCACACTTCTCGAACACACGAGACGCTAACCAACGAGAATATGCGATAACGGAATACCGGAACTATTTTTTACTTGTTGACAAGATGGATGCATCGCTTGTGACAGTTTCACCAGATCTGCTACTAGCGATTAGTGGTTTACTGAACTTCCGTAATAGTTGTCTATCTTTGGAGAAATGGAAACCACAGACGAAGAGTCTAGTTCGACAGGCCACACGGAAACAACCGTTGACAGTCGTAAAGTGTCACGGAGTGTGCGAGTCACGCTCCAGACTCCAGGTCGGCTTCTCCTTTGTTGACGTTGGATTCAGGAAAAATTACAACAGCGCTTTGACTGTCAACGATTCCTGACTAGGTAATGTGATGTGGTGAACCTGTGGAAATTGCGTCCCGATGTCTGAGCACGTTTACGTTGAGTCATCATGCTGCACCGAGGAAGCTACCATGCCTAGGGCTAGGCTACGGCTATGCAGCACCGTGTGATCGACCGCGTTGTTGCTTGCATCACCGTACGAACGCGAAGACGATGATTTTGTAGTGATATGCACAAACAGAGCGGTGCTAGATGTTGGCCTGCTGTCATTGCATGATTTGCGTGCCGACTCATTGATTCGCCCTATAGCTAGCAGGTCAGTAATTCAATTGTTATCGAATCATTGCCATTTTAATAATCATATTTTTTCTGCAGATTTCTTTTACCTAGCCCGAGGGCGAGGTCCGAACTACAATGGCAATGCAAGCAGGCTTTTCTCTTTATTTTGTATCTAATCTAATGAAGTGTACCGTGACTGTATTTTAATATTGTGTTTGATTTTGTGTTGAATAACATTGATGACAATAATAACATGAGGGTTTATTTCATTCATTATGTGAATATATATATATATATTCTTAAATGTTACCATAATCGTGATTGTAATAATGATTGTAATCATGACTACATTAGTAATTGTGATTGCAATAATTACTGTAATCATGATTACATTAATATTCGTACTTGTAATCACCCCTCTCTGTAGCACACTATAATGCCTTGTTGTTTGGTGCAATGTAATCATTTAAATAACAGTAATTAACTACTGACAATATGTAATGTTCACAGTTTTGTAACTATTTTGGTAATTATGGAATTAGTGCTATCAACTAACCCTGACAAATTATATTTCAGGCTCAGCAAAGGCAAGACAAGTAATCCCATCCTGCGATGTGGGAAGGATCTGTGATGTCTATTCTGAACCGAATTGAATTGATGAAAAGTTTAGCTATGGAGACTGACCTGACACAGGTGAGTGTACTGATAGTCTTATATAGACAAATTGTGAGGCATCCACAGTATGCAGCAGGTTGAAAAACAACCTGGAAAACTACAAAAATTCCCACTTATCCATATCCCACTTCTGTCAACAAAAATGTTTCCTGCAGCATCTTGCATGTCACTACACACAATTTCATTTATATTGAGACCAACATAAAATATATCAACAGTTTATTCACATAGAAAAACAATTACCAAAGAAATAAGGCTAACTAGAACGACTAAACATTGACTAAAAACAGTGACTTCTACCACCGGGAAATACAACCTGGAACATGGATATCACAGTTACACACATCATTATTATGCCACAACATATCAAATATACTGGTAGTTTAGCTTAGGAAATAATTAATCTTTATAAAGCCAAGGCATTTTAACTGTTTCACCATCATTATCTATCTGTACCTTTGGCAATAGACTATTTGTTTTGATTGGACAGTAAATGTAAACCAATCGTGTAACAATATTACTTGTTCTGACTGACAGTAAACGTACACCAATCATGCATACCAATACACTACTTGTTCCTACCAACAGTAAATGTACACCAATGATCTCATTCTGGAATCTGCACCATTTCACTACTTCTTCTGACAGTAAATGTACACCCAATATACTACTTGTTCTGACTGAATCTACTACTTGTTCCTACCGACAGCAAATGTAAACCAAGCGTGTCATTCTCTACCAAATACACTACTTGTACTGACAGTAAATGTACACCAACCATATGTATCAATACACTACTTGTTCTGACTGATAGTACTTGCACACCAACCATCTGTTCCAATACACTACTGGCACTAAATATACACCAATACACTACTTATTCTGACTGATAGTACATGTACACCTAACATATTCGATTCACCTTTCACTCATCCAAGGGTAGAAATCAGCACACTTTCCTGACAGACACCCCAGTATCCGAAAGACCTTGGCTGATAGATCAGACATGAGTACAACCTGTGTCACAGTTTATGGCTGTTTGGTGTGTGGCAGGTGCAGAAAAGTGACATAAGTTTTTCTCACGAATGACAAACTTCTTCTCTTTCTCATAGGTGTCGGAGCTGCTTGAGTCACCCTCGGTTATGTCGCTGTTATCGCATAGTGTGCATCATCCGCACCAATGTCTTTATTCTCACTGAATCTGATGGAAGCTTCACATAGGAGTAGTCATGATCAACGTTCATTGGTGCAATAATGTCATCCGTGACTACAGCAGCATTCGTGAAGTGTTGCACTTGAAATATCGTTACCGGATCGATTTGCATTGCAGCATCAGTTGTATGTGATGCCACAGCAGTAATAGCAGTGATGGAACTAAAGGTGACATCCGTAATATAAAGATTGACGGCATCACCCGTAGCACTGGATGCTTCAAAACTAGTACCTGTACTTGTACGAACCAATGGTGAATCTTTCATCTGAAAAGATTACACATACAGTGACTTGAAAATTTTACAAAATTCATCTTTTGCATAATAAAAATTAATCACAATGTGAAAAACTTTCTCTTGTATATATTATTTTTATAATATAAGAGTGCCAGTATTATTATATAATGTATAAAGTAATCAACCACAGGGAAAATCATTTTCCCTATGGAGCCATGTTAATTCAACCAATGGGTCTTTCACTGATCTCTTAATGTTTTTAATGAATCTGTTTGGTCAGTTTGACGAATGCCACTGGTAACATAACCAAACGCATGTAACCAAAATTTTAGCATCCTAGCTCCAAAGTGCATTATATTATCTAATCAACATTGCACTGTTTTCAATGGGCCAGGGAGGTCAAAATTCTATAAGGGGTCCAAATTCCATAACAAAATATGGACCCATAGGTACACTTTCTATGGGGTTCCTTATTTTATATCTGACACTCGATTTAGATAACATAATGCATGAATATTGTTATTGGACCAAATGCAGATCTATGCTTGTGACATCTTTACCTTATAAATGCTGCACACACACACACATACCTACCCACACGTATATGTATATATGTAAATATCTATATAATTATTAGGTATTATACTGAAAGCATCTGCTAGATAGTATGGTGCATGGACAAAAGCCACACAGACATAAGTTTGTTTCAATTCAATTATACTGTTCATGACTGTTGCTGTAGTACACAGAGACAAGATATTGTCATGAATATACTTCAGGCATGTGGTCAATTCCATTCCGGATTTGGAACTGACCCTCAATTCCAGTTCCAGAATTGGAATTGACTTCAATTTATTTTTTTATTGGAATTTTTTTTTCCGAAATTTATTTTTTGGGAATTGGAATTAATTTTGTTGGAATTATTGACTTGATACTTTTAATATTAACCCTTATATTTACTTATATTACTTTAAAAATCATATTTGTCTGCTATTAGCAATGCAACATGAATCTGGTAACAGCCAGAAAGTTGTCAACATTACAGCATAGACACTGTCTACTCTGGTATTGAAACATTGTGACCAAGAACAATATAATCAAGCATTTGCATCAAAAAGAAATACTAAGTTACTGTAACAGACAGTAAAACCAAAATCAGACCATTCATGCTTCATTTTCTTTCTCAGTGTACAAGGTTTATTTACAGAGATTGCCAATTAAGGGCACCTGCCTGCTCATTCCCTTTGTGTGAGAGAGGAAGCCTGCCCCACTTGAATGCAGCCCCTTGTTTATCCGAGCCTAATGTTCAGCTCACAAGTTTCCCATACTAAACATGTCACTGGTCACCTGTACAATGCTGTTACATGTGGCTGTAGGGTTTGCCCTTTGTAGTAATTAAAAATGTCCCCATGTAGAATACATGTTGGAGATTAGGATGTTGAAGACTCAAACTTTTCAGTAAATTTGATGAAATATCAATGATACCACAACTGATAGCGATATAAATCTGCCTCCTAGTATATTTGCTCCCCCCCCCGGACATCTGCCCCTTTTTTCTATGATAGTTGACAAGTGAAAATCAGTTTGCAGTTTTATTATTATTACTACAATAACATAACATTCAATGACAAGTCGAAGTCACTTTAGCCTAATGCAATGGCCTATCCCCTGGAGTGTGTATGAGATGATCTTGTCACCAGTTGTCTTCCAGGTATCATTGATAGTCAGATCAGTGGTGGAAGATGGGTTCTTGGGGTGACGCTTCCACAAACAGTGGTGGACAGTAACGGGTCAGAGGTCAGCTGGTTTGGAGTGCCCCTGGTATTAGCTGCCTTAGTTTTCAGGTCCTCACGGACCTTGGCAGCTTCTATCTGTGCCATGTCACCATCATGGTTGCAGGCAGTCTTGTTGATCACATTCTGGATCTGGAGATCAGATCAGTGACCACAGCACCCTTGCATGATCAGGATCGACGCTGGCTTCACTCCCAATTAAGAGCAATCTTGTTGGTCCCCCTTCTTGGTGAAGGAATGACACTCAAAACATAGCTTCTGACCTCGTCAAATGCTAGTAGTAATTTCCATGGTGAAGTTATATAAGTGAATTCTGACAACTCTGGCTTGTGCATCCAATTTTATAGGAAAATGGAGTCACTCCAACTCTCCATAGTAAATGCAATTCAAAAGAAACTTTGTTGAGATGGCTTCTTTCAAATATCCTCAATTGTCCTAACATGTCCAGGTCCTAATGTCACTGGCTTCTTCCACAATTGCAATAAAGATAATCCTTTGATTACAGGATCATCTCCAACTACATCAAGTAATTTACTTGGCTGATCTGGCACAAAGAACATTAATTGCAATTAGGGTAATATATATCTTGAATTCATGTTCAGAAGTTAAAAAAACATTTCTTAAAAAAAACTTACAAATAATCCAGAAGCTACGGACAGGGGGCAAATGTCCAGATTTTGAATAAGGCAAGGGGCTAATGTCTGGGGGGCAAGTGACAAAGGGGCAAATGTCCGGAGGTGGGTGGGTGTGTGTGTGTGTGGGTGTGTGTGTGTGCGTTTAACGAACAATAATTTTTTAATCATATCTAATTAAATATGATTGTGCACACGTGACAAAAAAAACTGTGTTAAAACGAATTGCATTTGAATTTTTCTTTAGCCTAGCATTTTAACAGTTGGAATTGATTTTTTGCAAGGTGGAATTAGAACTGATTTTTGGAATTGACAAAACAGAATTGACCCCATGCCTGATATACTTCCTTCATATGTATAGCTTGTACTAATACTATTGTGGGTTGCCGACAATTGCCCCCTCCCCCATGATATTCATTACAGTGTTATCAGTTGACTTAGAATAAAATGTAATTAATACATCTCTATGAACTTCCGGTTATTACATGTGGGGTTTAATCTGATCAATAAAGTAAATTAATTTTATATAATTTTGCCTTATTCTCAAGTCACAAGAATTCAAACAGAAACTGTAAAGTGTCATTATAGAAAGCAGACATGTAATCTGACAGTGTTCAACTGGGTAGATGACGATGCCTTAGTTAGTTTCCTTTCCAGCTAGACATTGCATGGGTGAAATGCATTTTACTTAAATATTTAAATACTTTTTAAAAGTTTTTGTAACTGCATTTGCACTTAATCACAATGAAAGTATTTGTATATTCTAAATATTTCCATAAAGAATTTGAAATGTAAACAGCAACAGTAGGCTTCTGTTGCACTATAGTCTATACTGTCTTTTGGTCGTGTTTCTCCCATGCATCTAGCCCCCCCCACGAGGTATAGCCTTACGCTTGCCGCTTGCTCTATAGGCATTTAGAACACAGGAGTATGAGACTTATTATGACTGTCAATAAATAATATCAAATTATTTTCTTGAATAATTTTGCCTAGTACATACGCCATGGCCCATGTTATAAGGCTGCAGTATATCCTGTAGCACTTACTGAGTAATTGTTATTGTTTTGAGTACGGCCACGTATTGACGACGGTACGGTACGTCTGATCACGTCGAAAATAAATCGGCGGATTGGAAAACACTCGTAATTATATCAAACTATTAACACTTACTCGCACTTTATTGTATTCATACATTTCGATTTACTGTGGGTCATATATATGCTGACGTTGAAGCACAGCTGTGCTTATTGGGGTGGAACTATATTGTAATCGTAGTGATAAGTCATAATGGTAACGGTAATCCAATTTACTAACCTGGTTTCGGCTCGTCGCTTCCTGCGCATTGCTCTGCCCTCTGATATATGACGTTTCCTTGTCGCAGAATAGTCTGTAGATGCATGGTCACATGCGGAAAAAAAGATCTACGATGGAACGGTGTCTTTGACCAAGAATGACATCTTGATGCTCACCGTCTGTCCATGCTCATCACACAGTCTTTTGTCTTGTAATCTGCATTGGAAAAGTGGTCACTCGCAGAGCCTGCGGCTGGCGGACACGGCAATTTCCGCATTTGCAACCACCTTTTCCGCTGCAAATTCTTCCTCGGAAGTCGATCAAAAGTTGTTTCCTTGCATTTGTAGTACTAGTTGATATATCCAGGAGCCATCCAGTGCACACCAGTTTTCTTTTTATTCGATTTTCCATGCGTTTCGACCGTTTTTCCGAGAGGTTTTTACTGTGTGAACGCCGTGCCAGGAGATCGTACTCAAACCACTCTGCCGCTGAGCCCCCCGCAGAGCAATATGGCGCCGCCCAGCGAAGATAATGGCTAAGTTAAAAAGGATATTACAAAATTACCGTGGCGTTGCGCCCATCATATAAGGGTGATATATACTGTAAATGGTATGTTATTATGTTTGGGCCATGGTTGTTCAAGTGCTTCACCCCCCCTTTAAGAAGCGGTACTGAGTGAGAGAAATGAGGAAACTACCCTTGCCAAACAATTTTGCACACATTGAAGTTTCAAGATGTCCTTTAGAGCAATATTGTGATAAAGGGAATTGCAATCGTATAAGTATTCGATAAAATGGTGATGTTTTGAGAATTGCTCATGGACATGAATATCGAAAATACTACAACTTACAAGTTGGGGTGTCTAGTGTAAATTACAAATAATATGATTATTTAGTACATACCATTCCATTTAATTAAATAAATACAGAGTTTCCAGGTGGGTAAAATGAGGTGGTGGGGTGGACAAGGTGTGAAGTACACCTATGTCAGTAGGCAAGAGGCTCGCATTTCTAATGAAAGGCAAGGATCCATGCCACAGAAAACTAATTCATCTAGGATATTTGTAACATTATTTAAAATGTAATAAACACACACAATAAACACATATTTTGTGTATATAATCATTACTGTGCGTATATCACTAAAGTTACTTGACAATAATCATGCATAAATTTTATATAAAATGATGACATTTTGTGATGAAAATCATCACATCATGTGACATCATCATCGTGTAGGACAATATTACCCAGTATTATTCGCTAAACTTACTTATACGTCATAATCAATTATATTTGGAGCACATTTCTTCTGCTTCTTGATGCCAATTTAATGACTAATGTACAGCTGGTATGTCAGTTAAAATGTGCAAATCATGGTACATTTTTTGTGTTTCCCTTGAACTTAGAAACCCACAGGCACAGAAACTGCTGACAGGCCATATATTTATATAAATATAATTCGCACAGCCACAGGCATGGCATATGAGTCATTATCTTCTGTAAACAACCTACTGTGGTAGTACTGCTCGCACGGGTGAAGGTTGAGGACTCTGAACGCCTAAGGCTACAGTGAAACAGAACATTAACTGAATTCATCGCGATTTCTATTTTTTGGGCGAACCCTAGATTTCCGTGTGACAGGCACTGCCAGCGGGGCGTGTCGGTCGTCAGGTGAGGTAGTAGATGACCGCCGGCGCCGCACGCACGCGTAAAATACCGAAATTATTTGCCCGTAAATCTCTACTTTCACAGCAGCCGATGAAAATACGTTTTCCGCATCACATTTATTCTGACCTTATCTCCGTTTGAACTGTGTCTTTGGTAATATACATTAGGGTGCAACCCGTTTCTAACGCCGCTGTTTTTATTTTCATTTTTATCCAGCCTCTCCCCTTTCTCCATGTTGGCGAAGATATGGCAGATATAAGAACACTCGTGATTGGTTAGTTGCTACACGTACTATCCAATCAACTGAAATTTAACATTTTATGGGAATCCTCATTTTATTTTGATAGAAAAAATACACCTGGAACAACATATCTTTTACATTTTAATTTCTATATTGAAATCGTTGCGAAGCAAATAAGTTATAATTTTGGTCAGGCTGTTTCGTTTATTAAATAAATGTATTGATGATCAGTCTGCGCATGACATAAATGATTAGTGACGTAAATATGTTGGATCGGCCATCTTACAAGGCTTGCTGAAAACGTTGGGTTGAGGTTGAATGTTTATCACTTGACAAAACACCCGTTTTTCGACAGAGTGACTACTGCATAAGTGGTTTTCTTTGCATTTCTCTAGTCGCATAGGTGACTGTTTATTGTGCTGTACAATCATGTCGGAGAGTCAACCAGAAAGCAATAATTTCGAAGATTTTGAGAAGCTGGATCCGCTCGACCGGTCGCCCGCCGAAGGCATGCCATCAGCGGCGGGGGCCACTACGGGTGATTCATTCGATGATTTGGTGAGTTCCTCGACATCCGCCGGCCAGACCGACACCCCAGAGGAAGACCAATATTCAGCTACGTCACGCGGAATGGCGGCCGAGGCTGAAGCGGTGCAAGACACGCCTCTTGTAAGCTTCGACGATGAAGCCACATCGCCAGCCGTAGCAGCAGCCGCGCCCTCTGCGCCAATTCAGCGAGACAGCCCACCTAGTGCTTCACCTAAGGATGTTGCTCCAGCAAAAGAGGAATGTGGTGCCAAGTTGTGCTGTAAGAGGTTTTTTCAGTCGTTTGATATATGCGACATTTCTGTAGCTTTTTAGACGAACCACGGACCGGTATCATATAATATGATCGCTTGACTCGAGTGGCGTAACCATGTGCATGGACCATGTCCATGACGGTCCATGTGCCACGACTCGTTGTCATAATGACATATGGTTGGACTAAAGTAAAGCACCGTGGGCAACAGGGCGGGATGAGTGCAAGTTTTATTCAGTATGATAATGCATTCTAAGTTAATCTTGTTAAAAAATAACCAGGCCATGGTGAATGTAGGAAAGAAAGTAACAGGAAAATTAGGAAATAAAGTAATATGTAGGTTATTTTGATTATTATTACTATTCTATACATTATAAAAGCACTTTTGCGTTACAATCAAAATTATATTTGCTCCAATGATTAAATTTATACTATAATCTAAACGGCTTTCTTGGTTAAAGTAATTTAATCTATTGCACTAAAATCATCGGAGAAAAGTCAAGCTCAGCGGTGCAACAACACAAAAGAGTTAGGTAGTTTCTAGTCAATTCCACTTGCAAATAGTTGGATCTGTAGGAGTTGTGTTATAATATTTTAGGTACTGCAACTTTGGTGTACTGATATTAACTTCCGACTACACCAACACATTACTAAATGCAAAAGAATGATACTATGGTTTAACTAACATGCTGGATTGCTGTAGTAACCATATAATATGGTTGATTGCCAAAACAACTTTTACATTTGATTGTATTCTGACATTCAGTATATTGATGCACATGGGTCAGCAAAATGTTGAAAGAACTGCACCCAAGGCAACTAAATGAAACACAGACAGTTAAAACGTGGGGAACATTAAATAGCAAGTTAGTTTATTTTTGCCACACCAACCAGTTACCACATGTCTCCAGCAGCTCAGAAATCATCAGTCAGCCAGCTGTGCTGCTATGGCAATCTGCTGGGGATCTGCACAAGTAACCAGTGATGCTCCCCATGTGAAGTTTCAGGATGATTATCTGCCACTAGTGTAATTCACAGATTCGCTGGCATGGTATGTGAGTCTTCATTCTTGGGGAACCATCATTTGCATTTTTTTTCTGGGTCTGTTGGTAGGGTTATTGGTTTCAATAGGAAGGGATGCATATTTGTGGGAAGGTTAATCGTGTATGCATTTTGTGTTGCAGGCAGTTGGATCAGGAACATGGATCCGCGAGGTATGTACTAATTGCCGTTTCTTGTACCGTCTGTGTGAATATGCTGTTTGTGCCAAAGATCTATCGTTTTGTAGTAAATATCTTGTTTGTGGCCATCTTTGCTAGCCATCCTGGAACAGTTGCACACTGCTGCATAGAAAAGTATCAAGGCTTCACATTAGCAGTTGCAAGACTAGCTACTTGTTTTTTTCAAAAAGCTACCTGGCTACTCAGTGTGGTAAAAAAAATCCTGCTTGTGCCATTTTTGTGACAAAAACTAGCTCCTGGTTGCCGTTTTGAGATGGCTTCTTGGTTTGTTACCTGGCAGCCAATCAGAGAGGATATTGTGGTTCAAGCCCGTTTTATGTGAAATATTTTCTGGGTCTGAATTAAAAAACAACTTAAAAATTTGTAACGGCTGAAATGTAAAATGGGTTTACACAAATTCTTAGCTGCACATTTTTGTAAGTCACAATTCTTGAATATATCCCTGTGATTCTGCATCCACAGCCGGAAGTTGTTCTGTACAGCACATTTAGGAATTTATTGCACTGGGTTAGCTCAGACAGAGTGTCAGAATTTGAGCAAATTCTGATGGGAATACTGTTAGTTAATGACAGGTTAAAGGATTTCACTTCAATCTATGGACATAATTATTATCCACCCGTGCCTTGGGACTGTTATTGCAGTGTTAAGTAGTGACCTGTCAACTTGGTGGTATTGTTCTGAATCCGCAAACTGGGACAGCATGATATAGAATATGTTATCAGTGGAGAATTCACCTACAATTCATGAGTGCCCTGCCTGTGAGCTATCATGTTATGTGAAGCCAGTCAGCCTTCCCATCACTTAGCCTGACCAAACTGAGAAACCTCCCCCCAGTCAACAAGTGTTTCTCATTCCAAAACATGAATTCTGACCAGCTAAAGAGTAATGAGGCTTCCAGGCTCCAGCTAATGAGTCCTCCCTGACCAATTACTGGCCATGTACCAAGCTGAGCAATGATTGATATAAATCAATCTGCCAGCCACACTTGTGACTAAAAATGAATGCATATTGCCATCACCTGCCTCCCCCCTTCCAGTAAAAGTGTCAATAAATCAACTGTGTCCTGACTGACTGCTTGCTGATGGCTTTATTGGGTCATCTGGGGACTGGGGTAGTGTAGTTTAGAGGCTTTCTGTATTAGACAGGTGCAGATGTAGGACCAGCCCCAAAGGTAGCCTGTCCATGTGTCCAACAAAACGTTGACATGGTGGCATACTATCATGATAGTATACAGACCTTTCACATGTTAACAAATAAATATGACTTCATAATTCTGAGTCATTGGGAGATCACTAGTTTCCCTCGTACTCAAGTTTACATTATTTTGATCAGTAAAATTCGGTATTGATCATGTATGACTAATATTAGAACTAGAAGCCCTTTAAATGCACTTGTTCACCGTTTAACCCACCCTTGACTTGTGTTCTCAGGTATATGAATAGCCTCAGTTATTACGGAACTCTGGTTCAGTGCATTCATTCATTCAGTGAGTTACGTCTAGACTACATGCTAATAGATAGATGTCAGGTGATACAGCAAATATTCATCTGTAAATGTTATCCCCTAATCTATAGTTCAAATGGTTAAATTGCAGATAGTCAAAGTGTAAGTAAAAAGTATGCATTAGATATAATCAGCACCTATCTATCTATTAGTGCTGGGCTGAAAATCTGTTTAACCATTTTGGCTAAAAGTCCAAATTTTCTTTAGCCAAATGAAAACTTGTTTAGCCATTTGTGCACGGCCAATTTTGCATGGTCACATGATAAACAGCTGTTGACATTTCAGTAAAAATATGGAATTGGTGGTCCACAGAGCTTCATGTTTTACGAGATCATAATTTTTGGGTTTTTGGCAGTCATTTCTGGAAACGAATATGTTGTCTTCGCATGTACACGAAGCATGCAGCAGAAACTTGTTTTCCAATATACTGGTCAACTAACCTACCCACCACTAACCTGGTCAACTAACACCCTTTTGTCCACGGGATCAAGCGAATAAAGGGATGGATTACCAATTTGTCGTTACACTGCCAGACAGGTCACAGTAACTTATTCGGCGTCGTTTAAAGCAACTCCAAAGGAAGCGACGTGAAGTACCGCTGATTAATAAAACTAGTGATAACAATAGTGTTTCACCAATTTCGCGAAGTGTTCAAATTTTTTTTCGATCAGCAGCGCTCCTAGCAGTTCTCTAACTATTTGATGTGCAATATTTGGTTTGATAAATGTTTGCCTGTTGTACACCGCCACACATTGTTAATATTTTATATTAAATGGCACATGGCTAAATTTAGATGCCAGGCAAGTGGTAATTACAGGATATAGATTTACTAGTTATGAACACTGTACCTATGTTTCCTGTATAATCCCTAGAATTGAACAGACAAAAAGTGCTAGAGCTTTCAGAGGAAGATCATGTTCAGTGGGAGTCATTGTGTGAGGAAAATCAATAACGTAAATTTCATGCATCTGAAATTATCCAGGCTGACCTGACGATGCCAGGGAATCTGAAGTCGGTTTGTGTCAACACTGCAAATCGCTGTCCAAGATATGTGTTGTGTCCTCACAGTTGCATGACCCAAGATGACCCTACATTCTCATCTGTGCAGGGCTTTATTGGGATTCTCAATTGCCCACTGAGGACACAATGATGTGTGGCTTAGCAATGCAGGTCAGGATTTGTGCTGATATGTTTATCAGCAATAGTGGCTTGTTGGAATGATTAGTTTCCTGATTGTGTCTGTGGCCCTGCCTGGCAGTGCTTGACTGTGTTTGTGGCGCATACAGATTATTGGTATGCTACATATTTGCAGTGTCTATGCACATACGTGTATACATATCATATATATAATATGATAGCATTTAAAGATTTTAACCCTTAACATCCTGATCATTATTGAAGCGATGGGTGCTTTGCCAGGTTGACTACAAATGTCATGTTTTGTGTGCTTGATTTGTTTTAATCTATTTAGCAGAATTTATTTTAAGAAATAATATGTTAAATGTATATGTAAATTTAAGGATTGTTGTTTAATAAATGTAAAGTCACATCCTATATAACAGTTTACTGACAGTTGAACTGGATACAGACTTGATTTTATTGAGCAAGACCAGAATATTTGATATCAGCCCATTGAATAAATTTTATTTTGTGCATGATGCACGAAATTTTACCGTGTAGAAACGTATTTACAAATTAAAATAATAATCGTTACATAATTTGTAATCTCCATTTAGATTTATTCTGAACAACAAATTCATATCTGTTTCGTGTATTACAACTGGATTATTCCTGCAAGTGAATAGGTACAAAATCCCATGGGAAATTAGAAAATTGCTTATTGTATGATGGCTGCACTTTGAGTGACTGCTTTCTCAGCTATGGAGACTAGCCTAGGTAGACTGGCAGCAACAGAGGAATTAATTAGACAGGCCTGTCTCCAGCTGTTGGGTGGACCAGCTGCACTGATATTGTGTTTATCAGAAGTTGTCCATAGGACTGCAGTTGGCTAGCTTTCTCTGGCTATTTCTTATTAATCGGATCTTTTAGTTTTTGACTGTTTGTTTACTTCCTGTACAGGTCACAGTGTAAATTCTTGCAGATGTTGACAATGTTGGGTTCATTTGTCATTTTAATTGCATAATTTGTAACTAGTTGCAAACAATTTACATACAGTGTAATGGTAATTTATTTTTAGAACCAAATTTTAATTGACCAACATCTACCATGTCTAAAAATTAGCAGTACATAATGAGACATGTAATTTTCTCTTATGAAAACAATGTAGTACTCTCTCTATGAATTATTGCAATTGATATGTTTATGAAGCATTGTAATTGTTTGTTGAAGCGTTGTAATTGACAATCGTAGTTGAACCAATCGCTGCTTGCAAGATGATGCACGCACACGCACGCACACACACTCAAACACATACATAGACGGTGTACACAAGCTTGCTGCTACTGGTGTTGTGGTAATAACTGTGCTAGAACAGTGCTCAGCAACCCACTCCAGCTGTTGCAAATGTCAGTCACGTTGTGTGAAGGTAAAATAGTGTTATTTCAGTCTCACCAGCCGATGTAAAAAACACCATGATTGTATGACCGAGCATAAGCACACTGCTAATGTCTCCAGTAAGGCACACACCTGGAATAAGTTGGCAACAAGGAGGTTTTATTATACCCTGACTGACAGGCTGGTGTCACTAGCTTAGATTTCAGCTATTTATCACGTTTATCATGTAGTTATCACATGAGGCTCTGTTAACTGGCCCATTTGTTCAGATATTCTGGGAGAATTTGTGGCTATAGCATGCCTCATTTTACATGGCCAGCCTTGTCCAAATATATGTCTCCCTGCCAGCTTCTCAACTGGCACTAGGGATGGTCAGTTTCCAATGATTGTTGTCATATCTGCTTTGAGCAGAGAGCCAGGGCCCATTTTCTGTAAAGACTTGGAAATTCGTTAGTCAAGTTTTCTGTAAATTATATGGCAGCGAAGCTCTCACTCACAGAATATCTAATACCCATTTAGCACGAATTTAAGATTAAAATATTAGCCTTTGTAGAGATTCAACATGAATGTAGGTCAGCTTCAGTATTTAGCGCATCGATAATATTTACCCACATATTCCATGAGTGAACACCCCAGGACAGTATTCCCGCCATACTTGGTTATGTTATGAATGTTTAAACCTTTCAAGAGAACCAAACAAATCTGGAAGGTATCGATAATATTTACCCGCATATTCTATGAGTGAACACCCCAGGACGGTATTCCCACCATATTTGGTTATGTTATGAATGTTTAAGCCTTTCAAGTGAACCAAACAAATCTGGAAGGTATGGAAGGGTCGTTGTGAAACCCAAATCTCACTTTCTCATGAAACACTGAGAAACAAAATGGCAGTTCCAGGACTCCGATGACAGGGCTTTCTGTAAGCAGCTCCGACCGTGGAGTCCTTCAGGGGGGCCATTGCATCACTATCACACTTCTAAACCGTGGTCTACCTTTTTAATCGCACTTTCTACATATGCACCTTCGCATATCGACCTCTCACGTGAGTAGTCACTCATTGGCCTTTCATCCCAACATATGGACTCTGCCAATTATCAAAGTAGGACCAGAAGCATAGTTAATGAAGTTGTTTGTGTGACTGGGAGATGTGTTTGGAGGGCCTTGCAGTCTGACGCCAGCCCTACCTGGGCTTGTGTTGATCACAGTATTATTAACCTGTGTGTGACTCAGCTCTGCTGTCTCGTATAACCTGTCTGCTGCAGCATCACGCGAGCCACATGTCTGCCCCTATTGATTGTGTATCGGTTGGCATTCAGTGCAATGGAGACCTTTCTTATGGTACTGGACTCCGCCAAAGTCGGGTCTGGGTTCGTTTCTGATTAGTGACGCTACAATTGGATTTTTTCAGGAGTGTAATGGTATTTAGTAATTAATGTAACTGACTTAGTTGTAGTTAGAAGAATGTGTAATAATACTGTGTCATGCTCACCATACTCCAGTTACGAATTCAGTTGAGACTAGAACTGACAAAAAGTCGCTGTCAACCTCCTCCATTCTGTACGGTTCTTGTACCGTTCCATTCTTGAAACCTAGTTTAAAGTTGGTGTTCTTTTCCTTCAGGTGGCTCTTGGCCTTCATCTCGGTCTCTTTCTGATTCCAGTCGCTTTCTTGCACTGTAACATTGCCAAAAAATCAGCAGTATTATCATTACAACAGTCAATTACAATCACACAGTTTCTTAAAAGTTTGATTACAATTATTCTGTTCTAAACATTCAATTACACTGATTGTAATTAATTACAACTTACAACAACGATTGATTACAATCACAGTCTCTTAAAAACTATTTCATTTACTCTGTTCTAAACATTCAATTACAACGATTGTAATTATTTACAAATTACAGCAATGATTGATTACAGTCACACAGTCTCTTAACAGTTTGATTACAATTACTGTTCTAAACATTAAGTTACAATTACACTTGATTAATTACAAATTATGCAATTAGACTTGAACCCAACTCTGGATCACATTCCTGCATTTGTAAAGTTGTGCTCCATTGGCATACATTTGTAAGCCTTGACTCTTGATGACCTGGTTAGTGACATAGCAGGGTTTTTGTAAGTACTGGGTAACTCTACTTTGACAGCCGCCATGCCCTAGAGCTGCCCATGCCCTAGAGCTGGGTCATGTCCCTCCTTTCCATGTAAGATTCATTGTCTACGTAATCTTATTTTGCAGAATTATCTGGTTTCGTTCCCCCATTTCGCTCCTAAGAACCGACCCATTTACATGTTTAGTTTCTTATTATGTCGTAATAATCTTCACCGATGACTGTGCATCATTTGTTTGTTTAATTTGCCGGTTACGAATTTTCTTTAAAAATGTAGTGTAATGTTGTGGCTAGTTAAGAATGGTTATGTTTGTAGTGAGATTATGAAAACTGCTTGTGGTTCAGTCATGCTTATATTGTGATGTGTTCACAGTTTATGATTAAGCAGTCACTGGATGTACCAAGACTTGTGTTCACTTTGTCGTTCTCTACCATTTTGTTGCTGTTTATTTCAGGCGAAACATGTGAGTCGACTGGTAAATATGTTTGCACCAGCTGTGTAACATATTACACTTTGCTACTTATTGCTTGGCATTGTTACTTTGCATTTTAACTGTCAACCTTTGCATTGTAGCAAGACCAGCAGCCTGTCACATGTTGTTGTGTTCTTTTTAGGATGTTTATTTTGTTTTTTCTTTCGTTCCATTATGTTTCAATCATTCATGGAAATGGTGATGAATTCACAGTTTCTCTAGTGTTAGAAAAATTATTGTGCATTACTAAAACAGCCTGGAGCAGCCATTGATGCTGGATGGTATGTAATTTAACAGCCCAGAGCAGCCATTGATGCTGGATGGTGTGTAATTTAACAGCCCAAAGCAGCCATTAATGCTGAATGGAGTGTAATTTAAAGATACACAGTCCTATCACTTTGATTGTAAATTAATTTATTCCAACATCACGACTGCTCAAATTAATTATGTGTTTTAATGAACTGCAATTTTAAAAATAATATCTGTTTATTTTGAATGTTTCGACTCCAATAGCATGTTAGCACAAATACAGTTATGATTTTGTAGTACATATAATCAGACTTTGTACCATTAGCCGTAAACTTGTAAGTTAACATGAATCAAATATTGCTTGTCCTGCAAATCATTTATTACTGTTTGCACCAGCGGCACGGGTTGTCTGTTCATTGCTTGTGGTGGAATAGTTTTTATTATATCTGTGTAAAGGTTGGTCGATGGGTGGACTTCAACTGTGCTTCATTTTTGCATGACTCTGTTCCTACCTTCAGAATGTCTGCTGTCTGGGAATGCCTGTAGCGTGGTAAAAGTAGAGATTTATTCCTTGAAGTTCTGCTTGGTATCTTGCACTGTGACATCTGTGTGGTCTTTGTGGCATGTTTTATTCATGTGAATCTGTGATTGCCACTTTGTACTTTTAAAGTTTTGTCAATGCCAATTTCCTTCCATATGGGTAAGGTTTATGCCGCTAGGTTTTGTTACAAAAACTCTTGTTAAATTGGATAACAATTTCCAATCTGTTAAAAAAATTACCTGAAAAACATGAAGATTAATATAACGTTTCCAATAAATGAATAATCTCTTCTATCTGTAAAAGCCATTTTGTGGCATAGACAGGGGAAGGTTCTGTCAAGAGTAGCTGGCCTGGCCGATTGCAGAAACAGAGGAACGTGGAGAGAATCATGGTAAATGGCTGTACAGGAGCTTCAAAACACAGATTTGCAATTATAGCGAATTAGCAGGTTTTATTATTTTTCACATTGACTTGATCCCAACACGCATGGCCAGGGTATCATCTGTTACGTTACTGACAGGCAGGAGAATCACAGATTCTGTGTTATCCGTGCAAGAATGCTTTGTTTTTTAATAATTGTGATACATTTAGTTTGTTTGTTTTAGGTCCAGTGCCTGTAGGATTAGTACAGGGTCATTACTTAGTGTTCATTGCAAAAATATGTTTTTCCTGTGAAGGGATACAGTAAAGGTTGATTTGTTTATGGCACATTATGGACACATGGAAAATATTTTATTGGGTATTTTTTTATAAATGTCTTGTACTAAGCCACCAGCTATTGTACAATGCCTAGTCTATGCTGTTGTCTTGGACGGCTTATCCTTCAGGCAGGGATTGCCCTGACTGGAATGCAGCATTTATTCTTGGCTGGTTGATTAATTAACTATGTCTCTGCTGCTGCTGCTTGAGACCACCACGTTGCATGCTGGGTGCTTGTCTTAATCCTGTGTGCACATGCACGCTGCCTGATGTCTTGTGGAAATGGAATAACGTCTTCACTGCCTTAGTTGCTGCACAAACAGTGTACCACCAGTGCTCACATTTGGATGTTTAACTTCCGTGGTGCAGAATCTAATAATATTAGTAATGTGCATAACTAGTTTATTCCGTGGTTTACAATATAGCCATGATAATCTGATGATGTCCAGCCTTGTTTTGTATGCTGGTCCTTGATTTTTGTCCTTCCATCACTAATCCCATTTCACTGCCTTCTCCCCTCCCCATCTCTTGTCTTCCGCACCCTATCTGTCGTCCTCCCCATCTCTCATCCTCCACTCACCATCTCTCGTCCTCCACACCCCATATCTCATCCCCACTCCCCATATCTCGTCCTCCCCTCCCCATCTCTCGTCCTCCACTCCCCATCTCTCGTCCTCCACTCCTCATATCTCGTCCTCCCCTCCCCATCTCTCGTCCTCCACTCCCCATCTCTCGTCCTCCCCTCCCCATCTCTCGTCCTCCCCTTCCCATCTCTCGTCCTCCACTCCCCATGCCTCGTCCTCCCCTCCCCATCTCTCTTTACACAGTTCTCCCATTTAAGTCACGGTCTTCCTCTTCTACCATTCCTTTTCCTTTCTTCCCACAGCTCAGACACCCAGCCCATGGGATGTGCTTCTGAATATCTTAGTAGCAGTATCTTTGGCTGGTGGTAACTGAAGCCTGTGCAGGACTCAGTGCTGATATGTTGACCTTGGTGTGACCTTGTTGACCTCAGTGTGACCTGTTGGCCTCAGTGAGCTCTGTCTTCATTGTTATCAAATTATCCAGGGCTTCATAAACAAGGACCCACACACTGGCAATACTTGGCTGTTCACATCTTGGCCTTGGAAGTAATCTATGCACTTGTGCTCAAGCTCGACATTTCATGGCTGATCTTAATTTTATGGCTGCTATTTTGCACAGTAGAATTTCCCTGAGCTTGAAGTTATGTGTTTCTGCTACAGGCAATGTCTGAATCACGGACAGTGTTTCCAAATTGAATTATACACGGTTACACCATTTATGCAAACCTTACATTTTATTGATGCTTATAAATACACCAAAGACCATTAATTTTTTTTTGGAATAGTATTTTGATGTTATGCTTTCCATGCACACTCTTCGGCACCAATATGCTGATATGATACATATTCATATTTCATTAAATTATTGATTTAGAAAGCAATTCAAAGCATTCTGACCAATCACTACAGCTGCCACAAAGAAACAGTTATGTGGTACAATGCAACAAATCAAATTATGTTCAAATCATTACCAGTTATTTATATTCATGTTAGTTTGTGTCTCTGAAACACTATATTTGGGACATTTTGTGTGCACACTTGGGGTCATTTGCATATTCTGGTATACAAAATCCTTAGTAAAAGGACACATCTTAGATCTTTAACAAGACAAGATTTAACAAGATTTGCCATCCAAGCCAAAGGCCCAGATGGCAAGTGGACATGGAAGCTATTGGCTTGTCGAGAGTCCAACAATGTTCATCTACTTATAGCCCGCCCTCCTGAGATATGTGTCAACCTTGTTTTTAAACATATTCACGCTGCTAGCAGTTACACAATCTGTAGACAATTTGTTCCATTCATTTATTGTCCTCTATGAGAACGAGTGCTTCCTGATGTCCAATCTACATTGATCTTTTACTAATTTTATGTCATGTCCTCTAGTTCTGCTATCCTTCTTGAGTGAGAAAAACATATTTCTGTCAATATTTTCATACCCATTCAATATCTTAAAAACTTCAATCTGATCTCCTCTTAACCTCCTTGTCTCTAGAGTTGTTAAACCACATTCTTTCAGTTGTTCTTCATAACTAAGGTCTCTCAGTTCTGGAATCATTTTAGTTGCTCTCCTCTGTATGCGTTCAAGCGTATCTATATCCTTACGATATGGTCTCCATGCTTGTATACAGTATTCTAAATGAGGTCTAACTATTGCTTTATAAAGAGGTATCATTAACTTTTTTCCTTGTATGTTATGTTTCTTCTAATCAATCCAAGAATTTGATTACCCTTTGAAGCTGCAATACCACACTGCTCTGAAACTTTCATATCAGCGCTTATTGTAACTCCTAAATCCTTTTCTTTTACAGTAGTACCCAGAACAGTATCTCCCATTTTATAGTTTACATTCAAGTTCCTATGTCCTGTATGTAGGCATTTACATTTCCCAAAATTTAACAACATCTGCCATTTCTCAGACCATTTCACTAATCTGTCTAGATCGTTTTGTAAATGTTGTTTATCACCATCAGTATTAACCTTTCTAAACAGTTTTGTGTCATCCGCAAATTTCAGTACGTTACTTGTTATACTGTCATCCAAGTCATTGATATAAATTAAGAATAATATAGGTCCTAATACTGATCCTTGAGGTACCCCACTCAAAACCGATTTCCAATTTGAAACTTCTCCATCTACTACAAAAAGCTTTCTGAAAATCTAAGTAGATAATATCTACTGGCGATCCCACGTCTATCCACTTAGTGATTTCTTCCAAAAAACATAACATATTTGTTAAGCATGACTTCGCTTTAAGGAATCCATGTTGAGATGAATTTAATAATTTATGCTTAACGAGGAAGTCCACCATATGGTCTTTAATTAACCTTTCTAATAATTTACAAATCACTGACGTTAAACTCACTGGTCTGTATGTAATTCTCTGACTTATTTCTCGAACCCTTTTTAAATAATGGTATGATGTTTGCTTCTTTCCATTCAAACGGAACAACTTCCTCTTTTAATGACAAGTTGAATACTCTTGCAAGTGGTATACTGATTTGTTCTACTGTTTCCGTTAGTAATTTTGGAGGAATCCCATCCACTCCTGGTGATTTGTTATCCTTCATTGCCTTTATTTTCTTAGCTACCCATTCTGGAGTTACAACTAACGGACCTTAATATTCAGATTTAGCCCCCTGAAATTTAGCATCAGCAACTGGTAATGAACTTATATCTTCTTTGGTAAACACTGAACTGAAGTAACCAGTTATGTCTTCCGCCATTAAAAACCCCTGTGATATTATATTTCCAGCACTGTCTTCTAGAGGTCCAACCTTGTCTTGTACGTTTTGTCTACTCCTGACATATGCATAAAAACTCTTGCTGTCATTTTTTATGTTACATGCTAGTTTTTGCTCATAGCTTCTTTTAGATTGTCTGATTTCAATTGTAGCTGCATTAAGTGCCTCTTTGTATTTTGCATAGTCTTCATCCTTTCTGGTACGCCTATAAACCCTCCACATAGTTTGTTTTAGCATTATTTTTCTAATAGCCTCTTTTGACAAGTGTTTCTTTCTACACCGTTTTCCTTGTTTTTGGAAGGGAACAAATTTATCGATGATACTCTCAATTTCATATTTTAGAATATTCCAACATTCAATTGCGGTCTTATTCATCAGCATGTTATTCCAATCTAGCTTTGCTAAGTATTTTCTCATATCTTTGTAGTTACCTTTATGGAAGTTTCTCTTGTACGTTTTCTTATTTTTACTTTCTGAATTTACATTGATGTCAAAATGTATTTGATTATGGTCACTATTACCCAGTGGTTCAAATATTTTTACATTGTCCACTAATTCTTTTTGTGATGACAAAACTATATTTAATACATTTTCTCCCCTGGTTTGTTCTAGTACCTGCTGTGTAAGAAAGCTATCCTGGATTAAAAATAGAAATTGTTGGTCCTCAATCCTTGTGCTCTCTAGAGAGTTCCATTGTATGTGTCCATGGTTAAAATCTCCCATTATGATGCATTCCCCTTTACTAACTTCCTTTATAGCATTTTTATTTTTGTGTTGTCCTCTTCGTTTATGTTTGGACTTCGGTAAACTAATCCAATAGTTAATTTTGAATTTCCTGAAAAATTTTGCACCAAACAGCTTCATCGCAATCTGCTTCCCTTTCTAGTTTTATTTCATAAGCCTGAATAGATTCTTTAACATATAAAATAATTCCCCGCCCCTTCTTCCTATTCGATCTTTCCTAAACATTACATATCCTGTCAGTCCTAATTCAGCATCTGTTATATCTGTGTTGGCCCATGATTCAGTTATACCAATTATGTGAGGGTCAATATCTTCTACCATAATGGTTAATTCGTTTTTCTTATTTACTATGCTCCTTGCATTTAAACATACGCATCTATAACCTTTTTCAGAGATGTTTTTCGGATGATTTGATATTGGTTTATCTGTGCTAGTGGCCTCTTGTTCTGCTTGAGACAACTCTAGGTAACCCCCCTGCACTTCTAGTTTAAAGAATGTACTATCTACTGCTGCTGAAAGTTTGTCTGCGAATACTGCCACCCCCTTTCCACTTAAATGGAGCCTATCCTTCATGTACATATCAGCCCTCCCAACAAAACTTCCCCACAAATCCAACTTCTTCTTCCCTACATAGCTTCTGGACTAACATGTTAATTGCCATCCCCTGACAATTTCGATATTTGTGACCCCTCCTGCCCATTACAGGTAAAATCCCTGACAGTATTACCTGCTCAACCCGCATCTGTTTTAGTGTTCTGACCAACTGCCTCTATTTCCTAACTATGGCAGTTGTACCCTCCCTCTCTACGTTATTTGTCCCTACGTGTACTAAAACAGATCCACCCTTACCCGAGCCTACGATGTTTTTTACCCTCTCAGTTATCGCCTCTATTTTGGCTCCAGGCAAGCAGACCACTACATCATCTCCCTTGTTTAAGACTCTGTCGGTCTTCCTAACTATCAAATCCCCCACAAACACCCTCGCTCTCTTCCTCACCCCCTCTATCACTGCTGCAGAATAACTCTTCCGTTCGATCCCCTCCCTCACATTCTGTCCTGACCCCTTCCCTCTTGTCTCCTTCGCTCCTGTCTCCCCCACTTCCCACTCCTTTGCTCTTGTCTCTCCCACTCCCCTCTCCTTCAATCCGGTTGTCTTCCCTCCCGTTCCTTTCCTTCCCATCTCCTTATGTCCTGTCTCCCTACGACCTGTCACCTTCCCTCCTCTCAGCTTTCTCCTAGGCTGTGGTGAGCTCTCCCTAGCATCTCTTGTGTCTTTCTCCACTTTATCATCTACTGTTCCCCCACCGGAACTACTGGCACAAACCCCCTGTTCCCTTCCCACCATTGCCACAACGAGCAGCCTCAGCTCTTCCAACTCCACCTCTAGTTCCTTCATCTTCGTACATCCCCCTACACTCAAAACTAAAACTATCTGCCTGGACCTCAGTCCAGGACTTCTTGCACCCAGACTTGACGAAGTCCACCCAGTTACTGCAACTGCCACAAATTAAGTGCCTTGTGGCCTTTAACTGCCGTTTGCACGGCGCCATCATACAATTTAGTTTTAATTAGTTTGCTACGTTAGCCTTGAATAAGGCTGTTTTTGTGATCAAAAGAACACTTTAGTTTAATATACTTGCTAATTGTGTCTTCTATTAACCTCGCATGAGAAAAAAAAAACCTGCCACCTAGCGAATACGAAGAACACTGTGTAACAAAACAACGAATTCAGTGTGTACTAATTTACGCTAAAATCCTGCTGTTAATTCCTTTTTACCGAAAACATTTACTACTACTACTATGTCAGATATTACCTTATGTATGTAATTTAAGTAAATAAATCACTTTATCTTATATATATATTAGCCAATGTAAATGATAGCTGGATGCACGGGTTGAATTCACAACCTGTAAACAAACTCCCTTTTATCGCTCGTTGAGTTTGAATCCGGGAAAAAATACTACCTCTGTTAACAAAAACGGTTTCTTAATATATGTCTACAAGAAGTTGGTGAACAATATATGTATAATATTAATACTTATTCTAACCAATATTCCAATGTTACTGACTATTCACTATGCTATCTCAATTTTCAAATAGTAAACAACCCAATTAATGCTCGCTGAATTCCCTGACAGAATCTGAAACTAACTTACTCTAAAATACTCCCTCTGACTAATAATTAACAAAACCTGTTTCCTAATATATGTCTACAATACGTTTGTATTTAATATATATTCAATAGTAATACTTATTCTATTTGATATACCGCGTTTTTCTGTAAATGATCTACACCAAATTCCAGTCGCTGCACCAAGTCCAAGTAGCCGGAAGTCAGTTGTACTGATCAGCTTTCACTGATCATGGATTTTAGAGATCTATCAGATATTGCCGGTGGTCGGGTCCATTTTTCAGTAGCTTGACTTATAAAATCTATCTGTCAAATCAATGTAAAATAAGTGTATTTTGGAGGGTGGAGAACTTGAACAATATAAAATATGGTACATACATGTTGCCTATATGTGTCACTAAATTCCTGTTCAATATGTTTTAGAGCAAATAGGGCATGACCCAGTCTATAGCATCAAAGCAGTAGGCTTAGCCATGTACAATACACTACAGCTGGAGGCCAGTTTATGTGTAGCTTCAGGGGCCCAAGTGATTATTATGGTTCATTAAAGGCTGATAGAAGCAGGGCAACAGCTATATCAACAGGCCTAGCCTACATTGCTGACTAATGCTGCCCTATAACTGCAGTCAGGGTTAGGAGATGTAGCATAAATAGTGTATGTTCCATAGTTCAGTGGAATGTGTATAGATTGTGTGAGATACTATTTTTGAATGTGTTATAACTTATTTGATACATGCAAGTTGTTTTGTTTTTTTACTTTTTTGCAAAACATTTAATATGTTACATTAGGACACTAAATATGAAACACTGAAAAAATTACCTGGCATCAATATATAAGTGTCCTTGTTCAAATGCGCGCGCGCACACACACGCACCCCTGATCTTGGACATTTTCCATTCAGTCGTGCCCCTGTGCGAGGTATTTGGCAGAATTAACTGATCACGGATGCTTCTGCAGTGAAGTGACATCATTGTTGTGATCTGTTGACAGTGTTGGACCTGGTGTTCTGGCGTGACGTCAAGAAGACGGGTCTGGTGTTTGCCAGTACGATGGTGTTGCTGTTCTCCCTCGCCATGTTCTCTGTGCTCAGTGTCTTCGCCTACCTCTCTCTGGCCATGCTCACTGTCACCGTCACCTTCCGTGTCTACAAACAAGTCCTCAGCTCCATACAGAAGACAGGCGATGGACACCCATTCAAGTAGGTGACAATGCCTGTCACGGCTGGGTTCCATTGTATTTGCGTAGTTTGTAATTGTATGTTTATGGTGTAATTATAATTTGTGATTGTATTTACCCATTGTGATTTAAACCACCATTGGCAGCAAGAATTAATTCCAATTCACCTAAAACCCTGTGTAAAAATGAGATTAAATATGACCAACCACAACTAAGTTTTATGAGGTGTTAAAAATTTTTTAACAGCTTAACACTAGTGTATCTAGACGAATAGTATAATACATTCAGTTTTGCGAACTCTTTTTTGCATATTCTGTATATGCATTTAGAAGGTTAAACATGCACCATGCATGCAAAGGTATGTTATCTGACAATCCTATGCCTATGACAGATTCCCACCAACATTTTGAACTCCAAACTTTTATGACCCTGAAATGCTTCCAGAACACATCTCGGTAGATCTACAAAAAATTCCTAGGAATCTCCCATCAGTTTGAATTCTTTTGTAAATCTACAGGTTACGTTTCTCCAAAATGTTGCTAACATTGTACATTGAAGTCTCTTTTATCTGCACACTTCGGTTCCCAGTTGTTTTGGCTGGATTATGATAGTGTGCGAATTAGTGTGTTCCAAAATGTTCTATATGTGTAACCTGTCCTCCTGTGATATTTGTCTACTTCGTTTTTAATCATATTCACCTTGCTAGCATTTACACAATCTGTAGATTATTTGTTCCATTGATTTATTGTCCTCTGTGAGAATGAGTACTTTTTGATATCCAATCTACACTGATCCTTTAGTAATGTTACTTTGTGTCCTCTAGTTCTACTATCTTTCTAACGTGAGAAAAAGGCGTGACTTATAAAACTTGATGTTTCTCTGCGTACCTGTCCCAGGTGTTGCCTGAACAAGGACATCAGTCTGCCGGCGGAGAAGGTCCATCAGCTAGCAGACCAGGTGATGGACCACGCCACCTGCCTCCTCAGTCAGGCACGCAAACTCATCCTCGTCGCCGACATTGTCGATTCTCTCAAGGTCAGTCAAAGTCATTGTTATGGGAAAACCAACTGGTACTATTTTGGTTGCGCTTAGTGCTGTCGGGTAGATTGCAAGGTAAACCCGTTGAAATACATTTTATTACCCTATTGGAGTAAGAGATACGTTGATTGTCTCGTATTTTATGCTTAACAAATATATAAACATGTCTAGTCTGTTTGTGAATTGTTGTCTAGCTGTTTATGAATTCTTGATGTTCAATGTTCACACGCACGCACGCACGCACGCACGCACGCACACACACGCACGCACACACACACACTGATGCAATTTGAATGTGGCCACTTGAAGTGACGTTACTCAACGGAGGATGTCTGTATCTTCCAGTTTGGCTTGTTCCTCTGGGTTCTGACGTACATTGGTGCCTGGTTCAATGGAATGACGCTCATTATCTTGGGTGAGTGGATGGCTTGGTTATCAGTGTTAGCGGCTCAGTCTAATAGATTGGCTGATGGCAAAAATGGTTCCATGTGTCATGGCATTGCTATGATTTGAGATGTGTTAAAATTTTATTTTGTGTTTGTTAGTGTTGCTGGGTAACAGTTTTTTTGCCATATAAAAGCACTACTGTTGATCGTAGCATCTATAAGACAAACACTGATGTTATATTTTGGTAAGAAATATTAAACATTAAATGTTGTGCTAGTGTCAGATTCTGTAAAAAGTGATGTCATTTGTGTTTATCGTTCAGTATTATGGTTTATTAGCAACTATAATTGGCTTTTTATGACCAAATTTAGTGACGCATGCATGAACATGTACAGTTTTGTATCAGTAATGACCAAAAAAAGGTCAGTCAAGTTTGGTCAAAAGAAACAAATGAAATTAAAGCTAGACAACCATAAAGAAGTTAAATACAGCAATTCTTTGAGGTTATTGTGTCTGAAAATAATATAACATTTTGTATTTTTGTCTGTTTGTTTCAAACAATGCCTGGGGGAATTGGTTGGTTTTTAACGACCTTGTGTGTTTCAGGGGTTGTTGCTCTTTTCACATTACCGAAAGTGTATGAAACATACCAGGTTAGTAGATATTGACCTAGAGTCAGCCATCAGTGTGTTGTACACTTATGACTGTGTATAAATAATATAGATTGTTTAATATTTACTGTTGCAGAAATAAAATGGCCATAATTTTTTATATAGATTTAACAAACATAAGATGTAGCACAGTTTGCTATCTCTTTTCTATCAGCACTTTTGTATCCAGTTTTGGGAATAGTTTTGTTGCTTGTGTCTGTTTGTCTAGATAGTTTATAGTAATGATATATCAACGTTGTAACAGATTAAAATTTTACCTACATAGAAAACAGACTCTAACAGAAACTGCCTCTAATGGACATTTATTGATGTACCATTTTTATGTTTAACTATATCCACCGTCTTGTCCTTAATCAACATCTGTCCACTATGGACACAGTTTCAGTTTTGCAATGTTTGATACAGGTTTCACTGGATGAAAGTGTTATATTTACATTCAAAGCAGTTCAAAGTGCAGTTAGAATTTGGCCAACAAAACATTTCACATTCAAGTTATAACGAAAATGTGTACTACAAATGTATCATCTATTGTTCAAGTTATTACAAAGATGTGTACTACAAATGTATCATCTCTTGTTCAATTTATTACACAGATGTGTACTACAAATGTATCATCTCTTGTTCAAGTTATTACAAAGATGTGTACTACAAATGTATGATCTCTTATTCAAGTTATTACAAAGATGTGTACTACAAGTGTATCATCTCTTGTTCAAGTTATTACAAAGATGTGTACTACAAATGTATCATCTCTTGTTCAAGTTATTACAAAGATGTGTACTACAAATGTATTATCTCTTGTTCAAGTTATTACAAAGATGTGTTCTACAAATGTATCATCTCTTATTCAAGTTATTACAAAGATGTGTACTACAAATGTATCATCTCTTGTTCAAGTTATTACAAAGATGTTTACTACAAATGTATAATCTCTTGTTCAAGTTATTACAAAGATGTGTTCTACAAATTTATGATCTCTTATTCAAGTTATTACAAAGATGTGTAGTACAAGTGTATCATCTCTTGTTCAAGTTATTACAAAGATGTGTACTACAAATGTATCATCTCTTGTTCAAGTTATTACAAAGATGTGTACTACAAATGTATCATCTCTTGTTCAAGTTATTACAAAGATGTGTTCTACAAATGTATCATCTCTTATTCAAGTTATTACAAAGATGTGTACTACAAATGTATCATCTCTTGTTCAAGTTATTACAAAGATGTGTACTACAAATGTATCATCTCTTGTTCAAGTTATTACAAAGATGTGTACTACAAATGTATTATATCTTATTCGTCTCATGACAGGTGCAGATTGACAACTACATTGATATCGGCATGACACAGGCTAAGAAAATCTGGAAGCAGTGAGTGTCATATTTGTCAACAAAGTTTTATCAGTGACATTGACATACTTTTATATATGTAATTTTTCTGTATGGCATTTCTCAAAATAATATAAGCTGACATTTTTGTTGTTGTTTAATCGTGTGGTCAAAAATGTTTTCAAACTCATGAAACGTCACCATAGAAGTCGAAAATGGAAAGGTTGTTCATCTGGAATGTTGCTTAGTATTTCAACTAGTCTTGGATTATCTTTAAAAAAGCGCAGAATAGCTGCCTCAAAAGTGTTTGCTACTTGCTTGAAATACATAATTTACACAGTGAAATTGTGTAGTTGTGAAGATGCGTGTAACATTTTGTATTTATCTCCACTGCACTGGGTTCAGTTAACACAGAAGCTGTTTAACTATGGATCATCTAAAAGTGTGCCAAACTGGTGTCCTTGATGCGATGTTTGCATGTTCAAAATATTGCAATTTTGGAAAAACGTCTTTTCCAGGATCCAGTCAAAGATCCCGATGCCGGGGAAGAAGAAGAGTGAATAAGCACTCGTGGTTGCCTGCAGGATTTGGGAGTAATCGACCGGGCGCTCCGAAGGCACTACAGGAGTCTGGAGGGCAGGAGACGATATCATCTCGCCCTCTTCATTGTTGCAAGCATTGCCGTTTTCAAAACCCATAATTTCTGTTCGCTTCTGCTGTTTTCCCATGCTGGGATTACCATCGTGCCACTGGGTTTTGTGTGTCGTGCGAGTTACCGTATTTATTACGGGCTCAGTGTTGTCAGTGCCATTACGTTCTTACAGTGGTATTGTTAACATCAGGTTGTACACGAAGCCGTGGATTCTTCACGATGACTTTGGAGTACTTGCAATCAAGAAGAAACCACAATTAACACGGCAAAGTTATTCTACTAATGTTGTCTATCACTAAGGGGTACTCTCATGCCACGTTTCCGACTCTTTCTAGTTACATATTGTTTGTTGCTTGCAAACTTATCCATCATGCGGTAGCAGTAGCAACGATGTCGTTCATATGTTGATTGTGGAAATGACTGCGTCTAGTGCTTTGGAAGTGATAAAGGTATAAAATTGTTAATCAAACAAACCTGCTCCTGATGGGTGGGTACCATTAAACGTGCTGCTTTGACAACCTGAATACACTTGGCTGGGAATGTTGTGGATGTGTACAGCAGCTTCAGAGAGATCGAGACCTGTTCAAAAGTAATTTAAGATGTTTCAGTTTATGTAGAGACATAATTGCCAAAAATCAAATCCCTTAGCAGAACATAGGTGTTGGCTTGGCTCAGTGCTACTGATCGGCTGTTATTGAGCGAGTCACTTTATTGGTGTCTTCATGCAACATTGTCGATAGTATTTCGCGCAAGTTGCAATGTGGTGGTGTTCTGTTGCGCAGAAAGCGGTGTTCGTTCATGTCACTGATGATGTGCAATGCCAGCTTGCCTGGAGGCGTGAAAGTGTTCTTGTGTACAGTATACCCATTGTTGTGTTCACGTCATTAATTAAATGCGGCTATTGTGTGTTCTGCTTTTCTGGTTCATCGCAGTGTGTGAACTTTGTGGCAACAACAGCATGTTTTTGTACGACTGTTGACATGCCTGTGTCTTCATTCTCCTCCGTTTCTAGTACTTTAAGTTTGTTGGACATAATCATATCTGAGCATTAATATTATTTTGTAGTCAACAAAACGGCACCCGTCGAGTTGTTGCAATGGTTGACGCAAGCGGTGTGTTTTGCACTGTGATCAAAATAGAATAAAACAAAATAAAAAGTAGAATCGCAGCAACTAATATTATTGAATGCAAGTGGCTAATATAATTAAATATAATATAGACTAATATGTTGTTTCATGGATGACTGGGGTTTTATAGCTATGACATTTTTAGTTCTGTTTTGAGAGCTTTATGTTTTGGTTGGAGCTGAGAATAATGCTGAGAAAAGCTTTGTTGAAAACCATTGTAGACAGGCACATGTTAATATCTGCCTATGTAGGTAGTACAATCTAACGTAGTAAAATGTCCATCCGTTAAATTTGGACGTTCAATAACATCACAGTAGTGATTACCTATTAGAAAACAATGTAAGTGTCCAGTGATTTTCCATCAAACCGTATTTATTAATAACTAATTTGCAAAGCCAGTTCTGTGAATACGTTTTTGAAAATGCAGCTTTTGTATAGAAACCGTAATACAAGTCTAGAGGGTCGATTGTCTCCCTCGTAAATCTGTTATGCAATTTTTATTTTTGAAATTCAGATAACATGTTAGTATAAAGTAATTTATATTGTAACTATGGCAACAATTGTCTGCAATTGCAGTCCAGCTTATGAGAAGATGTATAATATGCATTGTGGTTCTGAAGATGTGAGAGTTGAATTTACTGCCTAATCTTGTTTGCTGTGGTGGTGTATATGTGGCCTCATAGTTGCCGTTACATCTGTACTAAATAACGTGCGCATATATCGGTCGCACCCCGCATTGTATTACTCCAGCAATGGCCGCCAACTATGTCGTCGGAAATACTGTGTACATGTTTATATTGGTCTGTTGGAAATATAACGCTGTAAGATATACAACCACTCGATTTGTACCGTTCCTCTTGTAGGGTCGGGCTATCTGTGATGGCAAGGCATGCTTGAGCAGCCGCCAAAAGGAGACCCACGCATTAATGTCGACTAACGCACGAGCGCACACGCTAGTCCTAGAGTAGCAACATTAAAAGTAGTTTGTGAGTGCTGTGCAGGTTCGTCACCGTGTTGTTAAATGTAACAAAGAGCAACATGACAGTGTAATGTGCATATGTCGGTCATGAGTGCTATGTCTACATGTTGTTTCTGTAGTACTACTTCTAGCCCTTTAAACATCTGCTGTATACATAAGTGGGGCAGGGCAAGAGTACTACACCTTCATATTGTGGTTGTATTTCTTGTAGTGTTGGTAATAAAAATCCCATTTTACCCCCACAAAAGCATCGTTGTTTGTGTTGCATTCCCCGCCAGTTGGTTCAGTATTAATGCTGTTTACTGTGAGGCCCAGTGTGATGTATGTAGAGTTATAGAGGGGTGTGTGGCAGGGGTTTCAACCGCCTATCTATCACCTGTTTTGGGGAGCCAACCTCGCATTATTATCCCACCTGATGTGCGACCAACCTCCACATTCCACCACCCCCTCCCATTAAATTAACTTCTTTCCATTTGACACATATAGTAATCGTTTATTACTTTATCGACATCGCCTCATATTTGTACGCCACTAGCAAGACCGATACGTGTACTACAATGATGGAGCCATGTTATGTTAATGACAAATAATCGCAGAATCAGTTATTCGTAGAATATCAAACTCGTGGACAAGACCCACAGAAGTCTGCAAGATGCTGCCGCTTACATATACCCGAGTTTGCCGTCTTCCATTCTCATGATCGGTATATTACGGCATGAACGAGCCAGCCAAATAAGCGTGATGTAATGACTCCTCATACCATGGGCATGACGCAGGACGGTAACAAAACGTTGCGTGGCAACCAAACTTCCTGTTCTTCGTAATGAGCAACACGATGCCGAACAACCTCGTGTCAGCCATCAATGTGATTTTTCACTTATGCCCATCACACAATTCTTGGCTTCGCCAAACGTTTTGAAGTTCAGGTTCAACACGAGGTCATAGAAGCTTTTACTCTCTTGAATGCGCCTCTCCTGAAACTTCTGCTCCCATTTCTACAGCTGGCTTCCGGCCAGGGAAATCTTGTACCGGTAAAACCCTGAACATCACCCATCATCGAAGATGGGTTTGGGAAGGAACTGGTTACTGGTGACGTGTTCGTGGACCTAATGGCTGCTTACGATACCGTCAATCATGGAATACTACGTGAAAAGATATACAACATGACTAGAGACTACCACCTTGTACGACTAATACAATCACTACTTGACAACCGACGACTCTGCGTAGAACTCGGGTGGAAGATGAGCCGCTGGACACGACAACGAACTACCACCCCTCTTCAATGTCTACTCGAATGTCTTACTCGAATGACCAGCCCATTCATCATAAAACACGGTGGCTGACTTTGAAACCTGCGATTGCGGCGAGATCCAGACAAAAAACCATCTACTGAATTGTTACCTTCTGGACGAACTGTGCTCCCCGATAGACCTCGCAGCAGCATCCGACACAGCAATCGCGTGCGCGCGGTTTTGGAGAGACACGATAGGATGATTTTACAGTGCGTGTAGAAGGTCACACGAAACGTCAGATGTGGTAGTTTCACCAGTCGATATAATGACGAGATCGGATTTGTTCTGACCAAACGAATTTTTTCAGTCGTTCTCCAGTAGATCAACAATTTGTTGACATCTTGTGATTATGAAATATGTGTAACATTCTTGAACTGCACAATGTCACAGATATGACCACAACATTCGATCACATCAATATTACTATTCTGTGATATATATTTTTTTGTCAATCCAGTCAAATATTGAAATACCCATTAACATTACAACGGCGGAACATCGCCACATGTTTATGCATTAGACACGTGCTTGTTCCATGATGTTCCAAAGTGATGCTTGACTTGGCAACGCGAAAACAAACTTAGTAAAATACTGAAGTAAAGGCAAAGCGTACAAGATCATTGATGACAACACATCAAATAATTTAAGTGTCACTCTTTATTAAAAATAATTCCAGTAAGACATAACAAATTTAAACAAATGCAAATAGCAAAGTGATGCTTGACTTAGCAATGCGAAAATAAACTTAGTAAAATACAGGGATCAATTAATTCAGTGGCCGAGAAGACGAAGTAAAGATTGGAGTGTAATAGCATTGATGACAACATATCAAATACTTTGTCACTATTTATTTAAAATAATTACAGTTAAACATAGCAAACTTAAACAAATGCAAATAGCTAGATCACAAATGTTTCGAGATGCATACAAATCTTAGTAACAAACACAAAAAAATGCAAAGAGGAATAAACGTGACTGTAACACAGTGACATCATACTCAATTGGCCTACTTCATTATTGGACTTCATATAATATGTACATCTTCTTAAGATTGTAGCACACATTATTGTAAGTAAACATTTAGCTAGCACTAAACTGTTCGTCTCGTCCTAGCACAATTTGTAACATGGTGTTAAAATAAACATTCAACCTTATGGACACAATACGTGTGCGAGCAAAACCACTAAATTGACCATAATATTTTACCATTTCTGTTGTACGTAATCTCGTTAATGTACATAAAGCTCAGGAATCGTACATTCTTAGAACTCTTGATGATAATCGTATGTGAATTATACTTTGTGTCATAATGACATATGAGGAGCCACATTTATTACAGAATATTATAAGGGTCTGCAACCTTCTGCCGGATGAACAGAACACGCACGGACGCACGGACGCACGCACGCACGCACGCACGCACGCACGCCCGCACGCACGCACGCACGCACGCACGCACGCACGCACGCACGCACGCACACACACACACACACACACACACACACACACACACACACACACACACACACACACATTATATACATATATACCGCAGTACCTGGTTCCTGGTTGTATCATTAAATAAATTAAAGCTGCCGTACACGTGGCTGCGCCACCTTACACACATTTGTGGGTCTGCCAAAAAAAATATAAAACATTAAAATCTTAACAGTATAACTAGGAACATATCTGTCAATTAGCTATGTAAAAGTGCTGTATGATTGACACAATTAAAATCTTTGGATGCACCAAAACACCCGTAAACAAGCGTTCATTTCTTGATATTTGGTAGTAAACGCTTTCTGCACATAATACTTACATATCAATGCCATGGTTCTTTTACAAACCAAACTGATTGATTGTCGTTGTTTGTCAAAAGTCATGCATTATTTGGGCAAGAGTTTTTTCAATAACTTTAACATATCAATGACCAAATACCATCAAAGCCACAGCTTTAGTAACAGTCAAAATATTTTGATTACACCAGGCACCACTTCAATACTGCTAATTGCCGATCACCAACTGTGATCGCAAGATAAACAATATAAATGAATGACGTGTGAGTAATAAACTGATTATAACTATTGTTTTGAATCTTAATTCCCTGTGCTGTGTTAATATGTTGTATACATCTTATGAAATAGTTGCTACGAAAACTGTCCTCTTGTGTCACGTGAAAGCTGTAATGTATCATAGGAATACTTCAGACAATGTACCATAGTGATACTTCAGAAAATGTATCACAGTGATACTTCAGACAATGTATCACGGTGATACTTCAGACAATGTATCACAGTGATACTTCAGACATCATTATTAATTATCATTCATGTAGCACTCTATCGCCACGGCGGCGTCTTCACGTCCCATAGTTCTCATCATAGCTGCCAAGATGGGTAAGGAAATGTTATTCTTTTCGCAGTGATCTAGCAGCACAGCCGTTGGTCTCGTCGTTCTCTGCAGGAAACCGATGTTGTGGTCGAGTCCTAACTGCGCCGCCAGGTGTCGCCAGTCGTGGCCGTTCACCTGATCGAGCGGATCCAGCAGCAAGACAAGGTTTGTCTTCAAATCTTCAGGGATTACATATTCTTCTACATGTTTTGCTGACATCTCTGGAACATTCGTACGGACTTTCAAGAAGGACTCTATCGTAGACGCGGCGTCTTCCCGTTCAATGGTCCTCATTGTGTTGGACAGCGAGCAGAGGCTGACATTTCTCATCTCCCAGACCATCAGCAACAGCTCCGTCGGGTAACCTTTGCTCTCCAAATAGGGAACCTTCTCGTTAAGTCCGAGCACACTCGCCAGGGACCGCCAGTCGTGACCTCGAATATGATCCCGAGGTTCCAACAGTGATACCAATTGCATTTTCAACTGATGCGGGATGGTGCTCAGCCTAGATGTTGTGTTTATCTGACGAAGAGGTCGCGATGATTCCTGGAACTGAACAATCCATGATTTTTTGTTAAGCGCATGATTTCAATAAAATGCATTTCTGCGCAGCTACACCCACCCACAATGTAGCGTTATATCTGATTTCGATTAACATCTATTGCATAAGAATGTGAGCATTTGACATTTTTGTGCAGCTACACCCACCCACAATGTAGCGCTACATCTGATTTCGATTAACATCTATTGCATAAGAATGTGCGCATTTGACATGTTTCTGAAAGTTTTGTTGTGACTCTTAACACATAAACCAACCAGTTGCGTGTGCGTGTGTGTGTTTGTTAATGGTATACACCGTGGACATCGTTAGAAGAAATCAAGATCGGACGATGGAGATGGATTGGACACACACTTAGAAGAGGTGTAAATAACAACACAAACATAGCACTAACCTAGGCCTTGAAGGCAAAGGGAAGAAAGAAAGACCAAAATCAACATTGACTGTGGAAACAGAGAGAAAATAATGATGGCAGGTAGAGATCGCACGAAATGGCGGAAGTTACTGAGTGTCCTTATGCAAAAGTTAGGGTACGAAGGATAAAGGATAAATAAACAAGCAAGCACGCACGCAAGCACGCACGCACGCACGCACGCACGCACGCACGCACAAACACACACAAATATATATATATATATATATATATATATATATATATATAGATATATATATATATATATAGGATAAAGGATAAACAAGCAAGCAAGCACCACGCACAACACACACAAATATATATATATATATATATATATATATATATATATATATATATATATATATATACATATACATATATATATATATATATATATATATATATATATATATATATATATATATATATATATATATATATATATATATATATTATATATATTATAATGACACGGCACCTTGTTCATATCTTCCAAAACGGTGATATGTGCCACATGGCCTTCGCGACTGTTCCCCTGCACCGCTGTGTTCTCTTGTGTTGCTGTGTTATCTTGTACTGTTGTATTCTCTTGAATCGCTGTGTTCTCTTGTACCGCAGTGTTCTCCTGTAACGCTGTCACTATGCAAGACACATCAGTGGCTCCACCTGGCATAGTAGAGTGCAACACAAACGAGCAGTTCGGGTGCAAGTTTTGCCAGATTTTCAGGAATTCGATCTCCTGCAAAAACGACAACATCTCACAATACGCCAATTGGTTTAGCATTTGTACTGTTTGACATATATTTCCATTATTAACAATTATATTACATTTCACCGGTTCTATATTGGCGCAGGCTAATTCGATTACGATCTCTGCGGTGATTGGCTCACTGCTGCGGAGGGAAGAACGAGTAGGGGAATTGGGGCATATCCACACATATAAGGTATTATGTGCAATAACTTGTGAATTGTTTATGTCAGAAAGGAAAATTTTTGGCTTGCTAATCTGTATATTTATCAGTTTACTACTACCTATTACAAAACTTCAACTCCACTATGACACTAAGAAAAACGCATATGTTATCAATATATATTGATCTCTGGTGTGCAGATACTCTCCAGAGTACATAACCAGCTGCAGTTTATATAACAATATTGCCTAGATTTGGCGATATCTGGTGAAGTTGATGCGTGATATTGGTCTGTCTTGAGCACAAAAAGCCTTGCGACGAAGAAAACCAAAATACACAGAATAAAAACAATATTACGTTGATACCTGTCAAGATACAAGAACAATGAATCCACATTAAAACTGCATCCTCAACTGATTTAGCTTATCGGGAATCCGGTTCGTTGATGTCCTAATATGTAATTTGCTTAACTAATATCCGCAGTCGGTTTAATTATAAAGTGCGTATTTTTGTTTATTGAACGTACTGAAGTGAAAATGGAAACGCTGAAAACTCACGAATTTCGCCTTTGGTGAAATTTCTTAACTTTGTCATGTGATCGACGGATGGAATGGATGGATGGAAGGATGGAAGTCACGCCCATGTTCAGCATTGACCCTATAATGTGTTTACTGTTTTGGATAGCCACTATTTAGAGCGTTACCAGATGATCTAACGATTAAAGTAAATTCTTTCGATGATTTAAACAAAAATAAAACCAACTGCGGATATTACTTACACTATTCACACACTACATATTAGGACATCAACGAACCGGGTTCGCGATAGGCTAAATCTGTTGAGGGTGCAGTTTTAAGTCAATTAAGGTTGTGGTTATTTTTTTTTACATATTTAAAGATACTGACTACATACACGGAACTCCTCTACGGTTATTTTGCCTCACAAGAGGGGACAATTTCCGTACTTTCAAATAACAGCTTTTACTGACCTCAGTGGATGATGTCGATATTGTGCTGGTTTATATTTACTTGCCTTGGTGGCATCATCCCGAAGTTCCCAGTTCGCTGCTATGTCGCTCATTGACAACATGATGGGGTTTGTGTTGTCGTGCACAATGAACGGTTGAGTTCCAACCAATATAGCATCGTTGTCTCTGGCCTGGATGTATTTGAACAACTACAACAAAATAAAATGAGTATGAACCTGATTGTGCTTGTAATCTACAACGCGACTTTAACGATGTACATTCGATTACAATAAAATGCATTGAATTAACTTGACTCGAAAACTAATGTACACTATAAAACATTTGTCTCTACGTAAAATCACAATGCCATTAGTTATATTCAACAAATTAAATTCAACTGAATTAGGTACATATTTTGTATCTTTTTTGCATCATTTCACAAATGATGCTTCAATGCTAAAGCTTCAGGAAAACATTAAGTTCGTTCATTATAGTCACGCTAAAAATTAAGTGTTCGCTTCTTTTTAGACGGTTGTTATGGCTGTGATGTTTCAGGCTGACTCACATAGTCACTTGTATAGAAACATGCTTATTCAAAAACGCAACGGAAACAGACTCATCTCTAAAAGTCCCGAAGCATCATGTGATAACAAACGCTATACAGTTAATACCCGTTATAACGGTTGCGGTTACTCATTACGGTAAACGATAAAGTCAATAGCAAATATGATGAACACTACAATGGCTACGACTAATACATAGCTATCATGTGTGAACTAATATATAGCTATCGTGTGTGTACTAATATATAGCTATCGTGTGTGTACTCATTTCAATCAGGAATTCATAAATGTGAACAATTACCTCTGTTTCAGTAACGTCATTGTCGACACAATGCGACGTAAACCGCATCTTCCGTGAACTGGCCATGTAGTCGGCGTAGACGAGAGCGTTGACTCCTTTAGCCAGCATGTCTGATCCCGTCTTCTTGTTCACCACGGTGAAGACACAAAAGTGATCCAAGAAGACAAGACAACGTCTACTACCATCGACTACAAAGTGACACGAGGCCGGGTCGTTGAACTTCCACTCCGGGATGTCGTCCACGTCCGACTCACTGCAATTACGCGAAATGCGTTATCCATTGTGTGATAACAACACTTGCATTTACCATAATGCATGTTCGAATATCTTGCACGCCAATGCATAAGACAGGTAACCAAAGTACTTCGCATTTTTATTTTTACGTACCTGTATACGTTCAGTAACAAATATAGGCAAATGTTATTTGTAACCTTTTAACGTTTTAGTTCATGTTCACGTTTATGTTCAATAACATAGGCCTACAGCCAGATGTCGCTTACATTGTCTACGGTCTGTGACACATAGCCAAATTATGTTCGCAACCCGTTTTTTCCTTTTTTTCCCAAAACGCGGTACCCAAATATGTCACTGGCAATATTTTCATATTTCATAGCACATGTAGCCATATGTCATTTGCATCATGCGCACGCATACACGCACGCACGCACGCACGCACGCACGCACGCACGCACGCACTCACTCACTCACTCACTCACTCACACACACCCACACACACACACACACACACACACACACACACACACACACACACACACACACACACACACACACACACACACACACACACACACACACACACACACACACACATACATACATACACACGCATACCCACCAACCCACCCACCCACCCACCCACACACACACACACACACACACACACACACACACACACACACACACACACACACACACACACACACACACACACACACACACACACACACAAACACACATACACATACACACACACACACGCATACGTATGCATGCACACACGTACGCACACACGCACGCACGCACGCACGCACGCACGCACACGGTTGCATGCAGTATCAGAGTGAAACTCTCTATTTGAACTAAATACATGTACAGCACAGTTGAACTAGTTGAACTAAATACCTGTACAGCACAGTTGAACTAGTTGAACTAAATACCTGTACAGCACAGTTGAACTAGTTTAACTAAATACCTGTACAGCACAGTTGAACTAGTTGAACTAAATACCTGTACAGCATATGTAGTTGAACTAAATACCTGTACAGCACACATAGATTAGGTGACGCCTCCGGCGCTGCTACGTGTAAGTTGCACCCGAACGACAACGCTACTGGCTTTCGGAACTGAAGCCAGTGGGGTAGACAATGAATGATTGGTCCAACTACGCTGTAATCTTCGTTCAGTGACGGTCGGTCTTGGTCATTATGGCTGATGGCTATCTTGATGGCAATGTCTTTGTCAACAGCGTTTTTAGCTACTGACAACATTATATCCATCACTCGAAAAATGCCACCCGCCGGACCAACGTTGAAAGTCCAATAGAAGCGTTCGTTGAACTCTGAGAACCCTGTAGAGGAGAAAGATTACTTGACCATCCAGTCACCCTCCATTTAACATCCTGTCGCCTCCCACTGATTATGCACCTTTAGTTATGGATAGGTGATAGCACTGCACAGTTCAAATTGACAGTATACTTTGAACTGTGGTCAAACGATACCATTGACAAATAGGACGTTGACAATAACAGCTTTAGATGTAGCAAACTATAACTTAAAAATTACGGGCTAACAGTACACGTTCAACTTGAAGCCAATACTAATACTAATCTCTGAGATGTGTCATGTTACTGGACATTGATGTTAATAAGTCTCTTTGAGCTACAGACAGTAAATAACATTGCCACTTTTGTGAAACTGAAAGGTGACTCTGATGACACCCAGGTATGACCTACCTGGGGAAACTGAAGCGTCACCTAAAGTGTGACCTTGTGCAAGAGTATCGTACTGAAACATGTCACCATCGAAATCTGGTATTGTCACCATGTCATCCTCTATCTCTGTAGAAAGTAATCTGAAATGTTTAACATGAATAAACTGTATAATATATCTTCAACTGTGTATCCTTCTAAATCATTTAAGCACTAATACTGCAAAGGTGTTTTGTTTTAGTTCTTATATGGCGTGGTAGCTTTTCATTGGCAGACCTGTTCATTCCAAAGCCAACGACGCGAATACTATTCGTTCACATATCTACTTCTGTCTGTGGCCATTTATTTATACAACTCAGTGGACTGAAGAAACGTGGAGTAAACGAAATTCAGACCTGTATTCTGGAGTTTCTTTGTCGACTTATCCCCCCCCCGCAAATCTACTTTAGATAATCAATATTATTTTCTTTTTTAACAAAGCGAACCACAAATCTATAAATCCAACTCTCTCCGACATACATAGCTACTTAGCAACTGTGTTAACGTCATCCTTCTACGATATCACTGAACCCTTCTTCCCATTGCTGGTAAAAAAAAACATTGTCGAAATAAAATATATTATTTAAGCAAATGGCATACCTCATATGAACATCGTCATCTGAAACACGTAAATTACATGTATAGAACATAATAAACCCCACTATGCAATTGATTTTCTGTCTGGGATTAACGCAATATGCTGAATGAATTCACACAACGGCCATACAGTAGCATATCAGATAAAAACGTGTGTGTCATTTTTAATATTTACTATTTAATATATACAAAATATATATGTATATATATATATATATATATATATATATTTTAATATTTACTATTTAATATATACAAAATATATATGTATATATATATATATATATATATATATACATATATATATATATATATATATATATGCATGTATGTATATATGCATGTATGTATATATGCATGTATGTATATATGCATGTATGTATGCATGTATGTATTCATGTATTCATGCATGTATGTATGTATGTATGTATGTATGTATGTATGTATATATATATATATATATATATATATATATATATATATATATATATATATATATATGTATATATATGTATATATATATATATGTATATATATATATATATATATATATATATATATATATATATATATATATATATATATATATATATATATATGTATATATATTCACAGAAAAGACTATCACCGTTGAAATGTGTGGCTGTCATCCTGCTATGATGCGTCTCGGTTGAAAGTACCCTGAAGCAGTGTACCACAAAACTTCTTCATTTTCAACACACATAATAGTAAATCGTAAGCAAGGAAAGGTTGCATTTTCAATTTACTAGACCAATTGTGGAACATATCAGTTTATCACATTATCACAAATAGCACTTGATCTGATATGTTTTTGTATGTCTTTGAACGTCACTCACAAACCCGTGTTCTCTTCAAACTAGTAACACGTGTATATGTGCGTGCGCGTAACAACACTCTTTGAAAAACATTATCAATAGTGATCAGATATTTAATATCATGAACTGTGGATGTTTAATTTTTGTGTCGACTCAAACGAAAATATTATGTCATCATCTGGCATGACATGGGAGTTATGTTGACTTTATTATATTATTAGACATATCCTGTTTGTTTTAATTTATTATTAATCATTCTAAAATGCATATTTTCTACTTTATCTTAAGAGATAATTATACAGATGTTGGAAAACCACAATGTTTTCGTCAATGAAGCGCACATTTGAACAATCCGATATAACATATTGATATCAAGATAAACTACCTTTATGTCAATAGTTGATTAAGCTATTTACTGTCGAAACAGTTAATATGTATTAATACAATTAAAGCGTTATTTCACAATGAAACCAAACAAATTGTTATAATAAAAGGTGTTATCTAAAAAGTGGCATACCTCATTTCAGCAGTGTCATCTGAAATAAATAAACCATTATTTATGAAAACGTAGTTTACAAAATAAACATGAATAAAAAATTGTATAGTTGGCTGGTTGAGGAACTGCTGCATTAATTCACATTAAGAATGAAAAGAAAAACAAAATAAAAGGTGGTGTTATATATAATTATATATAATATATATATATATATATATATATATATATATATATATATATATATATATATATATATATATATATATATATATATATATATATATATATATATATATATATATATATATATATATATATATATATATATATATATATATATATATATATATATATATATATATATATATATATATATATATTGCGTCTTAATATTCTGAACATAAGTAACAAGTTATAATATAAGCCATGAACTTTCCTTCTTAAAATCTCCTATCTGTTTTGACAGGGATGGAAATATAGTATACCTGTGTGGACGGACCGCTGTTTTCGACGCATCCAGACTATGCCAATAACAAGGCCAATGATGATAATAACAAGCACACAACCAATAATGGTCGTAGCAGCTGTATCACTGCCGCCACTTTTGTCTTCTGGTGGCGTACTTGCTGAAAAAGATGATATTTCAGTAACATTTATGGTGACATAATTGAAAGTGTGACTGCATCAGTATTGTGGAAACTACAGATTTTGCTCACAACTAGGTGGACTTGAAAAATTGTACCTCAATTGTCATTACATCATGGCTAACATTCGCAGTTTAGTAAGGGAAGAACATAAGCTTAGAGACTCCATCACTGTCTCCTTTAGCTTTCACTTTTATGTTGGGCGAAATGGTGTATCCCTAAAATAACCTCCTGCAACGTAACTTAATGTTTCTGACAATACACGATGATTATTTTTAATTCAATTATTCTTGCTATGTTATATATATATATAACATAACACAACAATGCCGCGTGGCTCCCAGAGGGAACATCCTAGTCTCGCACTGGCACGTCGCATTCCTCCATTCAGCACAGAACTTATGGAGTTCGGCGGCAAACTTCACTAGACATTCGGCAATCGGACGATCGAGATCCGCTAGCAGCAAGCCGGGGTCGTTTGGTGGATGTTGGGGGGTGTTGCTAGTAGCGCACAACGCACGAGACGATCTTAGTTCACTATTAGGACTAGCAAAAATGCCCGGGATAACTTGGTAGTTCATACGTGACAGTCGTGATAGCAATGTTTACCAAATGCTTCAGGGCATCAATTCGAGATTGTTTAAGGGAACGTTAAATGTATTACCAGAAACAACCGCGTCACGCACGTGATGCAATACTCGTTGAGTGTTCGAAATGTTGAAGGTCGCGTGAATGTGGAACCATGGATAATTGTGTTAGTTATAGAATAGTAGAATATTCATGCAGCGCGGAAGTCTAGCGTCTTTCCATATTCACCATAGCGAGGTGAATATCCCGACCGTGACATCTCTATTTTGCATATTTACTTTGTAAATATTTTTTCCGCAACCGGTCTCCACGATGAATTCCCTGTTTTTTTTACATAATTTAAACGTCGTGAAAGAAAGATGGATTGCCAACCACTAATCACAGTTGCTTTTTAGCATAGTGAAATGTAGTACGTTTAGTTTGTTTGGTTTCCCTGGCACTCGATCACCTTCCAGCGGCAATCAGCCATTTTCGCGTTAACCGTTTTTGTTAGCCGTTTGAATTGCTAGCCGTTTGTATGACTTTCATCAGTTTAAACGTTTGACGTTATTCAAGAACGTTGCTATTACACCCAGAGTACGTCACTTCGGTATTCAACTTTTTTTATGTTACAGTCACTTTAATCATGCTGTTTATGCATTCTATTGATCATGCTGCTTGTAAGAGTCTACCAGCCATGATGTTATTCAAACTCCGGCGGGTGGATGCATACTTAACACTTTCTTTCCACGGTACCATTTACAACATCCATTTGCATCCGGCTTGAAAAATACTATATATATATGATTGACCGGCAATATGTCATTAATGAGAACAGTTGCTAACATCCTGATATATTTCTACGTCAACATTAAAGATACTGCGATCAAACCAACTCACATTGTTCACATACGCTGCCCGTGAAATCATCCGTGCAAGAGCATAGATAGGCATTGATCCCATCACGACAGGTTCCTCCGTTCAGACAGGGATGACTGCGACATGTGTGAATATCTGCCAATAAGATGTTGAAAGCTGCAGTATTCACTTTGTCGGATTCATCTATCGAATACATTTCGTATGACCAGGAATCATTTCAGCTAACACAAATGTTTGGAAACATTTAATACCACTGTAGCATTTCGGCAAAATGAATGACGACATTGCTAATCAAATTATGTATAATCGTCCAACTAGTAATTTAATAGAAAATACGTGCATTCATAACCAACGTCGAAGTCTGCCAAAAAACATATTCTGTTATCACAGCTTTACAACTATTAACTGTCACAAATCATGACAAAATCTGCATGGGTTGTAGATAACTTCCATAAAAATACCGGTTAATACAAAATAAATGTGACACTATTTTCAATGACTGGCAATAGTTTACTAGTTGCAACAGTTACCTATATGAACACTATGCTTCTAAGGCAACCCTAAAGATGATGTGATCAAACAAACTCACAAGTCTTACAGACGGTCCCTACGACGTCATCCGTGCATATGTTATATATATATATATATATATATATATATATATATATATATATATATATATATATATATACACACACACATATATATATATATATATATATATATATATATATATATATATATATATATATATATATGTGTATATATATATATGTGTGTGTGTGTGTGTGTGTGTGTGTGTGTGTGTGTGTGTGTGTGTGCGTGCGTGCGGGCGTGCGTGCGTACGTGCGTGTGTGTCCTTTGTCACAAACAATGTCACAAGCAAGGGGATCTACAATGGTGCATGAAGAGGATACATACTTGTGCACACATATTCTTCCAAGAGAGCTTACCGTATTCGCAGGTTGCTCCCACATAGTGGGATGCACATTCACAGATGAATCTGGCTTTGTTGTTCACACATCTTCCGCCATTGTGACACGGATCGCTTGCACAGTCACCAGTCGCTTTGATAGCTGAATTGTCAACACATAATACTGGCTACATTGCTGTAATTTGTGAAAGGAAAATGACACAGAGTGGAAAATGCATAATGTACAATAACCACCATGCCGATTGTGTTTACATTGCCAGTACACATTGCATCCAACATATAAAAGTGCTTTATTCAGGTTCTGAAAAACGCATCGTGCATATGATCACAGTGTTGTGTGAAAACAGGCAATGCCCAAACCACTGACTGGTTTGACATCTTCTGAGGTAAGGTAGGTGTGCCTGATTTTACAATTCTGCTTTCCGATCATGACTCTAACCCAATGAAGGCAACGAACTGGACTGGAATGAAATGTACAAGATTTGACTGGAAGGAATACTTTAATAAAATCTTTATGCCGCAGAGGATACTGCTTCACTCTGTCGATATGTAACATACATACAAGAGATGAACAAAGTTGAAATAGATGACTATAGCGAGAGGGTTGAGTTTAACAAAGTTGATTGGCCATCTGTATAAATGGAAACCACATTCAGCAACGAAAAGGACAACATGTATTTAAAGACTTGTAATCTGACAATCTCAATACTCCAAGCCATTTTGGAAGAAACAAAGCACACCTCAGATGCGATATTGGGGAAGCCAGTGTTGGTTGAGCCATTTTTAAATTCTTTTTGATGTCTAATGCGCAGTCATATCCATTTGTCAAAATTGTTTTTTACTCACATAAACTATGATTACTAGTGAATAATTTTATAGCAAGATAATATACATATCATGCTTAGTTCATTATATATAACTGAATCAAATAGGGTTGGTAAGCTGGCTCAACTAACACTTGATGTGGGGTGAGTTGAGCCACGGTGTAGCGTAAGTTGCGTAAATGCTTTATTTGTATAACTTACGGAGGCCTTGTAAAACATTCAGAACAGCTCTCCGAGGCCCCAATTTGTTCCAAAAATGTATTCCTTGATGTATTTTGGGATACAGAACACTCGTCTTCGTTCTTTGACCGCTGCTCAACTAAGTCTCCCTTGGGACTTGAGTGGTTCAACTAGCCCCATTTCAACAACTAAGCTTATTTAATTAACTTCTCATTAATGCGCGAAATAATGTAAATAATCTTCTTTTCTGTGCATAGTTAAACATATTGTAGTTGCACAGACAATAAAGTCGGGTCACGTGCGCTGATAGTTTACACACCAGTAGACATTAATCACAAGTTTCAAAAAACATAAAACAAAACATCTTTTAGCTCACATGTTCTGACCGTTGCGACAAATGTAACCTATTATACGCCAATCGTGTTATAACAACTTGTTGATTTACTGGGTGGTACCATGTAACTGTCGCTGCTGTAGTTTCCTGGGAAACGTGGGTGGCTCAACTAACCCATTGGCTCAATTTACACTGCCTTCCCGTATGGGAGCAAGCGTAACAGCAACTTCTGAATACAATGTTACAAAACCGAAAATGGCTGTTACAAAGTCACATGTTGCACATGGACTACACACGAATGCCCATACCGCATCAAATGGTGACCATCATCAGAAAGGAGATAACAAAGCGGAGGCTTGAATAGGGATCCAACAATTTTGAATCCCAACAGTTTTATTTGGTTTGTTTAATGTTGTTGAAATATTGTAACGCCGTGGTTTCCAACAAGACACATTTTGGAAATAAATCCATTACAGCTGTATGTATATAGGTCTTAAACTGGCGGATGACACAACATTGGAAATTATCATATAACGATATAATTAGATATGTATATAACTAAACATGTGGTAGTGTAAGATACATACCTGTTTCACATTGTTTTCCAGTTGTGCCTTGTCTACAGGAGCAGGTGTAGTCCGAAGACTGTCGCTGGCACTCGCCACCGTTCTGACAAGGGAGGGAGCGACATGGGTCGTTGTCAACTGTGAATAACAAACAGGTGATGCTCCAGCAGAAATGGCCACAAGGACCACAACACAAGACAATATACCGGAAACAAATAAGCTCATAATCACCCGTACATAGGGCACAGCACATGACCAGTCACATGGTAATATCGGCGCAATATCCTTGCAGGACTTTGAAGAGTACGATTCCACATCCAGGTATGTTTGTTTGGATATATTAGTGTTCAGAACTTCCGTAATTGTAGCATGCACTAATATATCTTGTACATATATTATTGCCGATGCTAGAGATGATTGCAGCGTACCTGCGGTTGTAGCTGCGGTTGTACCGGCGGCTATCGCTGCGGTTGTACCTGCGGTTGTAGCTGCAGTTGTACCTGCGGCGACTGTAGTCTTTTCTGCAACACAACGATTACGCTATTGGGGTTTTGGGTTTTTCCCTCGGAGAATTTTATATGTTTGACCAACTGATTTAGTTTAACGTTTTTTTTTAATTGGCTCCTCGATAGCGACTACCACAGTCTTAGAGGAGTCTCCTGACCCTATTTGTTTATTTACCAAAATATATTTAACATGTTTACTCGCAAGCGTGGGCACCTATATTATGTAAAATTATAAATAGACATGGACACTGTGATATATATATATATATATATATATATATATATATATATATATATATATATATATATATATATATATATATATATATATATATATATATATATATATATATATATATATATATATTTATATTTATATACTTCTTCACGTGGGTATATTGCAAGTTGAATTATTCGCTAAAAACACTTATACTGTACTAAAAATGACATCAATGCGGTATTCTTTATCAAATATTCTTCAATTCATACCTTTGCAACAGTCAAAATAATGTTGCACAAAGCATTAAAAATCCGTATGTCATTCCGGACTGCATGCCCTGATAAATAACGTCCACGTTTTGAAGCAATGCTACTGGTTCATTTGATTATGTACCGAGCGTACACTTATTTTAAACATTTCCAGAAAAAAACTTTAAGGATTTGATTGCATTTCTTCAATTTCAACATACTGTTTCCGGATATTTAAGTAATTTTCGAAAAGAAGTAGAAAAGTACCATCCATGCCACTGTAGCTTAATTAATTTAATAAATTAGTATGGTCAGTAGTGTCAAAGGCCTTTAAAAGATCGAGAAATATATTAATTGGCACTTCATTATTGTCAATTGGTGTAATAATTCTATCTACTAGTTCAAGAGCAGCATACTCATTTGAGTTTTTAAATCCAAAACCATACTGATTCTAAAAGAGAAGTTGGAAATTTTTATTTATCTATTTATTTTTTATTTATTCCTGATTTATTAACATATTCAAAGACTTAATTATTGCAGGTTCAATTATGTCTAGCAATTTTGAAGAAATACCATCAAATCCACAACCATTTTTTGCGGATCATTATTTATTATTTCCTTTGTTGTTTCTTCATCTATATTTTGAATTTTGAAAGCTGAGTTTATATGTTTACTTGGATAATAACTATGATTGTGGTACTTTCATAGTTGCTATCCTTTCAATAGTCTGAGCTATATTTGTATAATAGTTATTACATTTTTTTACAATATATTTTTTGCTTGTTATGTGTGCATTTTCTTTACAAAGTGTGAAATCTTTTTTTTAGTTTGGTATTTAGACAAAAATACTATCCATCAATAGTTGTCCATGTGTTTCGTATATCAGTTGTAAAACAAGAAAAACGTGATTTAAAATATATTTGTTTGCCTGCACGAATATACAATATACCGGAAAAAAGCTCATAATCAAATGTGCATAGGGCATACCACATGACCAGTGACATGGTCATCTCGGCGCAATATCCTTGCAGGACTTTGCCGAGTACGTATCCAGATCCACGTATGCTTGTCTGGATATATTTTATCATATGTTAAGAAATTCCGTAATTGTAGCATACATATCCTGTACATATATTGTTGATATTGTAAGATGATTGCTGCGTACCTGCAGTTGCAGCTGCGGTTGTAGATGCGGCTGTAGCTGCGGTTGTAGATGCGGTTGTACCTGCGGTTGTACCTGCGGTTGTACCTGCGGTTGTACCTGCGGTTGTACCTGCGGTTGTACCTGTGGTGACTGTATTCGTTTCTGCAACAGACAACGCTCACGTGGGTATATTGCAAGTTATTCATTAAACACACTTATACTGCACTAAAAATGACATCAGTTGGTATTCTTGTTTGGGTATATACAATCTCATCGACCGCAACGCTTGGCCACATTAGTTTTGTGACCCTAAATCAATAAACTGTCGAATTGTATGGCTGCTTGTGAATTTTCGAAAAGAAGTAGAGAAGTACCATCCATGCCATTGTAGCTTAATTAATTTAATAAATTAGTATGGTCAGTAGTGTCAAAGGCCTTTAAAAGATCGAGAAATATATTAATTGGCACTTCATTATTGTCAATTGGTGTAATAATTCTATCTACTAGTTCAAGCGCAGCATACTCATTTGAGTTTTTAAATCCAAAACCATACTGATTCTAAAAGAGAAGTTGGAAATTTTTATTTATCTATTTATTTTTTATTTATTCCTGATTTATTAACATATTCAAAGACTTAATTATTGCAGGTTCAATTATGTCTAGCAATTTTGAAGAAACACCATCAAATCCACAACCATTTTTTGCGGGATCATTATTTATTATTTCCTTTGTTGTTTCTTCATCTATATTTTGAATTTTGAAAGCTGAGTTTATATGTTTACTTGGATAATAACTATGATTGTGGTACTTTCATAGTTGCTATCCTTTGCAATAGTCTGAGCTATATTTGTATAATAGTTATTACATTTTTTTACAATATATTTTTTGCTTGTTATGTGTGCATTTTCTTTACAAAGTGTGAAATCTTTTTTTTAGTTTGGTATTTAGACAAAAATAATATCCATCAATAGTTGTCCATGTGTTTCGTATATCAGTTGTAAAACAAGAAAAACGTGATTTAAAATGAATTTATGCAACTCACCAGGTGCATAACAATTTTTATGAAATAACCAAGACAGGTCGTCGTTAAACTTGCCCTGGGTGTCCGAGACTACACCGGAACTATTTGGCCAAATAAATTGTATTACTCCGCGCTAGCCAGCCAACCACGGCTTAGCGGAAACCAGTTCAAACCAGAGCCAGTAGCTTGAATCTTTCACTCCTGATTCAGTCTCTGCATTGCGAAGTTGTGACTAAAATTTGTCTCTCGAAATATTTTGTGTTTTCACCAACCGTTTTCAAATACGTTTTGAGAGTCCACACTTCGATCTGCGTCTACTGACTTGCAGGAGGAAGATCGCTTCAACACTCGTTTCAGCTGAGTATCGTTTCATTTGTTATTACTTCGTCGGTTGCCTCGTGGTTAATTTGCTCTTGTTTCGTTTTATGTTTAAACTTCCCGCAATCGGCCATTCAATATGTCGGCGGCGAAGTCGGATCTAGATGTGCTTGTGCTTGGGCATAGCCATGCGTATTGGTTGGGCGCGTTCATAGAATCTGCGGGTCTACTTGACGACTTAGAAAGACTAGGTCATACATGCACAGTTCGTTTTATGGGTCGAAGGGGAGCGTCCGTTAGAACTTTCCGAGAACCGGCGACCATGATTTCCGAGAACCGGCCACCCGGATTTCTGCCCGCGTCCCCGATATTGTCGTTACCCTCCTTGGGGGCAACGATCTAGATGGGAACTTTCCCCCACCCCCAGAAGCAGTGGGGTCGCAACTAGGTAGATTAGGCGATGAATTGTTAGCTTTAGGTGTCCGTCAGGTATGTCTTTGCCAAATCGAGCGCCGCAAGAAATGGCGCCATTTCGATTTTGATACGGGTGCGGCTCGCGTTGCATCCGCTAATACTGCGTTACAGTCAGCATGTGAGGGGCGCCGTGGTCTGTTCTACTGGAGCCATAAGTACCTTTGGAACAGCCCGGCGAAGGTTTTCCGCCAAGATGGCGTGCATTTATCCGATATAGGAAATTTCCGGCTTTTCCGCAGCATTCGGGGGGCAATTTTCAGAGCAGTTAGTCAGATTTTCCAACAGCTGACTGAAGCCTAAGTCTTCACACTATTCGCTAACCCCGCGGAACTCAGACCAAGTTGTCTTCCGTGTCACCCTCACTAGTTCTGGTGTTTAACTTAAAAATTATCGACTTGTTAAATCACTAATATCCCGTGCACCAGGTAAGCCCTGCCCCCCCGGGTTACTTTAATTAAGATGCAAATTTAGCCACATTCAAGATACGTTTCATTGTCGAGCGCTAATTGCCGGTAAGGTATTCATAATTAAGGGGTTTTTATTACACGCTATAGTCTTATTACAGTCTGAACAGCATTCGCCTCACTACCAATGATAACTCAATAATCCTGATGACTCTTCGTTATTTAGTATGTCATTCGTGGATATCGTTCCACTTTTTATATATGTCACCATGGGTGAGGTTCCCATATTGTTTCACATTGACACACACCCAGTTATGTATCTCCATGGGCGGTGTTCACTTTACGAATGATATTTACACACTGTTTGTGGTGACGATGTAGCGTCTATGTAGCTGTACACGTTGTTCTTCCAAATGAAGATGATTCCAAATTTGTTTTTGTGTCACCAGGTTCATTGTTCGATTTCACAATATTGTCATTTTAGTGTTGCTACTATTAACAGTGACACAACGTCTTACTGCGATGACACTTTATTTACTATCGTGGTTGGTGACCCCCTAATTAACTGTGGTTGCAATGTCTGCATTGATATACTATCATGGGCGGTGTCCCCTAACTAACTGTGATTATAATTTTACATTTATGTACTAGCGTGGGCGGTGACCCCCTACTTAACTGCGTTTGCAATTCTTGCATTGATGTGGTATCGTGGGCGGTGTCCCCTAACTAACTATCATTATAATTTTGCATTGATGTACTATCGTGGGCGGTGTCCCCTAATTAACTATGATTACAATTTTGCATTGATGTACTATCGTGGGCAGCGTCCCCTAACTAATAGTCATTATAATTTTGCACTGATATACTATCGTCATTACAATTTTTTGCATTGACGTACTGTGGTGGGTGGTGACCCCAAAACAACTGTGATTATAATTTTGCATTAATCTACTATCGTGGGCGGTGTCCCCTAACTAACTGTGATTACAATTTTGCATTAATCTACTATCGTGGGCGGCGTCCCCTAACTAACTGTGATTACAATTTTGCATTGATATACTATCGTGGGCGGTGTCCCCTAACTAACTATGATTACAATTTTGCATTGATGTACTATCGTGGGCGTTGTCCCCTAACTAACTGTCATTACAAGTTTGCATTGATATACTATCGTGGGCGGTGTCCCCTAACTAACTATGATTACAATTTTGCATTGATGTACTATCGTGGGCGGTGTCCCCTAACTAACTATGATTACAATTTTGCATTGATGTACTATCGTGGGCGGTGTCCCCTAACTAACTATGATTACAAATTTGCATTGATGTACTATCGTGGGCGGTGTCCCCTAAATAACTATGATTACATTTTTGCATTGATCTACTATCGTGGGCGGTGTCCCCTAACTAACTATGATTACAATTTTGCATTGATGTACTATCGTGGGCGGTGTCCCCTAACTAACTATGATTACAATTTTGCATTGATGTACTATCGTGGGCGGTGTCCCCTAACTAACTATGATTACATTTTTGCATTGATCTACTATCGTGGGCGGTGACCCCATACTTAACTGCATTGCAATTCTTGCATTGACGTACTATGGTGGGCGGTGACCCCATACTTAACTGCGTTGCAATTCTTGCATTGACGTACTATGGTGGGCGGTGACCCCTAACCAACTGTGATTATAATTTTGCATTGGCGTACTATGGTGGGCGGCGACCCCTAACCAACTGTGATTATCATTTTGCAGTGATCTACTATCGTGGGCGGTGACCCCATACTTAAATGCGTTGCAATTCTTGCATTGACGTACTATGGTGGGCGGTGACCCCTAACCAACTGTGATTACAATTTTGCATTGATCTACTATCGTGGGCGGTGACCCCATACTTAACTGCGTTGCAATTCTTGCATTGACGTACTATGGTGGGCGGTGACCCCTAACCAACTGTGATTATCATTTTGCATTAATCTACTATCGTGGGCGGTGTCCCCTAATTAACCGTGATTATAATTTGATATTTATCTACTATCATGGGTGGTGTCCCCTAACTGTGATTTTAATTTCGCTTTGACCTACATATTTAACTGCATGTGCAATTCTCGCATTGATCTATTGTCGTGGGCGGTGACCCCTCACCTAATTGTGATCCCATTTCGTGTTGATCTGTCGTGGGCTGTAACCCCACAACTAACTGCGATTCCATTTTCTGGTGATCCATAGTGGGCGGTGACCCCTGTAATCCCATTTAGTGTTGCTATTATTAACAGTGACACAACGTCAACTGTGATGACACTTTATTTGCTATCGTGGGGGGTGACCCCAACTTCTGGCACTTTTGCGTCGATGTACTTTCGTTGGCGGTGACCCCCTAATTAACTGTGTTTGCAATTACTGCTTTGATGTACTATCGTGGGTGGTGTCCCCTAACTTACTGTGATTATAATTTTGCGTTGATGTTCTATCAGGGGCGGTGCCCCCTACTTAACTGACTCTGCATTTCTTGCATTGATGTTCTATCGCGGGCGGTGACCCCCTAATTAACTGTGATTACAACATTGCATTGATCTAATATGGTGGGCGGTGTCCCCCTAACTAACTATGCTTTACAATGTTGCGTTGATCTACTACCGTGGGCGGTGACCCCTTAATTAACTGTGATTCCATTTTGTGGTGATCTATCGTGGGCGGTGACCCCTTAACTAACTGTGATTCCATTTTGTGGTGATCTATCATGGGCGATGACCCCCTAATTACTTGGTTACTGTCTTGTATTGATGGGTTATTATGGGCGGTGACCCCCGCCCCAATACAATGCTTTTAACGAGTAATGTGGTGGCAGTTTGCAAGCGTTCACTCAGTATTGGCTCTTCCACAATGTGTTGCAGGATGGCTCCATCTAAGAATGTTCGTCGTGGACGACCTCTGCGCCACAGCCCGGTGGCAACAAGGTCGCGAGCGGCGACTAGCCGCGCTTCCGTTGCACGATCGTCAATGGGCCACATCGTGCAGCACCTTGACGACGAGCCGGCCCACCAGCATGCCGTTCATCCGGTAGTGGGCGCAGCCGCGGGTCGAAGAGGTACAACGGAGGAGCGCTTGTCGAGTATGGAGCGCCGGCTTGAAGCTTCTGACAGGATGCCGCAGGAAGTCCACGCAATGGTGCGTGGTCTGCAACAACTGCCTGCGACCAATGCCCTACCTGCGCCACCTCCAATAGCGGTCCCTGTGGCAATAGCGGCGTCTGCCGGGGGGAGCCCATCGCTCCGCCCTTGGCTAACCTTTGTCTATGGCCGCAGGGCGGGCATACACCAAGTCGGGTGGCATCACATGCGGCAGGCGCTCCACCAAGCCCCGTTCCAAGACCAACGTCAGCCCCGTGGCCAGAGGCCATATCTTCAGGTATCCATACAGGCAATGAAGTACACACTCTCCCCAGGGCATCCCGAGACCTAGTAGCCTCGTTTGCAACTTCAGCCCTATCCCGTCATTCCCGCGTGTCTGACAAGCTCAAAGCCCAGATTTGGTCCGGGGACTATGTTAGTATTTCTTCATTGTTGCATGACTCCTCACCACAAAGCTATTCTGTGTCAGTTAGGCCAGGCAGTGACGACGAGACCCCCATGTTCTGTGTCGCCCCTAGGGCAAGGAGCAGCACTGTGTCATTTGACCAATGGCTGCAGGGTTTCGAAGTTTACATGTCTGTCTTCCTGCTTCAGCCGCAACACATGGCAGAATCACACAACATGCTCATGTACATCCAGACGGTTCGTTCATTATATGAGAAGGGTGCAGACTGGCGGTCGTATGACGAGGCATTCCGGTCGATTCGTCAGGCTAACAACTGGGGGTGGGAATCGGTTTGCTGGTACCTGTGGATGAATGAGAGTCGCGCAGCTGCCACACCCAGTGGGGCCCCCTTTCGTAGCACGGGTAAGGCCAGCTGGGGTAATGCCAAGTGGCCATCCTCCAAAACCTGCTTCGCATACGATCGGGGGGAGGTCTGTAACGCAGCCACCTGTCGCTACACACACACGTGTAGACGCTGTGGCGGCCCCCACTCAGCGGTACACTGCTATAGGCAACAAAGCAAACCCAATCCTGCCCAACCGACATCAGCCATCGGCAACCCTGCGGCCCATTCGTCGACTGCCAGTTCGCGACCAGCCGTTTTCAGGAGATAGTATGCCTACCCCAGTCTCTCCCGACGCCCTTAGAGATATCCTTGTCGGCTTTTAGGATTATTCCAGTCTCACCACTAGACCGACCACTTCTGGGTTTCCAGTGGAAGGGTAAGTTTTTAATGGATGCTGTCCTTCCGATGGGGGTCTCCAGTGCTTGTGCGATCTTTGAGCTTTCAGTACAAAGGTGGAGTTCAGTTGCTTTTAGGAAGTATATCTGATTTGTTTAACAGGTTAGGTCGTGGTGGGGTGGTCACAGGTTTGTGGGTGACCTTGTGGCGAAATGGCCCCACCTGTTTGTAATTAAATTTGTGTATTGGTGGTGGAATGTCTGTATTCTTTGCATTACATGTTCATGACGACTTCTTGATGTATATATGTTATCGTCATGCTTGTAGGAATGTGGGCTCTGAGAAACTTGCCGGACGGGGCTGTACATGTGTTCAGTTCCTGTCTGGTTTGCTTTGAGGAGCTCACATTCCTGTTAATGTTCTTCCCAAAGTGGCTGCGTGATAAGCAGTCCACTTTGCAATAAAAAACGTCATTTATTTGGCCTGTTTCAATTCACTGCTACATCGGACTTGTGTTGGTTATTGCATAAATGAATTTATGCAACTCACCAGGTGCATAACAATTTTTATGAAATAACCAAGACAGGTCGTCGTTAAACTTGCCCTGGGTGTCCGAGACTACACCGGAACTATTTGGCCAAATAAATTGTATTACTCCGCGCTAGCCAGCCAATCACGGCTTAGCGGAAACCAGTTCAAACCAGAGCCAGTAGCTTGAATCTTTCACTCCTGATTCAGTCTCTGCATTGCGAAGTTGTGACTAAAATTTGTCTCTCGAAATCCGCCCTCCTCCCCACCTTTCTTCCTTATTCTCAATGCTTAGTTTAAATGCGATTGTACATCGTTGATGAAATAGGAAGTTGGAAGATGTCGAAACCGCTTTCCCCACTTTTGGCCTTATATAAGATGAACACGGGGGTTTGTCCCCTAGTATTTGGTGTTCATGGGGTTTTCTGCGCAGACAGGCTTCCTGTTTCTTCATCGGTATTCTGGCTTATTTTTATATAGGTTAGCGAAATGGCCCCACCTGTTTGTAAATAAATTTGTGTATTGGTGGTGGAATGTCTGTATTCTTTGCATTACATGTTCATGACGACTTCTTGATGTATATATGTTATCGTCATGCTTGTAGGAATGTGGGCTCTGAGAAACTTGCCGGACGGGGCTGTACATGTGTTCAGTTCCTGTCTGGTTTGCTTTGAGGAGCTCACATTCCTGTTAATGTTCTTCCCAAAGTGGCTGCGTGATAAGCAGTCCACTTTGCAATAAAAAACGTCATTTATTTGGCCTGTTTCAACTCACTGCTACATCGGACTTGTGTTGGTTATTGCATAAATATATTTGTTTGCCTGCACGAATATACAATATACCGGAAAAAAGCTCATAATCAAATGTGCATAGGGCATACCACATGACCAGTGACATGGTCATCTCGGCGCAATATCCTTGCAGGACTTTGCCGAGTACGTATCCAGATCCACGTATGCTTGTCTGGATATATTTTATCATATGTTAAGAAATTCCGTAATTGTAGCATACATATCCTGTACATATATTGTTGATATTGTAAGATGATTGCTGCGTACCTGCAGTTGCAGCTGCGGTTGTAGATGCGGCTGTAGCTGCGGTTGTACCTGCGGTTGTACCTGCGGTTGTACCTGTGGTGACTGTATTCGTTTCTGCAACAGACAACGCTCACGTGGGTATATTGCAAGTTATTCATTAAACACACTTATACTGCACTAAAAATGACATCAGTTGGTATTCTTGTTTGGGTATATACAATCTCATCGACCGCAACGCTTGGCCACATTAGTTTTGTGACCCTAAATCAATAAACTGTCGAATTGTATGGCTGCTTGTGAATATAGAATGCGTCAAAAATATCGCTTTGACTGAGATAAATTTGTTCTATATTATATTCCAAAAGAAACATATTTCTGTTGATACAAAAAGCTAGAATGGCACTTTGTGTGTGTGTTATGAGGTATGTAAGAAGCTAGAAGAATGTATTGAACTTAACAAAAATATATTTAATGTTATACTGTATTTGCATAGCATCCTGGTGCTTAGTACTAATCTTGTTTTGCTATGTTTCGTGTAACTGACCTTGTTCACATTGTTGTCCTGTGTAGCCAGGCTGACAGTCACACCAAACTCCAGCAGGAATAGGGAGGCATGTCCCCCCGTTGTGACATGTGACGGACGCACAGTGGTTCTCTAAAACAAAACCTCAGAAGAATAATGCCCGAGTTACATATAACATATTTGATTCACGGTTTAATTGTCAGTTATTAAAGAGGTATTCTTGTCAGTACCACGGATATAATCAAAATAGTGGTTGTTCGTTTACTCAGAGTCGTATATACATACACACGCATGCACTCACGCACACACACGCACGCGGCTCCGGGTTTATATGCTTACCGGATAGGTCAAAGGTCAACTAGGTATTTTGAATCAGATTAGTGTCATATTAACAAACCTATTGGTTGGAATATGTTGATCTTGAAAACAAATGTTTTTTTCCAACAAATCCCAACACTCTTGACTTATTTAATGTTTTTCCAATGAAATAGTACTTATGATGATAGCAAAGTATATCAATTTGTCAATAAAATGGTTACATAGATGACACTTTTGTTTAAAACCAAGGCGTCGGTCTTTCGTTTCTGAGTAATGCACTATGATTTTGCTGTTGAGTAACATAAAAAGTTGATTCAAATATGCTGATTCAAATGGCTCAATGGGAATTTATTATTTAAAAATAACATACCACATAACAGAGAGGTAGCAACGTTCTAAGGGACATATGGTGGGGCAACACACCTGTTTCACAGTCCTGTCCAGTTGTGCCTTGTCTACAGGAGCAGGTGTAGTCCGAAGAATGTCGCTGGCACTCGCCACCGTTCTGACAAGGGAGGGAACGACACGGGTCGTCGTCAGCTATAAAACGAAACCACTGTAGTTATTCTAGATTATGTATAGCGTTATTTCAGCATATAATGTTGTTGATGGTGTGATTTTAATTATAATATTGTATACTTTTTGTAATATGTATTTATTTATGTCAGTTCCAACGGGTTCGATGCCCCAGTGACAGGACTGATAACAAGCTACTTGATTACACAACAAGCATGATTAATATACATACATACAGATACAATAATAATAATAGAGGTATAAAACCACACAAAATTAGTATTTACAGCAATCTAGATTAAAGATCCCTCCTAAATTCGAACTTTTCGCTAGTCTCATTTCAAATTAATTTTGGGACAAATCAAACCTACCTAGTATCCACTGCAACACGTCAAACATCAGACAAACTATTATATTACTTATCGTTTGGTCAAACATTAAGTGAAGTGAAAATGGAAACGCTGGAAACTCACTAATTTCAGTTTTGGTGAAATTTCGTCACTATGTCATATGATCCGCGAGAAGATTGAAGTCACGCCAATGATCTACATTGACCTGCACAGTGCTTACCATTTTAAATATCCACTATTTTAAACCTTACCAAATCTAAAAAGTAAAGACATTTTTTTTCGATGATTTTAGCACAAATAGGCATATTTTAATCGACTATGTTATTACTAAAGTATTAAACTATTCACACACATTACACATTTGGACTTCAATGAACTGGATTTGAGAAAGGATAAACCAGTTGAGAACGGAGATGTAGGACAGTAGCTTTATACATAGCAATGATTTTGAACTGCAAACCTGAAGGTACTGGCATTCATAAATATACATCACTGTTATGTTCATTTAAATACAATGTGTTACAAGTAGCCATATATCTATCATAAAATACCAGCTCACTTCCAGTTCCAGTTACTATATATGAGGGGGGTAAATTAGATAATTTAGGGCAATTATTTCTAACTCCTGAAACTACAGCAAACAAAATTAAGAAAACGAAAGATAATAAATCACCTAGAGTTCATGAGATACCACCAAAGCTACTCATGGAAACATAAGTTGTATGCAAATTACTAGAAATGTTATTTAAATACCACATGGTGGAATTCCTTGTAAAGCATAAACTAATAAATAATTCTTAACATGGGTTCCTAAAAGCAATATAATATCTAAATAAATTGTTTGGTAGAAATTACAAAGCGGGTAGATGATGATATGTGAATGTTGTCTGCTTACATTTTCATTATATATATATATATATATATATATATATATATATATATATATATATATATATATATATATATATATATATATACATGATTTGGAAGATAATATATTTAGCAAAGTACTGAAATGTGCAGACAACAAGGTACGTAGAAAGAATCCAACGAAGAGCAACTAAAATTACTCCAGAATTGAAAGCCGCGTAATATTTCACAAATTGTCTACAAATTGTGTAACTGCTAGCAGCGTGAATATGTTTAAAAACAAGGTTGACATATATTTCAGAAGGGCGGGTTATAAGTAGATGAACATTTTTGGACTCTCGATGAGCCAATGGCTTCCTTGTCTACTTGCCATCTGGGCCTTTGGCTTGGATGGCAAATCTTGTTAAATATAATCTTAAATCGACACAGTCCAGAACTCGAAAAGTGGCTTGTCATAGATCATACAGTTGTCATTGAAGATCATAACCCAATATAAATATAAATGTACATCAAACTATATTATATTTTCTTAGACACAGTATTGCATGATTGCACACATATTTCAAGTGAATGTATCTATTATTATTCTGCATGGGCATGACTCATGATAAGTGTATTAAAGATGTAAAGTTTACCTGTTTCACATCGAGGGCCAGTGTAGTCGACAGGACACACACAGAACTCTTCGTCGACACAAGTTCCGCCGTTCACACACGGACTACCGTTGTTGCAGTTAGTCACTGCAACAAATGGCACAAGCATAGTATGAGAACTACAGACAAGACGGTTTTACCAGTTTCACATAGATATACTACATTGCACATTATATATATATATATATATATATATATATATATATATATATATATATATATATATATATATATATATATATATATATATATATATATATATATATATATATATATATATATATATATATATATATATATATATATATATATATATATATATATATATATATATATATATATATATACACATATATATACACACACACACTCAAACACATACACACACACATATCATATCTAGGGATGAGGAGATATCGCGGATTATCCGTTGTTTGCGTTGATGCATAAAAAGACTATATGTATTCTATATATATATATAGATAATTCAAATTGTTATGCATCTGTGAAATTGCGTAAACGTTAGGAATGTATGCAAATATAGTCTTATTACTAACCGGTATGAATTTCATAGCGTATGGAAAAGCCACGTTTCGTAATTGATCCGTCAGTAACAAACAGCCATTTGCAGACATTTGTATGAGTTGACAGTTTCACTGAAAAATATTCAAAACACGAACGACAAGCGATATGAATAAGTGGTATAAATTGCACAGGACATTACAATAAACTGTTCAAGTGAACTACTACAAATATTGATAATCGGTTTGTGTGTAACTGATACACAACACACTTGCACTGATCAAGAGTGACAACAATTTAACAGAAAGTATTGCAACTGAAAAGAATCCTCAAATACATACGAAATAAAACGTAATCAAATGTTGCTGACAAATCAGTACATTTAACGTTAGTAAAACATGTGCCTTAGCATGTGTTGGTGTTTCGCAAGGTTTCTTAGTATCAATTAGTAATTTCCCGTGTATATTTAGGTTTTATCACAAGACCAATATTTGCAAGATCCTCGCGAAAGGTGGCTAAGCTAATCGTATTTATCGGTCGGAATACGATTCGTGCTCGTTCAGATTTAGACCCGACTGGTATAGTATGGTATTGGGATAAACCTTAAATTGAGATATTGCTTTTACATTGTCGGTCGCAAGTAGATAGTATACGGAATAGGTCGAGCCAATGCACATGGCCACTAATATGAAACGAAACGTGTTGATGTAAAACAAATATTTCAGCATGTCCACCCACAAAACAACCTAATATTCAGGATGTGTAAGTCAAACATGTACGCTGTCAAATAACTATTACGTGGCAATAACATTTGTGTATATATATTTCTTAGGATATCGCTAAATTTATCAACTGAACCAAACTGTGACAAGGGTATTACATTATTACTGACAACTACGTAGGTATCATGGATATGCACAAACAAAACATGGGCGTGCGCTAACATTACCTTACCTGTATAGTTGTGATTATTTTGTATATATGCTGGTATATACGTAGGGCTCCACCAGATCGCCCAGTTAGCTAATAGCAGGAAATCATGATCTTCATCTATGTCAAACTCGTCAGCGTAGATAAAGACACGCCAATCATGCTGGTGTCCTTTCTCGTAATATATATTTATCTGACAGTATACATTGTTTCTGTAGCTTGGAAACCCAGGACTTTGAAAACGTCCCCTTGTAGCACTGTATTCTTGGGGGCACGTGTCTGTAATGAGGAAAGCATCAACATATGTAATTATTCTGAAAATAAATTGGAATTAGTCTGAAATGACAGTGTGGATATAATTACAGGGCGATGGCCTACATGTTTAAGTACATAAAATGCACCGTATAAATATACATGACTCTCATGTAAAGATTACATCACGTTAACCATAAATTAATCTGATGCTAAGTAACATACTCAGTGTCATGGTAAATCATAGGCATACATAGGCATACATAGGCATTACCTTACTGGACAACAACATTCCGTGGAGATGATTTAGCTTTGCGAGTTTTCGATGCAGCAAAGGTAGTATTAATTGCTATGTGCGGGGACACATGGAGATGACTCAAATATGTGCACCCATAATTATGTTAATTAATAGTGGGAGGGATGGAGAGAAGGATTGTAATGGTGCTTACATTAATGCAGTCTTGTTACAAGTACATACATGCATACGTGCGTACGTGCATATGTGCACACGCACACAAGTACATGTGCACAAAAGCACACACGCACACCTGCGCACATGCACATTTGCATACATCCACCTACATCCATACATGCCTACTTGCAATAATGCATACATGCTTCATGAATAGGGCCTACGTCTACAAACACACGTTCAAGTCACAATATAATTACTCCATGACGTTGATTTGCGTTTTGACGGGATTTGTGGCGGAACGGTTGAGTGGATGAGTGGATGAATCAATGAACTGATGAATTGGTGACTTGATGAGTGGATGAGTGGATGATTAGAGATAGACAGCAGAATTTAGCACAGAGGTAAGAGGCTTGGAAAAATACAACACACGTAATGCAGCTTACCAGAACACAATTTGATGTCTACCAACTGGCAGTGGAATTAAATACGCTGAAACTCACATGTTGGAAGTGAACACTTCGTGCCATGAACGAAGTTGAAGCCATCGGGGCACGCACAGCGACGACCAGTTGGTGTTGGTATGCAGATGTGTTCACATCCTCCGTTCTTATGCCAGCATGAATGTCCTGAATTCAAAGTAGAACATTTATTGTTAGAAGTGCTTCACTTCACAGTCACAACTTAACTGACTACTGTGGTCATACCAACAGTGACTGATATCAAGTAACAATGTCAAAACATGGCAGACTTTTAAATAGTAAAAGTGACGGTGGACCAAACAGTTGTGACAATAGGGTAGCAACAGTAAAACAAGTTCAGTTGACAATTACGTTCAATCCTTTCCATCCAAACATTCCACATCATTTATGACAAAGCAGATGGGAATGTACACGAGAGTATGATCTTCCTTCCACTGCGCTACCTCGCCCCCTCTAGGAAAACAGATATGACTAGTTTATCCACGTTTATAATGTTCTTAGTAGCAATAGCAAGATCGACTGCCCATCATAGAACCTGCGAACTTTGACACAAATTAAACAGTTAACCACGGCAACCACTAATTTGTTTCTGTGTTGTTACAAATTAACTAGAGCAATTACTGTATAACGCTTTCCGCACCTTGTAAGTCTTGTATGCTCCTATAGGCTGTGATAGCATTAGGTCGGCATGGCCAGAAAGGTCCAAATTTCCTAGGTATTTGTGTTGATCCTGACACATCGACCGTTGCCATATAACAGCTGTGAAATAATAATAAATAATAGTATTAGCATACAGTTATCATTCATCGTCATAAAAGTTAATTTAATATTATCAGTATTGTTATTATTATCGTCCATTTTAAATTAATTATCATGGTATTAGCGCTGCCACCACAATTTGTAGTACGTCTTTCTAAAGTTTTCTTTTAATTGACTTTATAAATAGAGTTACTATTATATTTGAACGCAACTGTTATCTTCAAAAACGCATGGTAAAAAAATATTTTAGTTAGTAAAAAATACATAATAATAGTGACATACCTGTTTCCGGTGTCTGTAGGAACGAACACTTTTTTCCCCAATACAGCCAAACCATAATTATAAGGGCCATGTGTATGGTAGTGTGCCAATGTTCTCCTGTCACTGCCATCAAATGCTGCAGATGCGACTGTGTATTCTTTATATAAAGAACTTTTCCAGTAGATTCGCTCATCTGTACAGTGTAAATATATCAGTGTAGGAAGAGAAACACGGCACGACAAATAATATGTCTAATGATTATAAGCAATTTACAAAAAGTAGTTTTTTCCAGTACAGCTACTTTCATAATTAATGTGATTTTACGATTACTTGAAATAAAATCTTAAATAATAATATATAACATAGTACAATAGTGGATGTTTATCGGTTGTTATTCATACATTTATAATGTATTTGATAGACTTAACAATTAAGTGAGCGTTTGCATCGCCGTGTGAAGAAAATTTGACACAAATACATATGTAACACTATTAAAGTTCAATCCCACAAATGACTTAAACAGATGGATACATATACGTTCGTTGCATGTATTGTTATGTGGATGTATAATTGGTTTTTTTCGTTATATGTTATATTTTTCTTATAAACAACCCAAATATTTGATTACCTCTTGAAGCAGTAACCCCAATGCATTAATGGTGTCAAGTTCATTTAACTAACGTACAATTTCCAGTATGTGAACAAAACACACAAACACATGTAATATTGGTTACATATAATATTGGTTTACATTTACAGCGTTTTTAGTATGTCATCAAACTGCGTGGTGATTTTGTTTACCAATGTACGTGTGTGCCTTTAAAGAACACCATATTAGCTATGGAAACAATTACTTATTTTGACATTTGTGTTTATCTGTACTGAAATGTTTGCGAAAAAATAGTTGTCAATTTGGAGCATAATCATAACTAACTGCATGGCCATTTAATTGACGTTGTCACGTTACCAGTAATTTCAACACTATGTTGCTAACATAACGTTTACTGTAACAACATCCAACAACTTACTTTCTAGCTTATAATTTTTTGTTGTGCGTAGTGCAACTTCTAACCACTTAAACTTCGAAGAATTTTATAATAGCATACACGTAATCCACGAGTTATGTGTACATTATCAGATGTAAACCACTTATGATTTTATTTATATCACGTCACGTCTTCCAACTTGTTAGTGATACCATAGGCTCATAGACTGAATAAGAACTACATATGACAATTTTATTTCAGTTTGAAAGGAACACATTGTAAATACTGTAACAACACAACACCTTTTGCATCAGTGACAAGATTATATATCGTTCCCCAGCCGCGAATATTTTTGGCGAAAACAGTGTGTTGTGTGCCATCCATGGATGCCATTTCTATTGTGTGGTTCGCTTCTCTAAAGCCCGAGAACCAGTACATCTTTCTGAAACCATGGAACTTTGAAATAGCAAAATATACGTTCGAAATCAAAGTTGATAAGTCTGAACAATTTAATTTTAAACCGACTATTTAACACATACAATTGAGTAAAATGAAAGAAATGGGCAATTTGGTATCATCTCAAGACGTTTGTCAAGTACGTATACATCATATATTATAGGGCTGTAGTAACCAATCGCAAGACACCACTCAATGAATGACGTGATAAACACAACCACTTGTGAACGCGACTGCAAACATAGTGGGCTGGATTAGTTTTTCAACACACTTGTTATTTGCTACTAGCTGGTGAACATAGGTTACCTCTTAGCATGCGATGTGCCAGTACTGTGCTAAGTATAAATAAAGTCATAGTAAATTTGCACTGGTGTCAGTATGTCCTTCCCAGGTTGACCTGCACTAACACCACCCAACAATGCTGAATGATTTCACTGACTATGCTACTAATTCACATTGACTTACCCTCGAAGGGGTGCTACGGTTATATCACCATCATTAAAATATCCATCTGAAACTGATGTGAAAAGATTGAAGTGATTTCGTCCATCCAGTGTCTTGACCCAGATGATCCTTGCGGACTCGGCATACTCCACTTGATACATGAGTCGAGAAACTAAGTCGACGTCAACGGCATACACACAAAGAGGCATAACGCCAGCTGAAACAGGAACACAACAGAAAATAAAGAAGGAAATGTGCGAGGTGACAGTCGTCATCATAGGCAACACCATTGACTGTCTTTGTATATATGAACAATAAATTATCTCAAACAACAAACCATATACATATTCAGTTAACTATGGAGAATCCTACCTGTGTTATTTAGACACAAGCACACACACTTCTACTCCTCTGATAGAAAATGCTTTGTTCTGCATTTATACACAGGGAGTATGCAATAACGATACACACACACACACACACACACACACACACACACACACACACACACACACACACACACACACACACACACACACACACACACACACACACACACACACACACACACACACACACACACACACACACACACACACACACACACACACACACACACACACACACACACACACACACACACACACACACACACACACACACACACACTGTTTTATTCTACGCTACCAGAATAAATCGAAATCGGAATTAAAGGTTGCTTCCAATTCCGGAATAGGAATTGGAATATGCTGATACGGAAAGCAGTGGAATCGGAAATAAAATAGGAATTATTTTGGCTAGAATCGGAATAGGTTGGTTTGAATACAGAAGAATTGGAATTGTTTACTGGAAACGTCATTTTTTCACTTCCACTGCCAATTATTTTATTTTGGTGTTGCAAAGCCACAATGAAGATGCGTGAATAAAGTCACATAGGGAGAAAACCCACGAATTTGTCACAGTTATGGAGGCTCCCAAGTGAGCTATTCAATGGCATTTGTCAATGCATTGTAGGATATTGTCATGTAACCATGATTGTTAAAAGGCCAGTCAATATAAATATTGACCAATTCAATACCGGCTGAAACTGTCCCTTACTACTCAATACCAGTCAATTCAAACAAGGATTCCTGAAGCTCAGACAATATTAGGATAATTACTAGTTAACTGCTAGATTATACAAAATATTTAACTTAACATTACTAAAGCAAATTACTGCAATAAAACACTAGTTTTTGTTCCTATGTCAAACATTTTGCCTTGAAGGAGAATACAATATTATTAAAATTTGACAGCAATCCGTTTGCCTTGACCCAACAAAATAACGAAGCCCAGGCCCAGTGATAGTATACACACGATACACAATAACTATACTCAGTGTTCTTGTGGTAAATAACTTACCTTGAGTTGTGTCTGTTAGTTCTTGATTGGTTCCATTTAGGTTTGACCTCTGCACGATATGATCGGAATTTATCCAATATATTTTCATATCAATCGGGTTATATTTCATCCACCGCATCGTTGTATTTTGTTGTTTCACAGGGATAGTCGACATAGCCTTCTTTGATACGTCAAATTGGAACAAGTTGTTGGTGTCAATAAGAAGAAAGTTATCTTGTACAAAGCCTAAAATGAATAAGAAAATATACATCAAATTAGCACATCGCCGTCTTTGTTAAGTAAAATATGTTTGCGGAAGAAACATATGACAATAATGACAGCGATATTTCTGATATAATATGAATAATTAAATAACAATCAGTATGAGGTAGATTCGTATATATTCGTATATATATATATAATATTTAATATAAATGAAGCACATGACGTTTTGTAATATGATTAGTGATCTTGCATTTGTACACAAACCCAATTCTGGAAGTAGCCCTTATTTGTAGCTTTGTAATCATTTAATTATTGCAGTGTAATTTATTCATACAATTTGACAGCTGCATCAAAAAGGCATATGCCTGGTAATATAAATATATGCAATTATAAAATATAATTACTCAGATTGTTTTAATTTGAGTAAAATATACTACCAGTATATCACTTGCATGAAATGTTAAAGAGAGGAAATTGTGCTGAAACAGGAAACATTCTTACCAAGACCACGTCCAAACAGGCAGACCACACAGCTTAGCAAGCACCACAACATCCCTCCCCTGTAAGAATAAAAACACCAGTCCAAGTATAATATGTAAATGTATGGAACAATGTGTCAATGATCATATTGTCAATCATATGATTAGGAATACATTATTTAGTACGCAACAATTTGATTTTATTAAAGGTCGATCTACGGTACTCCAATTATTAAGTGTTATTGACTCATGGACCAAAGCTTTAGATAGAGGGAAATCTGTAGACGTTGTATATTTGGACTTCATGAAAGCATTTGACACAGTCCCTCACAAAAGATTGATAGGCAAACTTAAATCGTATGGTATAGAGTATTACACACTAAGATGAATCCAGGCGTTCTTGTCTGACCGAGTACAGCAGGTCAATGTAAATGGTAGAAATTCTGAGTGGGCAAATATAACAAGTGGTATTCCACAGGGCAGTGTCTTAGGACCGATCCTATTTGTTTTATACACAAATGATCTTCCTGAGAATATAGTGTCAAATGTATATATGTTTGCGGATGGTACACAGATTTTCAAAACGATTACTAGTCCACATGACCAGCATACACTACAGAACGACTTAGATTATTTAACATCTTGGTCAAGTAAATGATTATTAAGGTTCCACCCAGATAAATGTAATTTAATGCACGTAGGGAAAACAATACAGCAAGAGTATGCATACAACCTGAAGATAGATAATACTGCCCATGAATTAGGAGGAATAGAAGAACAAAAAGACATTGGGGTTATAATTGATTCAAACCTAGAATTTGATAAACACATCAACCAAAAAATAAACAAAGCAAATAGTATCATGGCAGTTATTAGAAGGGCTTTTACAACCCTAAATCAACATAATTTTGTGCCATTATATAAAGCTTTAGGTAGGAATCATCTAGATTATGCAATGTCAATATGGTCCCCTTATAAACAGAAATACAAAGATGCCATCGAAAATGGGCAAAGACACACAACAAAGCAGCTTCCTGGTATGAAGAATATTTCTTACGAGGAAAGACTTCAGAGATTGAAACTTCCTACACTTGCATATAGACAAACTCGTGGTGATATGATTGAGGTATATAAACTGCTCCATGGGAAATATGACAGTGATGTATCTAACATTGTCAAGCTGCACAAAGACAGTGATACAAAGGAAGGAACAAGGGGTCATAGTTTGAAATTGTTTATAGAACGTGCTTGTACAAATGTTAGAAAAGAAAGCTTCTCACTTAGAGTTACCAGATTATGGAATGATCTACCGGAAGTAGTTGTAACTGCCCCAAGTGTCAACTCATTTAAAAACCGTCTAGATAGACATTGGAGTACTGAGGAGTTTCTCTACAACTACAAAGCTGCCTTGCCAGGAAGTCGTAGAAAATTCCAAGGAAAAATTGAAGATCTGACCACCGAGGCCACCGCCTACGGACAGGAAGAACATAAGTAACATAAGTATAAGTAATGTTTCAAAAATTTGAGCTTGCGACATGTGCGAATATTTGTAAGCCAACACAGCCAGAGCCAAAGAATAGCACATAAGCGTCCACAATAGTAATCACTGTCGGAAAGGATAATCCTTGCTAATCGTGCCAAGTGATACACATTTGTTTTGTTCACATATTAAACACTTGATAACAAAGTAATAATCTATTTCACTAATTGCATTGTGAGTTACACGCAATTGCAGCAGCTCAATAATAGATACATACCAATGTAGCTAGTTCATGAATGATGTGGCGCATGCCTATTTGGCTTCGATTTATGATAGCTGTATTTAAATACGTTGTACGCCAAAGGTGCCAGACACCCAAGTAAAGTCGAATTGTGCGGAGTACGCTTCATCAAAGATACTGTTGTCAGCTTCGGTTGTCTCTCACTCGCTATTAAAATTTTACTGCGACCATAGCAAGTTACCTTGCAGAACTCCTACTTAGTATGGTGTCGACCATAGCAAGTTACCTTGCGGAACTCCCACTTACTATGGTGTCGACCATAGCAAGTTACCTTGCGGAACTCCCACTTAGTATGGTGTCGACCATAGCAAGTTACCTTGCGGAACTCCCACTAAGTATGGTGTCGACCATACCAAGTTACGTTGCGGAACTCCCACTTAGTATGGTGTCGACCATAGCAAGTTACCTTGCGGAACTCCCATTAAGTATGGTGTCGACCATAGCAAGTTACCTTGCGGAACTCCCACTAAGTATGGTGTCGACCATAACAAGTTACCTTGCGGAACTCCCACTTAATATGGTGTCGACCATAGCAAGTTACCTTGCGGAACTCCCACTTAGTATGGTGTCGACCATAGCAAGTTACGTTGCGGAACTCCCACTTAGTATGGTGTAGACCATACCAAGTTACGTTGCGGAACTCCCACTTAATATGGTGTCGACCATAGCAAGTTACCTTGCGGAACTCCCACTTAGTATGGTGTCGACCATAGCAAGTTACGTTGCGGAACTCCCACTTAGTATGGTGTCGACCATAGCAAGTTACCTTGCGGAATTCCCACTTAGTATGGTGTCGACCATAGCAAGTTACCTTGCGGAACTCCCACTTAGTATGGTATCGACCATAGCAAGTTACCTTGCAGAACTCCCACTTAGTATGGTGTAGACCATACCAAGTTACGTTGCGGAACTCCCACTTAGTATGGTACCGACCATAGCACGTTACGTTGCGGAACTCCCACTTAGTATGGTGTAGACCATACCAAGTTACGTTGCGGAACTCCCACTTAGTATGGTGTCGACCATAGCAAGTTACCTTGCGGAACTCCCACTTAGTATGGTGTCGACCATAGCAAGTTACCTTGCAGAACTCCCACTTAGTATGGTGTCGTCCATAGCAAGTTACCTTCGGAACTCCCACTAAGTATGGTGTCGACCATAGGAAGTTACCTTGCGGAACTCCAACTTAGTATGGTTTCGACCACATCGTCAATTACCTTGCAGAACTCCCACTTAGTATGGTATCGACCATAGCAAGTTACCTTGCGGAACTCCCATTTAGTATGGTGTCGACTATATCGTCAATTGCATCAGACACTTGGGACACCAAACACGGTCAATGCATCAGCAGAATGTGTGTTTCTTCTAGTCAATCTTTACCAGGGTATTTTTATCAGCACATACAACATTGGATCTGCGGCAGTTGTGGATGGGTGTTTAAAACGACTCCTTTTTAATATGTTGAACCTTCATTTGGTGTATTTTCCTGCAAACTTGTCGCATGCATTAACAATGCAATTTAAAGGTTATTTTATAACTTAAACAGTTAGTTTGGGTTATTGTTATAACTGGGGTTATTGTTAGAGCTATCGTATTTTTTCGAAATAATACGAAACTTTCTTGAAAGGTAATTACCATGTAATGTCATATTCCAAGAAACCAGAACATCACTCCATTCAAACAAAAGGTATTGCCTGTGATGTGGTAGTGTTGAACAAGATGGCTAAATGGGTGTGATTTTAATGAAGCAATTCACCAAACTTAACAGTCATACAGAACCACCGGAAGATCTACTATGGCGCTAACAATTAAAGTTTCACGTCAAAACTAAATCTAACACATCAAAGGTAGTACATTTTGTTTGAATGGATTGGAGTTCTGGTTTATTGGAATATGACATAACATGGTAATTATCTCTCAAGAAGTTTCGTATTATCTCGGAAAGAATACAAAACTATAACCCAGACCCTAGACCTACCCGTAGGTAACACCCCTAAATAACCCAGCACGGCCAAGTTTATAAGCCAAATTAATACACCTAATGAAGGTTGAACACATTGACATTTAAACAAAGTTTAAACATACCCACACTAACGTACGCTATACAACAACTGAGCATAATGTGCCATCTGATTAGTGTTATCTCACGGACAGCGACGTCCTGAACAGGATATACACATTTGAAGAACAACTTATATCAGTTAAGTATCAACAATCACAGCCACTGTCACTGTGAACACCACAACCACGAGTCTCATTGCCACTGCTAACACTATTGTGACAACCACACAATAACCAGTGTAAATGCAAATGTCAGTATCACTAGCTTGTCCCATTTTCACTATAAATATGTCACCGATCTAAGTGGGTAACTCTCACGAGGCTCACAAGTGACTCAGTCTAGGGGGGGACCGCAAAGTTATATTCAACGCTCGTAAAATTACGTTCGCACAAATGATCACAACAGTAAAATCAGGTATACAACTTTAATATTCCCAACCAATCCGGAGTAACTTCTGTTAGTAACATTATTGATTAAATGTTTCCCAGTAACTACCCACAAAATACGCAATCGACTGGTTTTGCGATAATCCATTACAACCAGCACATTCCTGATTACCACTGGAGGTAAATGTATTACACATTAATCAAAGATAAATAAAACATTATTTTAAAAAAATCACCGAATCATTCCTGTTAAATTTCGTAAGCGATAAGACTCTGCCCTACGAAGGTCTACTATTGTCCACACCGGTGACACAGTTCCGTTCTACGATTAGCTCGTTATTGTGGGAGGACTCATTACGGAGACGTACATTTACACCTACGTTAATCTAACAGTACACCAGTCATTCTGTTCATGCGTTTTGATTTTCTGTTTCGTGAACCGTACTTTTTTAGTACTGTATAGAGGGACGTTGGCACCACGCCACATTGTGATATAGGGAATAGATATGGTATAGAAATGAATGAACACAAGGCAACAATGTAGTGAACAACCAGGACAGTGTTTTATTAATGTAAGCATGTTTAATTTTAGTATTGTACTGGGTGCTGTTGGATGTAAGCAGTGAAGTGTAAATATATATTTATTGATTAACGAATAAACATAAGTATAAATATATACACAGTGAAGAAATATGTTGTCTTTATTTCTTTATATTTCTTGATTATGCAGTGATTTTTATGTGATATGATGTGACATAAAAGGAATTATTATTACGGTTTGGGTTCAACACGAATAAAGTCAATTGCAATTCGCCAAGTGTTTGTACAGAACTGCAATAAAAGATTATACAAACATTGAAATGATCAGGCAAAAACAATTTAAAAGGGGAGGGAGGGGGACGTTCGCCTATTCATTTTAGTGGGGGACGTCCAGAGGGGGAAATGAACGGGAGGAAATGTCGGGGGGGGGGGTATCCTACACTCGTAATATGACACAAGTGGTTTAGTCGCATTACACAGGTAACACGATCAGTCGGAGTATTGTTATGGTCAAAGACAATGCACTCTTCCCAAATAGCCTATTTCAGTCCTTTAGTGTGTTCAAAGCGCTTTGTAATTAACAACATTCTGTCTCGATGCATTAACTCAATTAATTAATGTAAACATTTTAAGAGGTGTTAAATAAGCAACAGGTGCCAGGAAGAAATCACTGAACAACTGTTATAATTGCATTTTCGAAAACATTAATATTTAAGATGCCATGTGTCATATGTCAAAAACACCATATTCTATCTTCATACACACATCATAATCATCCCATAAATCCCAGGCTTATTGTATACGATTAAATCCCCCTTTCAACACCCCGAGGACGGGTCTGCACAGAGAGTCACTAACTCCTGCATACGCTGCCAACCGGCAACTATAAATAAAACATGTGCGCAATGCAAGTGTCATAGTCGATAACATGTGCTTTAATTTGTGCAGGGTGATAAATTATGTGCACCGTCTCTGCACTGTTGGCTCTTTATCGGTATACATTTAGCCTCGATTACCCAGCTACGCCCTGAGGCGCCACCGTTTGTCGCACACATCTTCTCCTGGATGCAGGGTGGGGTTTTCATTGTGACGGAAATTATGTATGCGCCCATATTCTGGGCGCATACATAAATAGCTGATTTAGATCTCATTCGGGCATTTGGCTAATTCATCGAATAAGAGTTAACTTTTTAATATACGATGCAGTTCGAATTAAATTTAAACGTTGATTATATTGATACAACTGTCCGACTGAATTGTTAAGTCACACAAAAGCAATGTAGCATCTCAATAATGATGCCCATTGGCTGCTGGCGCTTCACTGGAAGCGTGTTTTTTAGCAGGTAGATGGAGAACCTTGGGCGGATGTCAACCAGTGCGGTGCTCGGATGTTATCATGTGATGCATACATTATGGAGAATCATCACACGTGGTGTGGTACTGCAGCTTGCTCCAACACGTGCATGTGTTTACTAACACGTTTTATAGAAAAGACGGCGTTTGTTTGGCGTTGTTGGGGCGATTAATGACCAACACCAGCTAGGCGTTCCGCACGTGGTATTAAACTCCCCCTGTGTGTGCGAGCGTGCGTGTGTTATAATTATTTGTTTAAAATAAATAACCGTAGTGACAATTTTCGCATGCATTTAGCTGGTAACAGGTCCTCAACAACTGCCAACTTGGAGGCTGGAGACGGGCTCTCGGTGATGGGGGAAGGACAATGAAAACAAACAGTTTGATAGTAGATCGAGTTTATTTAAATAACATTAAATTGCATTTACGTGTAAAGTATAAACTTATGTAATTATATCTTTGGAATTAAGTTCTAAAAAGATCAATGATATATAGGTCTGATTCCAGATTAAACTACCAGTACTTGTAAAAGGTTAATTATATGTAGTAGTTATGCTGTCGGTTGTTATATGCATATCAGCTTATACTTTGGATTGTAAATACAACATAAACAAGGAAATAAGGCTTTACATTGTATCGCACACATGTGAAGTTCTACTAAGGACTGTCACATCACCTCACCTATCCTCTTCGCCCCCTTAATTTTACCTCGGTGCCGATTGTCTTCAATTTTGTTTTTGCAAGGATATCTTGATTTAATTTTCCATGTTTCACTTCCATGCAATAACACTGGTTTAACAAGCGCATTAAAAACTCTCAATTTATATCTCAATGTGTATATATTTGAACTCCATATTTGCATAAGCTTCACAAAAGATACCCTAGCTTTAAGAATTATGTTAACAGTCTTAAGGACTGTAAAGGTTGCTATGATCTACAGATCATATCGTGTAGCAAACGTACATTTACTCTACTGTATTCTTCGCCGGAGTAACGACAATTGCAGCGAAACATTGCCGCCATTGTTTATGCTTTACTTTTTTTACTCATGACATTGCGACCTTTACCGGCAAACTTTATTAATAAAAAACAATGATGCGAAAATCGTCGCTACGGTTATTTCCTTTATACAAATAATTATCACGCATGCACGCACTTGCACGTTTGTTTACATATCATGCGCGAAACGAATATCTTATGTTGGTAATTAATCGCCCCAACAACGATACTCAAGCGCCGTCTTTTCCATAAAACGTGTTAGTAAACACGTGCTGGCGCAAGCTGCCGTACCAAACCACGTGAAAAGAATCTCCATAATATATGCATCACGTGTTGAAATCTGAGCACCGCCCATGATGCTCAAATTACCTGCTAAAAAAAACTCGTTCACGAGAATGCCTACACAAAATGAAATGGTGATAGTGGGTAACAACGAGACCACACCTCTGCATATAGACACTCGTCTCATTGAATTCACGAAGCTGAGCGAGAGTCGGGTAAGTGAGACTAGTATACATTCAACCAGGAAGTAAACTAATGCGAAGTTAAGGGTGATCATTGTGTAAACATCCGGTCAGCACTAGTGGTGCCGCCTAGCGACCACGAGTGCTGCGACATACTACTACTGTAGCAATTAATGTTGTAAGATCGTATCAATGTGTGAATACAGTATGGTAGCACTATTTTGAATGCACGCTTCCACACCATACTTGTTATATTTGGACAGATTATGCACTTTTACATACACATGCGCGTTTTCATAATAACCTACAGGTACATGAACATAACAACACGTAAGAGTATGCCTATTTTAATGTTACATGTATTTACTAATGCACATAATCAGGACTAGTTGTTTGTAAGTCAGCTAGTCGCACGAACTAGTAGTCGACAACAACCACCGTGCATCCTGCAAGTCACTGTCGATTCAATTCCTCTGTCCAAATACTAGGCCATATTTGATTTATATCTACACCATATCCATATCCAAAGCCAACATTTTGACTTAGGTCTATTTTGTGAACAACAGATACTTACATAGTGGAAAACACTCCGACGTCTTACGACGAACGGTTCGCTCAATCTCTACTCAAGGACGAGGTGCCCGGCATTTCGCACAGACTACGTCAAGTGTATGTGCGGCCCATGGACGCAATAGAGCGTGACGATTCACCAGTTGTATGTGGGGTCGATGAAGGCAATGGAGCGTAACGATTCACCAGGTGAAGGATGTGTTTCTTATCATACCTTCTTGAGGTGGCGCCACCTCCTGGTGCTTGTCGCCGTTATTTTGTTCCTTGACAACTCTGTGACGTGGTGGTTTCATCCTGGACGTTCTGTTGTAGTAGATGCTGCTTCTGTCCTGTGAGACAATGCTTGTTTCGGCCATTACAGGCTAGCATTTGTCCAGTATGACGCCGCCTCGAATAGCAAGCGTGATTTCCTTTTTAGTCTGGTACGCTAGCAAATAACTCAATACACAGAACCATATGGTTACTTGTCAATTTACGAACAAAGGGCACATCATATGTAAATGTTGAACGTTTTGGGGATAAACAGCATTTGCACGATGATCTAGACCAATTATATTAGTAAAATGATTACAACAATGACAAATGGTATTACATTTTTGGAAATGTAATTACTTACCTACAGAACACAGGAAAATGGCTGGAATATATACAATTAGCGGTGGTATGGTAGGTATAACCATAACAATTGACTTTCGAATAAAACTAGTTTTGACCTCAACGTGTCAGTGCTGCCTGACATAGCGGCTTCAAATGGTAAAACTGTTCTTGATTAGAAAAAAGTATTACGTATAGAGCTTATATATAAAGCAATATCTAGGCCTCTATTATAATATCCCTTACAAGCTTGGAGGCCATGTCTTAAGAAGGAAATATATCTAGCTGATTTCTAAACATACCGACACTCCTCTGGGCGAATCCTGTATACACCAGTTATTCTAGTAATCATTTTAAATAGGTATATGAATGGTTAACAAAAACACTCTTAACTACAATTGTCTAACAACGACCACATTGATAACATATGATATAACAATGGTATTGTTATGCAATACAATACAATGGTATTGTTATGCAAACCCCCCTAGCACCACATCAGTGGTAACGTTTGAATTCTATGAGTTGATATACGGGTAAGTATAGGTCTTCTCTACGATTAACTAATAAAGATATTAACCCTTGTTGCCAAAAAATATACCCGAAAAAAAATGTTGAACTCAAGCCGATGCTAGTAGTGTTTATGTATTGAAAGATATGATGTAAACGAAATGAATGACGTGCCACATGGAATACATTCTGCCCTACACGACACAAAAGCGTATATCGCGATTTCGATCCACGTCCGTGGTTATTAACCGGCAGCGTACCTCATTCACATGAAATTAAACCGGCCAGTTGTCAAGCATTTTATCAGTCAATCTTAGCGGTGCAACTTACTCTTAATACAAAGTTAACATGACCCCCTGCCCCAATGTTATATATCGAGGCCGGCTAAATTAACTTTGTTTTCACGCTGCACACTCGTGTTCGATGATCGTAGCGTTATAGCAGATTGGAGCTGCCAATTAGAGCCGCCAATACAGCTGCCAATCTTCCTGGTTTTCTCCTCGCCGTCCGCTGTGGTGGCCATGTCTATGGGGTGACGTAGCGTTATTGTTGAATAGCCCGACTCACTCTAGACGATGACTCATATTCACCACAAGTCACGCTGGGTGCATTCCGGAAGAGAGCCATATGACCGGTGTATCACGTCTCTGATTTTAATCACGAAACAGGTAAGACAAAAAGTTCCCAGGTTAAGCTATACTACATTGCTTCGATTGACTTTATAAAGGCGGATCTCTCTGGTCGACGTCTCATATGCGTCGGTTACTGGCAACGCTGCAGAATTGATCATCTTCTACATTTGATCAAATGGATTTAGTGTTCACCCGCCGCAGGCGATAAGTTGAATGCCATAATTATCGTGACACACACATTTATATTTATAGCGACACGGTGTCGCGATAAACAGGATCACATTGAGACGGCAGCACTGGTCGAGCACTAAGTGGGTTTACTGGTTGCCACCTCTTTACTGCATTGTCATAGCGATCTGTACGGTAGGAGAACTCATAGCCATGTTTAAAGGCATCATTTTTCCACTGGCGGTCTCAGTAATCGTGTTTGTGCTGTACTCGGACTTGGCCGAGTCACAGTGTACAACGCAATACTGTGAAGACCTCGACGAGGCGAATATGTTGGCCGTGTATTTACGCAACCAGGAAGTAGTCGAACAGCTGCAGCTACAGGTGAACGCATTAAACTCGAAGGAAGAACGCAACCAGGAAGTACTCGGGCGGCTACAGCAAGAGATAACCGAAGTCAAGACAGAATTGGCGAGTCAGGGTATGTATTCCCGGATTGTAAATATGTTCGATATTCATTCGTATTACTGAAAAATGCAACAGCCTAATTAGTACTTTATCACCGGTACTAGACATTGTTTTACTTCAGTGTTCTTGATATATGTTACATTTGAAGTGCTACTACTCTTCTCGTGTCCACTGCGTCCTTCTCAACAACCCCTGCCTTCTCCGTGTCTCTCCTTGCCACTGTGTTAACCTCTGCTGCAGGTCTTCTCTACTGTCAGGGTTGATAACAAGGTCATCCGCGTATAACAGGTCCCATAGCATTGCACGCCTGGCTTAGCACAGCCAACACAATGACGAACAGTAGCGGACTAAATACCGATTCCAAGGGCGGATCAGCATTCGTGCCAGTAAACGCACATGACCTAGTGACCTGAAGGGAATAGCATTCTAGCTGCATCAAGGGTCAACTTCAGTAATCTGATTACGATAGTGTTTCAAATAATATTTGTTAGATCACAAACATGATGCACATTTATGTTCCTATAAAATCGCACTTTTTTAACACAGTCGCACTGAACTCAAAAGAAAAACGCATCATGGAAGTAGTGGAACAACTGCAGCAAGAGGTAAAGAAACTGAACAAAGAATTGGCGGGACAGGTTAAGAGTAAGTATTCGATATTCCGCTGCACCATATGCAAAATGACACTGTTTTACTTTGCGTTTGTGATATGTTGGATTGCATGATGTTGACAGGGCGGCGGAATATGCTAATTTTAAGCAACAACAAATATGTTATTCGTTTTAAAAGGAGACCTGCTAAATGTAAAAAGCATGTTGAAACTACTCATGCCAACCATTCTAAATGCTGACTATGCACTCTATATATCCAAACAACTTAAGGTTATTCTAAAAGTATGTAGACATAGCAAGTGACTATCAAACTATCACAAACATTAAAACTATTTACACTGATGGCTCGGCAATCGAAAATGTCGTTGACCACATATCAACAAAGGTACCAACAAAAACTTATTTGAAAACTATGTGTACGATTTTGCTTAGTACAATAGTACAAATGCGTTTAATTTAAATTGCCTTTTTCACAGAACATCGCCTTGGTACCACCAGACGTGATGCCGCTAAAAGCTGCAAGCAGATCTTGGGCAGTACCCCAGATGCAGCTAAGTGCGTATTTTTTAATAATGCATGTAATTCCATGGATCTGTGTGAAATTGTGTTTCGTAAATACTACAACGATCGCAGTGTTAAGTGTGTCCAGTAACTTAGCAAATATTCGTTAGAAGTTGTGTGCTCACAAATAGTGCATTGTAAGTGTTTAAACGGGGAAGGCTAGTGTTGTGTATGGACTACATAACACTGTCATACCAGCGTATTTATTGGTTTTATCATTACGTGTTATAGCGGCGTGTATTGGATATGCGCCTCGTCCGACTGCACAGATGTCCGGCAGCTGTTCTGTGATATGCGTAGTGGGGGATGGACGCTGATTGGTCAGCTTGGTGGCGTAGCTGACAACATCTTCGAGAAGTGGCTGGTGGCAAACGTAAACACGGGCATATTACGACACCCTGCAATTACACCCGGTACATACGGGAGCATAGATGCGATCGACTTGGCCGTCAATTTCGCGAATCAGGTAAGTTTCAATTATGCAAATTCAGTTGCAAATAGCAGTGCTAGTGTTTGTTATCTCTGAATGCCATTGTTTTTTTCATTTCAAAAGGGTGCTTTCATTGTCCATAGAAAGATATAATTATAAAAAATTGGTGATTAATTTCTGCTCAGATTACTGCTAGATATGCGTGTCATTTGTGGGTCATTTTGTAATATAAACGTGTTTTATTACAAACACACATAGGTGTACAATTAATAATGCATATATTTCAAAATGTTTGGAAGAATAAAGTTGGATCTTGGATTTGTCCAAAAGAGAACATCAGTTTTTAAATTTGCCGCAGAATATTGCTGTACCAGTGTGCTGTAGTACAGCTTGCATTCATTAGAATGTGCATTATTTCGGTGGGATTGCATTTTATCCGTGTACGGCAAACAATGTATGCAAATTGTGTCCCTATTTGCACATCCCTGCACCAATTGCCAAATCCAGGATTCACCTGTTTCCTACCTAACATTGACGTGTATATGTACATTGTAAAAGCTACACAAAAGTCATACTTTGGGGACTATGCACCTAAAAGAGTTAATAAAAACTAACTATTTGGAACAACAATGAAGAATATCACGCTAGTGGTTTACTCAAATTGTTTTCTAATATTTAGAGATTCTGGTAAAAGTTTCGTTTTCCTGGCGGCTAACATATTAATCAGGGCGCTGAGGCTTTGCTAATGAACGATCAGCAGGTCTTGAACCTAGAAGCGGATGTGACGTGGGTTCGTCGATCTCGTGGAGGCCCACCTCGTATTCCACTATATAAAGTTATTAAGTATACTATATTGTGCTCTTCCTCCTTCTGTACAGGGGTGAGGGTCAGGTAAAATATTGTCGAGCGACTCTTTCTGTTCTTTCTTTATGTAGTTTTCTATCGGCCGCTCCCTCTCTCCATCTTTCATCCTCCCTCGATCTTCTCATGTCCCTCCTCACGCAGTCCTCCCATCTCAGCTGTGGCCTTCCCCCTTTCTTGCGTCCTTGATGTTTTTCCACCTCTGCTCTCTTTGCTAGTTTGCTTGCATCCATCCTTACCAAGTGGCCTGCCCATCTCATCCTGCTTCTCACCAATCTTCCTGTTAGGCTGCATTGCATCCCAACCTCTTTCCTTAGGACGTTCATCCGTCTTCTGTCCACCCTCTTTGTTCTTGTTATTCGCCGACCCTAGTTATTCTCACACACTTGCAGCTTATGTTGTTGTTCTGTCAACGCCACTGTCTCCAGACCATACAGACATGCTGGTGTAACACACGTTCTCAGGACTTTCCCTTTCAGCTTTTTTGAAATTTTTCTGTCCAACATGACTCCCTCTACCTTTCTCCAACCATTCGCTCCCTCTTGTGCCCGACGTCGCACTTCTGCCGCTGAATGCCCATCCTCCGTAACCATTCCTCCAAGGTACACAAAGCCATCCACTTGCTTGATCTCCTTACCATCCAACCTGATGTTCAACTCCTCTCTCGGTTGTCCAACCCACATCACTTCTGTCTTCTCTAGGCTCATTCTCAGTCCGTGCTTCTCGAACACCCCCTTCCATTCCTCCAACACTTCCTGTAGGTCTTGTTTGCTTTCTGCTATTATGGCCAGATCATCTGCATACGTCATCTTCCTGAGAATATCATTCGTGCTGATATTCCTGCTGATTATGTCCATCACCATGATAAACAGTAAAGGGTTAAGGGCACTTCCTTGCCTCAAACCGATATTAACTGGAAACTCGTCTGACAACGCAGATCCAACCATAACTCTTCGTTTTGTTCTCCCATACATTGCTTAAACCATCCTGGCTTCTGCTTCTGGCACTCCCATCCACCTCACTGTTGCCATCACCATCTCTCTAGGGACTGTGTCATAGGCCTTCTCCAGGTCCACAAATCCCACTGCCATTCTATCTTGCATCTCCAACCTCTTCTCTATCATTTGTCTTAATGCAAACATCCCATCAGTTGTCCCTCTGCCCTTTCTGAATTGTTGTTGTTCTTCATCCAATTCTTGCTCTACTTTCTTTCGGATGCTCACATCCAGGATCCTCTCTAGCAGCTTCATGATATGACTTAGAAGTGCGATTCCTCGGTATTTCCCTGGGTCTTGCACATCTCCCTTCTTCTACCATATTGGGAATATTAGCCCTGTCCGCCACTCCTCTGGTACTTGCCTCATACATGTATTCAGCAGCCTCTTTGTCCAGCTGATTCCACTCGCCTCCGCTGCCATTACCATCTCCACACGCATCTCATCGATACCAGGTGCTCTTCCCTTCTTCACCCCTTTCATCCCGGTTTGCATCTCTATATCCGTAATATCAGTTAACTCCACTTTCCCCTCTACATATGATAGTAATTCCAGATCGTTGTTATTTCTTTCCTGGTTCAGTAGCTCCTTGAAGTAGCTTTCCCAAACCTTCAGCACTGCCTCTTGTTCTGTCACTAACTTCCCATTTGTATCCTTCATCACCGTCCCACCCTTTACGTCCTTACTATTCTCATCCCTGTATCGGGCCATTTTGTATATCATCTTCTTTCCACCATCCTCATCTAGCTTGCTATATACATCTGCTTCCATATCTCTCCTCGCCTTATCAACAGTGTTTTTGCCACTCTCTTCTGCCCATATGTGTGTATCATCCTTGCATCCGGTTCATTTCCTCTCTCCTTGGTCTTCTCAATTTCTTTCCAGGCTTCCTTCTTTTCGCATACTGCCTCTGCAACCTCGCCTGTCCACCATCCTTGGTTAATACTCCTTGACATTCCGCCCTTTCCTGATGTTCTTCCACATAGCTCCTCTGCAGCTCCCACAAATGCTTCTTTGTACTTTTTCCACTCTTCTTCCTAATCACCAACGTCTTCACTGAGCTCTTCATACTTAACCGTCACCCGCTCCTTGTATTCAACAGCGACGTCGTCTTTGCACCTCCACCACTTAATAGTCCTGCGGCCCACAGTCTTAGTTTGTTTCTTCTTCTGCATGCGCACAACGGACACCACTGGCTTGTGTTGTGTCGTGACATGCTCTCCAGCCACAGCTTTACAATCCTTAATCTTCCATAGCTGCTGCTTACGGACTATCACTAGATCTAATTCTGTCTTGTGCTGTCCACTCCTGTATGTGATCTTGTGGCTCTCTCGCTTCTGGAAGAAAGACCTAGCCACTGCTAACCCATTTCTCGACACCAGCTCCACCAGAGCTCGACCCTCTCTATTCCTCGCTCCCCATCCATACCTGCCAACGCTCTCTTCTTCACCTGGTTCCATTACACCAACATGTGCATTGAAGTCTCCCGCAATACACAACATCACCTCCAGCTCCACCAATCCTATCATCCTCTCCAAAGCATCCATGAACTCCTCTTTCTCTGCCTCCGTCCTTCCCGTCTGTGGCCCATACACAGATATAACACATATCATCTGTTTCCTAATTATCAGCCATGCCATCACTATGCGCCCCTTCCATCTCTCCACTCTGACCACCGTCTTACTGATCTCTTCGGATACAATATTACATTAGCTTTAATATATATTGTGTGTGTGTGTGTGTGTGTGTGTGTGTGTGTGTGTGTGTGTGTGTGTGTGTGTGTGTGTATGTGTGTGTGCGTGTACGTACGCGCGTGCGTATGATGGCAATGGCATTTGGCTACATGTGCAATGAAACATGAAAATATTGCCAGTGCATAAGTGGGTGCATGTCGTCGGTCTGACAGCGACACCCACAGCTTAGCTATATGAGTCGGCGCCGCTTGTTGACATCCCTGTTTGTTAATATTAACTATATATTTCGTTCCTAATACACCACTAAGCATGTTAGAATATACAACGACACACCGTATATCATTGAAACTGGCGTAACCAGGTTGGGAAATATAAATAATGTTTATCGACATGTTCCGAGATCGACTGGTATACCAAAGCAATGCACGTTCTAAATCAAACAAGCTGCGAAGTCAGAACGCGAGAAGTTTAGTAAACAAAGACTAAATATGTCGCAAAAGTTTAGTTTAGACGCAAACAGCATGGCCATATCCTATTGGCAAGTAGGACTAGATGACTAGACACTTGTGGCAAACGGTTTTCTAACAATATGGAGCGGCCCATGAATTAAAGATGCTCTGTTCAATAATGTGTTGAACTCATATAGGTGCATAGGCCTACACCCGTGACTGTTGCTTCCACTTATTGCAAGTAGAGTGGTTGGGCCAAAAATCCATAAGCAAGAAATTGATACCCCCCCTCCATCTAGCCATAAGGCTCAAAAATAAGAATTTTTAGATAGCCAGATGGAGTTGCATATCATCATGTCCATCTGATTGATCCATCGGTTGTGGGCGATATATGGAAACTAATATTCAAATAAAGAAATTATAACATTGCAAACGCCAGGAGCGGACTTCTTGCCCCGCTGGCGGGCTTCTAATCCCACCAAAGGAACTTTCGCTAAAATGGGTACAACCTTTTTCAGAGACTAAGTATGTCAACAATTTGAGCACACAAAATGTACATAAGATAAGCATCCTTTTATTAAGCCATTTGTCTACAACTAAAATTTCCTATTAAGGACAATGGTTCCTTTTGATCATTGTATGTGCCGTTTTAGGTCATTGACCAATCAATATTGTAGTTCATCATATGGCGGCATTTATTATAACTGAAAGCACCCATTTGGGACTTCGCCACTAGATAATCACCCTTTTATTTAACATTGTTTTTACCACTGAACGCACCTTTTGGGTTCATTAACAAACTTTCCTTTTTTAGGGAAAAGTGTGCCCTTTTCATAATTGCCATATATTTTGGGTCATTGCCATATCAGCAGGCTGTTTCATTGAAATTGACGCTTTTTGACCTTGCCAAAAGTGAAAGTTTATAAAATGTAATCTATATGAACCGTACGATGGGCAGATATGAACAACACATGATCGGGGGCAATAATTGGGGGCAAGACAGGGGTAATTTATAGAGTTGCGTAATCTTCAAATAATATGTATAAACTACTTTGTTTCTTCAATGTGTCTTACCATAATGGTAGTTTTTGATGCTGAATAATCGGTCTTTAGGAAAATAATTGCTACATGTTTTCTCTTTCAGATCCGCCTCAGCAGTGGAGAAAACGACACCGGTATGGGTCAGTTTTGGGTGGAGTGGGACTTGCCGTCAAACAGGGACGAAGACACTTTCTGGAGACTCTCTGTGGGTTCGAGCGCTGTAAGATCCGCGACGAAACACAAGGTCGAAGTACGAAGTTCGTTTGCACCGAAATACACTTGCTACCAGAATAAATATGGAATCGAGAATTTGGGAACAATCCCAGCCACCACAATGTCGGTAGGTATCGTGCCAAACGACGTGTGCATGGGTGTCAATGTGGTGACCCCTGGAACATCAGTGTGGGGTTTTAATATAAACGGCAATGAATATGACGCTCCGACAAGTAACCTCGATTGGCCTAATGTAGAAACCGGACCTCCGTTTTTGTCTGTGTGGCTGTGATAAGCAAAACAGTGTTTCTCGCGCTAGATGGTTGCGACCGTCTTTTCTGTGGGAAGATGCTCGCAACACCAAGACAAGACCTGATTTGTTTTAAGTGTATAGGTTGCTAACATCAATTACTATTGAGCGAGTTACAGAGTCTGGTGTTGTGGTGGAACGCACATACAAACAGTTGACGAACCAGATCGCAATGTTTCTAGTTTGAAATTAGTGAAGAAAGGTCTTAGCATCCACACGCAACCCTCTCAGAAACGGAATGAACCTACCCAACCGATGCAATTCATGTATTGTGACAATTAAGTTATATCTAGCTACTTTGCTAGCAACTCTCACAATGGGCTGATTATTGTACTACATTCGCTATGTACCTCCTCCTACTGACTAACCTCCTGAGTTTCAGAGTGCCAGTCACAGTACTATATGTGGTACTTTTATCTTGCAATCAAACAGTTATGTTGAACTGCATGGCTACGTAACTACCAAAATACAAAAATCACGTGCATAAACATCGGTCGAAGTATCGATTCGACAATTTTTTTACTCGATAAGACAATGACTTCATTGTCCACTTGCCACCTGGAACTTGTAAGTTTGTTAATTAAGTTGTTAATTTAATTGCTTTCTCTAACGAGCCTTATTCACATATATATAGTATTTTGCTTATTTATCCGCGTAATATCCAGGATCGTAGATCATGAAAATCACGGAACAGCGGGTCACCATCGCAATGCTAGCGCAACAGTATAAAACTATCTTAATAGTAGTGTAATAACGTCAACAGCAATGCTACTGAGAGACTATACTAATATACTACCCGTGAATCCATCAATGTTTCTAGACACACAGCGTTTAAAAAACTGAAGAATATTTGCTGAAACGTGTGGTGGGATTACAAGCAATATGTTATGGCAATTAGCCATTTCAAACTGTTTAATATACATTCAACTGCAATGAAGAACGGGGCGCTTTAGATAGTTTTCTGGTGTATATTGTGATACCAAAATGTGCAACAAACCACTGTTCTGTGCACATGAATGCATGACATCGTGTATAACTACGATAACAGTTGCAGCGTATACGGGAACCGCTGTGGTACTGTGCACATGTGTACCACAGTGGTTGGCACTGTATACTATACAAAAGCTAATTTATGCAGTAGGCCGTATACTCATTGCTACTGTCTATGAATGGTCCACGCAAGGCAAATTATATTTAGCCACGGCTGATGACTTGACCGCGATTTGACCGTGATACTGGTCGAACAAAAGCCTAATCGTCTCACTGCGTTTACGGGCATAATTATGAGAATCCAAAGATCCCATTAGGACTCAATTCGGCCGTAGACGGCCAGCTAAAAGGCCTATTGTACTCAAGTATGCCGTAGCCGGACAGCTCGTATCACCAAATTAACATAAATACATGTGACGATCTGTTTATACAGTACCATCGTACTGCACTAGACCAGATATCAGAGCGAGTCCTGCGTATTTCATATACTTCATTGCACGGTTCTTTGTCTTGCAATTTTACGATATTTTACTTCCAGGTTGATTGTAGTCAGAACTATTGAGTCGGTACCCATTTCGAGGATTTCTTGCACCATAAAAAACATAGTTTATGAACATGGCACATTAGCAGATTATTACGCTAGGCATAGGCTCAAACGTCTTTGTAATTTTCTCGAAAACAAAATTAGAGGACTTGAGTTTTCATATGTTCCGAATCGTATGATGGACGAGAAGGATCATCGCAGCTGTGCGTTGAATGTGGCAATAGGATTGAGCAATGGCGCTACGGTGCACTGCGATAGAAACATGGAACGATTGAGCATATGCTATAACATAACTTTATCTTATCAATACAATACCTTATATAAAAAAGCAGTTTGTAGAATGTAGTTTAAATAATAACATAACAGTTATATGTTGTAGCTGATATAATTTCAAATCATGAAAAAGGTAATTTTTTTTTACTCATAAAAATATCATCACATAAATAAATAAATATATACATATGGTTGATTGCGCCGAAACGGGTTGTTTCCATCGTCGCCGCCAGGGGTTTGTGATTACATCGGTACCCCTGGCTGATAACTCTGAAAACGTGGAGTTTTATGTTCCTCAGTTAACCAATAGCGGCTGTCCCTGGGATTTTGAAAGCTCTTATAGGGGAACTTAACTTTGGTTGGTAGTGTATTTAATTGTGTGTGTGTGTGTGTGTGTGTGTGTGTGTGTGTGTGTGTGTGTGTGTGTGTGTGTGTGTGTGTGTGTGTGTGTGTGTGTGTGTGTGTGTGTGTGTGTGTGTGTGTGTGTGTGTGTGTGTGTGTGTGTGTGTATATATATATATACACGCACACGCACACCACACCACACCGCACCGCACCGCACCGCACCGCACCGCACCGCACCGCACCGCACCGCACCGCACCGCACCGCACCGCACACACACACACACACACACACACACACAAACACACACACACACACACACACACACACACACACACACACACAAACACACACACACACACACACACACACACACACACACACAAACATATGCACAGCGAATCGGTTGTCTGTCAAAATGATATCTTAGTAGAATGTGCCAACATTCACAGTAGAAACAACCGTGCAGGAGAGGACTGGCGCATGACATGCAAACTGGGCTCTCTACTTGGGGTCGTGCATGAGGTGGCACGGAGAAAGCACCTAGCGGCTGTGGCTTTCCGGAAACTGTGGTCTCTGTGGGTCAAACACCACCGTGTATACCAAGACTTCTGACTACGACTGTGTATTGCGTTTACAGTCCCCGTGCTCACATACAACATGGGGACGGGGGAACTAACGACATCGGAATGGGCCAGGTGTGACGCATTCCACCGTCGTCAGCTGAGACAGGTCATCGGCATCAGAAACCCTCAGCGAATATTGAACAGCGCCCTCTACCGAACATGTGCGTGCAACCCACATAGTTTGCCATCAAAGCTCGGTGGAGTCTGTTTGGACATGTGCTTCGCATGCCACGTGAAGCCCTTGCGCAGCTGACTTACATATTGTTAATTTGGCACAGTTAACGAAGTTATGACAACAGGTCGGCACCTGTATACTCACCAGATGGAGGGACTGGCTTTTCTCATACTGTAACTTCCATAAGGTGGCGCCACTACCTAGCGCCCTCGCTAGTCATTGGTTCCCTGCGTATATGGGCCACTCTCCAAATGTGTCTGACAGTTTGTTTTGCATTGTCCATGTTTTATTCGCATCACTGTGTTCAAGCATAACTTGAAGCAGAACATGATAACTGTCGCATAACAGTATATTATTTAAATTCCAGCATTTATTTACATTTATTTAGGGTATTAAAATAAACTTTTAGCGTACCGGCTTGATTCAAGGCAAGAATCTATATGACATAAATGTAGCCAAAACGTGACGTGCCACGTGTTATTCCTTATTTTGTGTCTTACCCAAACGGAAGGGTAACTTCCCAACAGTCGCACATAGCCTATTCTGGAACCGATGTCTTCACTACATTCCTTGCACCACACAAAAGGTCAACAAAGAGCCCAGCCCTCGCTGAAGCCATGGTGCACTAGGAAAGGTTAGGTGACAGCGTCACCTTAATATAATTTCAATCGCTCATGCTGTAGTCTAGCATTGTCGACTGTTGCGCCGTCTGAATTCAGCGATTCTGGCAAAAATGCATGGCTTCAATATTACAGATAGGGGCATCGTTGATCTTATTGATTCATATTACCGCTATATTTACGTGCATAATTATTGTTTGATGAAACGTCGCCAAGACACTTACTGGCAACATGTTCAGCAAATCGACAGTTGTCAATGAACAAGCTAGATACTTCTTATGAAAAAAGGACAAACAGCACAAAGATACTCTCCGAAAATAAACGGGTGATGCAGACTAGTTCGAGTACTGCTGCGTTGCTTCGGCTTCCACTTCTCCCTATGGGCACCACTTTCTCTTTACTTGTCAACCTCCTCCGTCTTTCTCACATCTCTCTTAATGCAGTCTTCCCACATTAATTATGGTTTTTCTTCCTATAGCCATTCCATGCACTAAACCATCCTTCTATTGTCCACTCCCTCTCGAATTCCTTTCCACTTACCAACCCTTCATCTCGTATCATTGCTCTCCGTCTATCTTTCGCCCTCTATCTTTCCTTGCCTCCCTCCCTCGAATCCCTCACTGAATTCCTCCCTGATTGTCATGATCCAGTTTCCCTGAACTGACACTCTACATGCATCATGTCTCCCTGAAAGTCACCTGTCTCCCTGAAAGCGTATCTTCTCCCGGGATACCTCCCATCACCCTGACTATCTCCCGTTTCCCTGAATGCATACCATCTCCCTGAATGCTTCCCGCCTCACATTGGCGGGGAAACCAACACAATTTGCTACTGGAAAAAAATAGTCACACGTTGTAGGGTATTATATATATATTATAATGTTTTACACTTTTGTCCACCATTTTCACACACAAACACAATTGACGTTTAATACATGTCTAATAATGCGTCGTTAACACATATCAAATTAATCTAAGATGTCAACCAAACAATAAGAGTCATAGATAGTTATTCCGTAATATCAGATAATCAACATTTAACCACTCCGCTCCGAAATATGACACATGCATGGTATCAAGTTTCTTAGCAAAATGTCCATCCCATCACATAGTACAAAAGTGCTCTTTCCTATTACACCGTTTGTGCACATGTCTTGCTTCCAATACATGTTCAAGTGCAAATCATGTGTGTCCATTTCAACTGGTTTACGCATAGACCACTCTTTGTGGCAGTAAGTACACATACTAGGCAACATGTACGTGCATGTTTTAGTAAATATAATTTCTAGAGTATATCGGTTAACGTAAATGGAGATTACAAGACTCTCTCAGTCTCTTTTAAAGTGTCAACTGATTCATTTTCTGTAAGCAAATTTTCAGAATAGTTTTTTGCTGAAGATCGACATCTTTCTGATTCCAATAACCCAACTTGTGGGGGTTGACGAAACATAAACGTCAACGTAAAGAGTTTATTATGTACCTACGAAAAATCAGACAAAAATAAAAAACCACCCAACCGGCAAGGGCTTTCATTCGATGTCAGGTATCTCAAAAACTATAGTGGAATTATGATTCTCTCGATATCAGGGAAGGTCCTAAACAGAATCGTCATGGGTGCTAAAAATGACACTCGACTCAAAACAAAGGAACCACTAGGCAGGCTTCCGTCAATAAATACCATGCACCGACCAGATAGCAACACTTCGCATTCTTGAGATAGGGTTTCATACTGTCACCATTTCTATTCCTGGTCGCCATTAAATTTGTTGACATCTCATGACCATAACATACGTGTAAAATTCTTGATCTGCACAATATCATATATATGACCACAACATTCGATCACATCGAAATTACCATTCTGTGATATATACTTTGTGTGTCAATTCAATCAAATATTGAAATACCCATTCATATTACAACGGCGGAACATCGCCACATGTTTATGCATTAGACACGTGCTTGTCACATACTGTTCCAAAATG